>BSBM01000145.1:5275000-5657500 GCA_027924585.1 Larix kaempferi
CTTACTCATCATCAACATCTTCATCATCATCATCATCATCATCATCATCATCATCATCATCATCATCATCTTCATCATCATAAGGAGCTTCTCTAATTTTGGATATAAGAAGCTTGTCTGATTTTGTTGAATCATTATTGGTCTGAGATGATGATGATGATGATGTTGATGAAGACCATGAATATGATGGTGATGAAGACCATGAATATGATGGTGATGATGATGAAAACGATGATGACGAAGATGATCATCTTCATGGTATTCACCATCATCTTCATGGTCATCACCATAATATTCATGGTCTCCACCATCATATTCATGGTCTTCATCGTCATCATCATCATCTTCTTCATCATCATCATCATCATCATCATCATCATCTTCTTCATCATCATCATCTTCTTCTTCTTCTTCATCATCATCATCACCATCTTTGTCTTCATCATCGTTGTCGTCATCATCACCATCATCTTCAATCATCTCCATCATCATCATCATCTTCATCATCATCATCATCATTGTCATCATCAGATTCAACAAAATTAGAGAAGCTCCTTATATCCAAAATTAGAAGATGAAGATGTTGTTGTTGTTGATGATGATGATGATCATGATGAAGATGTTGATGATGATGATGATGGTGATGATGATGATGAAGATGATGATGAAGATGATGATGATGATGATAATGAAGAAGATGATGATGATGAAGATGATGATGATGAAGATGATGATGATGATGAAGATGAGGACGATGATGATGAGGATGAGGATGAGGATGAGGATGAGGATGAGGATGAGGATGAGGATGATGATGATGATGATGATGATGATGATGACGAATATGATGATGATGATGAAGAACATGAAGATGATGGTGATGACAACGAAAACGATGATGGTGAAGATGATGAAGATGATGACAACAATAAGGGGTTAGGGGTTAATTTTTATTTGACTAGACACTTTAGAGGTTAGAATTACGTGGTTAGGATTATAGGGGTTAGTGGATATATATCATTATGTATTAGTATTTAGGAGTCTTAGGGGCTATACTAGTTTATGATTATAGTGGGCCAAGAATTATGTTGGTTAGTTGTACTAGGGACTAGGGATTGCAGTGGCCAGGGACTAATGGTCAAGGGTTTGGGGATTGAGATATAGGGGTCATGGATTTATGGTTACAAGGATGAATATTTATATGTACATGAGGATAATGCGAGTTAGTGATTTTTTGTAAGAGTATATCTCCTAACCCTTGTGGTGAAGGAGAGAAGAGAGGGGGTGAGGCAGGGAGGAGTGATTGGGTGGAGTGGAAGAGAGTGGGGTGGATTGGGTGGATAGAAAGAGATTAGGGTGGGGTTATAGAGAGGGGGGGTCCCAACCTTAGAGGCAATCTCATCTTATTCAACAAAAATAGTGAATGAAAATAGTTTGGAACTTTTATGTCTAGGAATGGAAATTAGATTTTATAGAAATAAAATAAACATGTGTGCGCATATTAACACGTGCGCACATATTATCGCGTGTGTGCGCATAGCAACGCATGTGCACACGGCCACACGTGCACGCAAAGAAACACGTGCACGCACAACAACGCGTGCGCGCATCTGCATGTGCGCCCATAACAACGCGTGCATGCCTATGTGTGTGCGCGCATTTGCATGCACGCGTGTCTAGATATAAATTATTTTTGGCGCCCTTGCAGGTTTGGTATTAGCTTCGGATTGCCAAACCTTGAGGCTCGGTCTGATTTATGGAAGAATACATCAAATGTTGTAACTTCATGTTTTTCAAGCTCAGTTCCACATATGTTCCACTAGTGCACTATTGATGAAATTACACACACTTGTCGAGCTCTGTGTGCATATTCTAACTATATATTTTTTGGATAGATCTGTTGTTGTTTTCTATTTTTAATTCATTTTTAACTGCACTCATGTCACATTTGTAAAAAACATAGGTCGTTTATTTGGCCTATAACTTTTGATTGGCTTACATATTTCGAAAACGGAAAAGAACCCGCACAAGAGTACAAGAATACCTACAAGATAAAAAAAGAAAGGTTGATTGATTATGTTCAGATCATGATATGGTGGACCAACACTCGACCATGTAGTTTTAAGGCTTCACTGGCTTTCGTAATTTAAAAAAATATAAAATTAACTTTTAAAATTTTGGAAAAATAGCCCCACACAATTTGTCTATTGAGTACGCCTCTACATATTTTTTTCCTCATAAATTGACAATTTACATAACAAACTGGTGGACCAACAAAAACATGTGCTTTATGTTTTAGAGAAAAATAATATACCAATCTTAAAATAATGACATTTTGGGGTGGTTATACCATTTTTTCATAAATACAAGTTATATATTTTGGAAGGTGATCCGTTTTTCTATGTTTCATCTTTTTACACCTAATTCGAAAAAGTTTTGTAGGTACCTCTAATAATTCATTTTAATGATAATATTTATGTTTTTCCAACATGTCATTGCAACTAACGTGTCATAATTGGGTATCATTACCTTGCACCAGCCCAATTCTTCCTTGAAAAATGTTGATCTCTTTGTTGCTACAATCCTTATAAATTTAACATGCTTCTTTGTTATCATCTTCTCTATCAACTAATAATTCCCTAACCTTGTTTTTAATGTTGGTACATGAACACCCTTACTATATTATCTACAAATATAAAATTTTGTTTTAACATGATTTTATATTAGGTTATAATTTGTGATTTATGGTATTTTGCAAATTTGAAGTTTACTAGGAAAATTAGATGTTACTTTATCTCATTTTGCATATTTAATAAAAAAATAATGGTTGAGTTTTGTTAATTCTGCAAGTACTCATGATACCATTCGTGTGTTGTTTGTTGTTCAATTTCTTGGATTATCTAGATTAGCATGCTTGGAAAGTATACCTCTTGATGATTTTGATCTATTAATCATTTCTAATTTTCCTATGCTTAAAAGTTGTATACCTAGACCAATACTAAACCTATAATTTTGGGCATATGGAAAATTTGTAAATGTCCTTTTTCTTCTTCTTGAATTATAGGATATCATCCAAGACTAAGATAGAGGTTATTGTTATGTCGAATAATTATAGTATTTATGTATTGAAAATCTACTACCTAAATTCAAGGTTTATTTCTTAATTTGCGATGTGTATTTAGGAACCTTGACTAGGTAGATGAGATTGTATTCACATTACTTGTATTGATGTCACTGTGTTCCCAATTGAGCTTTCATGATGGAGTTGAGGAGAAAATCAAATTATTCTATTTTTGTGTTTCCAATATAGTTTTCATACTTTAATGAAACACCAAAAGCATTAAATGGGAGGATCAAACTGGAAAGCTTGATATACTTGATTTTATTGTTTTTGACCGCCTCTTCTCATACCCTTTAGGAAGTCATGTTTATCACCTATTTTGATAATAAAATCTAAGTTTGTAGTACATCTAGAAAGTGGCTGCAAACAATTAGATTCTTGACTATCAAGATCATTTTGTAGGCTATTTATATGAAATGAAAAATTATAATTTTTTGGAAACCATAGATTTTAACACTTTAACATGATTGTTAACATGATTTTTTAATATAAGTTTTAAAATTTAATTTTATTTTTCAACAAAATTTCTTCTTAATAAGATGAAACAATATAATCGCTTAGTTCTAAATTATATGATATTTCAAAGTTTTTATTCATTTAATTACTTTTATATGTAGTATGTTTATCACTTTTTCATGAAACTTAAATGAAAATAAAATATCCTCCAAATTTAAACCATATGAAATTAAATTTATAATGATATTTTCCATATTCAAAGTTACTAAATAAGATTACAAATAATAGTACATATATAATGTATAATATATCAATTAACTAATGTCAAAATATATAATGAAAGTTAGGAATTTATCCAAATCTATCATGACATTTAAGTTGAATATATATAAATATATGATAGGTTGATTTTAATTTTAGAAATAAACAATTAAAAAAAAAAGAAAAATAACTTGTAGTTGATGCATGGATAACTCGTAACTAATGTATGTATGGATAATAGTGATACACAATCCATTTAACTAAAGAAGGTAAATGTAAATGAGCCATAGACAACAAGTGATTACAACTAAGCATGGAGAACAAGTAACAAATAATTTATTATTGGTACTTAATTTGTAACTTATCCGTATTCACTACCACAAGTTAAGTAGCTATATTAGTTTTATATATCTATATTTTAGTTTTTAAAATTAATTAAAAAATTAAAAATTAAACAAATTATGTTTGATGTCTATTTATGTATTTAAACTTTATCATTCTTTGTTATTCACAATGACTAATTATTACTAATAGGTAGAGCAAATTCAAAAATACCTCCATGTACTCATAGGATACCACATCAAGGGTTGAGTAGACATCTAACTTTTTAATATACTTGTCTCAATTCTATAGCATAATCTAGTGTTGCAGATCCAAAGTAAATGCAAAGGTTGCAAAAAAGAATTAAATCATTTTTCACTCAAGCTCACTGCAACATTTTACTCTAATAATTTATGTAACATGATAACATCATCTTGCTGCAGCATTAGTTTTTGAACAAACTGAAACTGTAACTTTTGAAAAGGAATATTAACAAAACTTTCCACTTATTCCACTTATTTTTGTAATCACGCTATACCGTTCATTAGCGTGGAGCGCTTAAACATGTTGAACTCTGCCATCCTTTGACTGGTCGGCTTCCGCTAGCAATTTCCTCTAGAAGCCTGTCCTCAGGATGAGCGAAAGATGAGCACCCTTTAGACTGAGAGTCCATATGGACGGCAGGGAGAGGAGCTTCACCTTCCAGTATTTGACACACTTGCCGTATCCCCAACTTTGCCTTCGGCACAGTATTGGAGCATAGTAATCCCAGTTTCAACACCTTCTCCATATCACCCACGTCGTATTCATTCCCCAGCTTTGGATCCGCTGCATCGAGCAAACTTGCATTAGCGTATAGCTCCCAGATCCAGTCCACCAAAAATAGTCGTTCGACATCCGTGGATAGATCACTTTAACATAATTTAAATCTTCAACTCTCTCCTAGTATGATCACTTTATTCATATGATAACTTATAAGATGATTGTGAATTGAATGTATCTCAGGTTACATAATTTTTATATGAGCACTGGCTCCCTGAACTAGAAGATACAGTGACAAGGATTATGCATATAAGTACTAATTAACAATATTTTTTTCACAAAATGTTCAATTCATCGAATCTTCTTAATATTTTTTTTGAATCCGCCAAACACGCTTCTCATTATAATGTGGTGCTTAACTATAGTACATTGAACACACTCTCTCTCTCTCTCTCTCTATATATATATATATATATATATATATATATATATATCTATATCTATATCTATATCTATATCTATCTATATCTATCTATCTATCTATCTATCTATCTATCTATCTATCTATATATATATGAGATTGTTAGATCTACAATAGGTGCTGCTAAAAAAAATGTTTGAGACTTGCAATTACATTTTTAAGGATGCTAGGGGCATGGTATGTCTTAACTGGATGGCAATTTGATAGCCTCAGTGAAACAATATCAATATATATTTTTTTCAGATAGATATAGCAGGTCCTGCTAAAAAACTTTGCTCAGGATGTTGTCATACTTGTAGTCACATTTTTTGGGATGTCAAGGGCATGAAAAGTCTCCACTATATGGAAATTTGGTAGTCTTAGTGAAGCAATATCAATGGTAATAATGTTGAGTGTGTGCATTGTTAAATGTATGGGCATGTGCAAGCTAATGAGGGTCACTTTTGGCGCGTTAGATGCAATCGAAAACTGAAAAATCAGGCATCCCTCAACTTACTTGTTTTTTTTAGATACTTACACAAGATATCTTGCATCGAGTAAAAACGATGAAACACAGGAAATTGAGTCACATTTCCAAATATATAAGTTTTAAGTATTGAAAATTTACATAGCTATGTCAAATTTCATGTTTTCTAACAGTCACATTTTATTTTTTTGGCAAATGATAAGGTATATGTTTTTGTGGGTCCATCCTTTCAGTGCCTAAATGACGGCTTCGGGCTACAAAAATTGGTAGACATGTATAGAACTCGTAGCACTAGTGCAACACTATTTTTCCAAAATTAAATGTTTAATTTTTATTTATTTATAATTATGTAAGTGATCAAACCTCAAGAACGGTACGTCAAATGTGGGTGCATCCTTTGAAGGTCTTAATGCAGTTATTTCGACTTGGATTTTTTACAGCATGTAGAGGTCAGTGTCTACTAGTGCATCATACATTTTTTTTTAAATGGTTGTGAAATGAAAAAGTTACGGAATAAACACTAACTGTATGTTTTTTGACTTAAGGAGTGATGACACAAGAAAATTAGGAAATAAATAGAAAATCTCAATATTTTTTTAAAAATATTACATATTTGGAATCTGCATAAAAAATTCTATTTATGCCTAAAATTTCGTCAATAATGGTCATGTATGCCATGCGGTAAAGAGCAGTGAAAAACAAGCATATTGAGAAAAATGGTGGAAATGTCTAATTAGCTATGGTTTAGTAAATTCCATAGCACAGGTTTGGTAAGTCCGAACCAACCACATAGGACTGTGGCTGACACGCAGGCGCGAGAGGAGTGGGTGATTAGGATCTCAGGAACGCGTGCGCAAGAGGAGTGGGTGATTAGGAGCTCAAGAACATGTGTGCATTATGTTTAAATTCAAATAACACGCGTGCATTATAGTTAAATTCAATTTTTTTTGTTTTCGCGCCTAATGTTATACAAAATGCACGCGCATTCTTTGTATACATAACGTGTGCGCGTTATTGTCTTCACAAATTCATATTTTTAAGTGTTCGATGGAGATAAAGGGGGTGAGAGAAAGTTGACAATGATGAAGATTAGCCAACAACTATTGCATTAGATAACTTCATTTAGTGATGGGCCTAATTTGACTGCCATAGAATACTCCACTCAATCCGCTTAAATGAATTTGAGAAATAATACCCCTGTGACTCTATCGGGTTAGTTTCAAAAGTTAAAAATTTCAGGTGGGTAGGCCATGAAAGGTTGATCGATCTCTAGTCCACCTATAAAGTTGAATCGGATGGTTCGAAACCAGAATCAGAATACGCACCGGTTCTAAAACCAACGTAAGTAGTATAAGTATAACTCTTACCTGCAGCAGATTGTCTAGTGACCATAATTTCTGTCAGACTAAGTGGCAAGTGTATACTAGACTGAGAGAACCTAACATAAATTCCAAGAGAAAAAGGTGAAGAGGGGGAACTTGTTCGTATTTGCATAGCTTGGCATTTTTCTTTGATATTAGTTTTTTTTTTTTTTTTTAAGTTTTGAAGAGCATCTTGAGTTCCTAGTAATGTTTATATCATTTTGTTTTCAAATAGAAACCACCCATGGAGAGTGGAGATTCTACACTGGCTAAATGTCGTATTTGTCAGGAAGAGGACAACAAAGGAAATATGGAGAATCCATGTGCCTGTTCTGGCACCTCGAAAGTAGGGGTTTACGGTTTAGGGGACATATAAGAATGAAAGGTTTATCTTTATTTAGTGTTTATTATTGAATTCTTCATCCCAATTTGTGTTTTTCTCTCCACAATATGCTCACAGTAACGTCTAGAGCATTGGTCCCACATAAAAGGAGATTCCATATGTGAATTGTGCTATCAAGCTCATGGTTTTTTTATTTGTCAATTTTTTTATTTTTGAATTAAATGTAATTAATTTTTCATTCATCCATTTTGGTTTTAGAACTTGAAAAATCTAGCATTTCCTAATTTATAGATGATAAGTGTTTTAAGTTGATGGTATTATTTAAATCGGTCTTTTTCTTAAGCCTTTGACATTGCTTGCAATCTGAAAAGCCAATTCTATCTCTCTGCTACTCTCCCTAGCCCAAAACCCCCTACTCTCTATCTCTCTCCCCTCCTCTCCCTATCCCTTACTAACTTGGGCTCTAGTCAGTCTCTCTCTCTTCCCTACACCTCCACCTACCTCTAACCACACCTCCCATCTCTCTTTCTCACTCCCTATAACTAACACCCTCTCCTCTCTCTCTCTCTCTCTCCCTCCTCCCCCCCCCCAACCATTACTAACCCACTCTCTCAGTCTCTCTCTCTCTCTCTCCCCCTCGCTAACCCCCCTCCTAGCCTCTTACCCCTTACTAACCACCCCTCTCTCACTCTTTATTCCTTGCTTCTACACCTCTCTCTCTCTCCCTCTCTCTCTCTCTATGCCCCCCCTCTCGCTCTCTCCTAATCCCCCTTCCCCTACCACTACATGATGATGATGATGATGATGAAGATGATGATGATGATGATGATGATAAAGAAGAAGAAGATGATGATGATGATGATGATCATCATCGTCATCTTCTTATTTATCATCACCATCATGATCATGATCATGATCATCATCTTATTTATCATCATCATCATCATCATCATCGTCGTTGTCGTCATCTCCATCTTCATCATCATCATCATCCTCATCACCATATTCATCATCATCATCGTCATCTCCATCTTCATCATCATCATCATCATTATCATCGTTGTCGCCGTCATCACCATCATCTTCATCGTCTTTATCATCATCATCATATTCCTCATCATCATCTTCGTGAGCCTTATCATGATCATGGATTATCATGATGAAGATGACGATGATGATGATGGTGATGAAGATGATGGTGATGAAGATGACGATGATGATGACAACGATGATGATGAAGATGATGATGTTGATGATGAAGATGACGATGATGATTATGGAGATGGAGATGACAATGATGAAGATGAGGATTATTATTATTATTATTATTATTATTATTGATCATCATCAGCATCATCATCATCATCATCATCATCCTCTTCTTTATCATCATCATCATCATCATCATCATCATCATCATCATCATCATCATCTTCATCACCATCATCTTCATCTTCATCATCCTTATCATCATATTCATCATCATCTTCATCATCATCATCATAATCACCATATTCGTCATCACCATCTTCGTCATCATCATCGTTGTCGCCGTCATCACCATCATCTTCATCGTCTTTATCATCATCACCATCTTCCTCATCATCATATTTGTGATCATGATCATGATCATGGATCATCATGATCATCACCATCTTCATCATCATGATGAAGATGACGATGATGAAGATGACGATGATGATGATGAAGATGAAGCTGACGGTGATGATGATGAGGATGATGATGACGATGATGATGATGAAGATGACGATGATGATGATGAAGATCGAGATGACAGTGATGAAGATGAGGATGATGATGATTATTATTATTATTGATCATCATCGACATCATCATCATCCTCTTCTTTATCATCATCATCATCATCATCATCACCATATTCGTCATCATCATCGTCATCTCCATCTTCCTCCTCCTCCTCCTCCTCCTCATCATCATCGTTGTGTTCGTCATCACCATCATCATCATCATTTAGTGATGGGCCTTCTCAGATTAACCAACAACTATTGCATTAGATGGATTCATATATAGTGATGGGCCTAATTTGACTGCCATAGAAATAGATAGCTTCATTTAGTCACGGGCCTAATTTGATAGCCATAGAGTAACCATCAATGACCAGTATGGTCTGCGCTTGGCACTTAGTCTAACAGGAATTATGGTCATTGGACAATCTGCTACAGGTAAGAGTTATACTTCAACTGCTTACTTTGGTTTTAGAACCAGTGCGTATTCTAATTCTGGTTTCGAACTATCTGATTCAACTTTATAGGTGGACTAGAGATCGATCAACCTTTTATGGTCTACCCACCTGAAATTTTTAACCGTCGTAACTAACCCGATAGAGTCACAGGGGTATTATTCCTCAAATTCATTAAAACGGGTTGAGTGGAGTATTTTGTTCTTTTTAGGACCCGTACCATCTAGTTGATCGAGCCTGCTAGCACATCATCGATATCTTGGTCCAAAATTTATGTGATTTTAAACAGAGGAGCATGAGAGCCTTTGAAATCGGAAGAGGTAAAATGAGCTAGGTTGAGGGCAATAGATGCTGTATTTTTTCACACAATCTAACGGAAAATGGCCGCGGAATTGGGTGGGATAAAGAATAGAGTCACATGGCCCGAGTCACTTGAATCATGACGAATTATTTTTCTTCAATCCCATGCCAATACGATTCCTTGGATTTCTAGATTAACTTCACAATTAATTATGAGATTAGGGGCATGAGAGGCTAACGTAGAACATGGACACTTGGCAATAAATATCCCGAGCTTAGTGATCGGTTTTGGAGCCGACGAGGAGGTCGCGGTCTGTTTATTTTTTTCGGCTATATTAACCAAACTGCTCACGTGTTATAGTGATACATAACGCATGCACGTTATGTATCACTATAACATGTGCGCATTTTATAATTATATCTTACATGTCACTTGACATGGCAAGTTCAGAGTCTGCCCATGCCTAGTTTTAAGTAACGTGCGCGCGTTTCGAATTTAGACAATTCTAGCGCGTTTTGTGAATGCACAATTGCACCAAAAGGGTCCCTCAATTTCGTGTGAGGGCCCGTTTGTAAATGTTAAAATTATAGGAATATGCATAGTTCATTTCAAAGTTTCACTCTATGGAAATCCACAATGATATGATCGAGAAAGCATGTAGATTATTATATATATGGGTGTGTGGAAGCTAATGAGGGTCTCTTTTGACACATTAGGTGCAATAGAATACTGAAAAAACAAAGATCCATCAACTTACATGGATTTTTTGAGATACATACACAATGGATCTTGCGATGATTAAAAAAGATGAAACTTAGGAAATTGAATGACATTTCTGAATATATAATTTTTTTATATTGAAAATGTTCTTAACTATCCAAAGTTTGATAATTTGTAATAGACACTTTTTATTTTTTGGACAAATTATAAGGTATATGTTTTTGTGGGTGCATCCTTCGAGTGCCTAAACGATGGAATCAACTTACGAAAATTGGTCGACATATAGAGAACAATTAGTACTAGTGCACCGCTATTTTTCCCCCAAAAATTAATAATTAATGATTTTTTCTTTAATTATATAATTGATCGAACCTTGAAAACAATATGCTAATTGTGGGTGCAGCCTTTGAAGGTCTTAATGCAACTATTTTGAAATGGTTTTTTTATAACATGTAGAGGTCGATGTCCTTTAGTGCACCATACAATGTTTTTTTCAAAATGGTTGAGAAACTAAAGAGCTATGGACGAAACAACAACAATGAGTTTTTTGAGTTAAGGAGTTGTTGGCACATTATTTTTTCAAATTTAAATGACTAGCAAAAAACTATTTCAATATAGCCCAAAGAATTGGGAAGAAAGTGCCCGGTCCTAAAATAATGTACCACATGAATATGGATAAAGTTAAAAGGAGATAAAGGATTGATGAATCATCCTTGGGAAATAATGTAATAGAATTGACGGTCTAGATTGCATAGGAAAATATTGACGGTGGAAATGAGGTTTTGCTGGATAAGAAGCAAGGTGAATAACAGAAGTAAAGTCCACCAAAATGACAAGTGAAGGGACATTAAAAAGGGGGTAAGTTTAATCATCGTTTGATCGGCCGATGGATAAATCAATGGTCCACATTCTTTTCGTGCCGCCAACATGCGCGTTGGAGTGAGACCCTCGGCGGTTGTGAAATACCATACCACCCTCAACGTGTTAGTATTCTATCCGTTTGCAATTCGGGGAGGGAGGTAAGGAAAACCACTCCTCCACATTGCGAAACCGCCTTCAGGGTATATAAAATCCAAAGTCACATGGAAGGGTTGACATTTGTCTCTTGGACGTTAGGCGATTGGGATGTGTGCATGTAATGGGAAAGCGATAGAACATACATTTTTTCGGCTTGTCAGTTTTAGGTAGGTCCTTCAAAACTCGTGCAAGCAGTTAGAAGTTTCTATATGATGGAAGATTCTAGTGAAACAATATCTCTGAATGTCGAAATTGTCAGAATAGAAGAGGCCCAGGAAGACATAGACAGTGATATTTATGACCCTATTATGATTAAAGTTTTGGTATCAGAGATTACAAGCAAGCTAGACGGGTTGCAAAAGTAGAATTTAGATGTACATAATGTTTATGAGTCCAGTTTAATTTATTTTTGTCTAGAACAAACCCCAGGGTTTCCAAATTTTATTTCATGGTGCGTGATGAACTATTCTCAGAACGAAAAAGTGATTAGAATTCATCCAGAACAAAAATCCTTTTCCCTGTTAGTTCCTCTACTATTAGGAAATCCTAAGAAGTAACCTCGTCTTTCTCTCGTGACCAAGAAGACTTCGCTGAAGAAACCTTAGTTAGCCAATACAGACATTCATCTCCTGAAACCAAGCAAGCCTTCTTGATCAGTTTCTTAAAAACAGACCTTGCAATTGACAATACCCCTTATCCACTGGATATCAACTTCTTTGATGCAAATTCACAGTTAGTTTTGTCGCTAATTTCCCAGTTTTTAGGGCTTGATAATGATTCAGTGGTCACATAAGTTCAATTAAGTTTACTTTTCAGATTGAGTTTTGGTATACCAAAGATAGAATACAGTCAAGTCCCTTTCCTTAAATTTGATGAATTCTTGGTTGAGAGTATTCACTCTCAGCTAATGAATTTCCACAGTACCAGACATTTCAGATTCTAGACATACTTGATGAAGATGCTTTTATTTTCAAGTGAAAAGAATTTACATTTCCCACAGGCAGTATTTTTAGACACATTGGAAAACAATATGTTCAACTTTATGAATCTCATCTTATCGGAAGTGTATGGACTAATTTTTGAAGAAAATTTACCAAGAGCGATACCAGAGATGAAGACCCTGATGCAGTTGAAACCAGAAAAGGGGTTTGGAGATTGGTTTTTATTAAAACAACATACAGTGATCAGGATTTATGGATTTGTGAAGGATCCATACGTTCTACTGGCCTTTTTGACTTTGAGAATATTTTCTTTAGAATTTATCAGACAGAAGTTGACTGTTGAAAATGACCATTTTTTATCCTTTAAAAATCTTCAGATATAAAAGTTCCTTTAAAAATTGGTCCTTTCATCATAAAAAATGGGAATGCTTGTAATACCGCAATTTTGACCCTTATGAAATATTGGCTTTTAATGTAAATAATGTATACATGCGATGTATGTTTTCTCTAGCGTGGAGCTCAAGGCCAAGGCCTCGCTAGTGTATGTTCGGATTTTATTTAAAACAAGCAAGTATTTGATATTTTGATACCCATGCGCTATTAAGAAATGGAATATTGTAAATTGATGCAAATGTTAATATTTCAATAAAATACCAAAACTGGCTATGGAAGCAACCAATGAGAAGGGGTCATGTGTATCCACTAGGGAGTGGTGAAGGGGTTGTGGGGATGAACCATATGTTGCAAATGTCATTGTGAGAACCCATTTGACTTTCCTTGCTGACATTTAATTCTGTTGTAAGGAAGTTGTTGAAGATTTCAGTCCATGGCTTCAATGGAGCATGGGCAGCCCAGAAATTCGTATGGCACAGTATGGGCTCTGTTTTCTTGTACCACAAGTCACTCTACCTCATAGGAATGGATTATTCCCCATTCCCATTCCATTGTGGAACAACCCAACATCAGTTTTCATCCAGGACAAATTCCCAGCAGTGAGAAAAACCAAAAATCGCAACTTTGCAAGGACCCACATTTTGAAGAACCATACACGCCCAGATTTGGTATTTGAAAGTAAAATCCAATGGGGGATCCATAGATATGAACCTTGGGGTGAAATTGAGAGTATTAGATACCCCGAAATCCATTTGAAAACCCAGTTTTTATAGCCCAAAAAATCAGTGACGGGAATGAGTTATTTTGATGATAGAATTGTGAGAAATCCAATTGTGAATGACTGAGTAGAGGTTGGATTTTCTTGATAAACCCAGTGAAGGATAGAATCTCAAGGAATTAGTAGTTGGACCTTTCTATGCCACCCTGGAGAGCACTGGAGGGCAGGGACGCCTGAGGGACTATGCAGCAGAGAAGGGGACCTTCCTTGTGTTGGGTGTGGTAGGTACTGTGGGTGCCTTGACTGTTTGAATTAACTTGAGACGCCTGTAGCTCTGTGATTGAGCTCACTGGCTTAGCATTGCCCTCCTCTATCTTCTTGTATGCTTGATAAACCCAACTGTGTGTTGTCTTAGCATAGCTATTGAGTGAAACCATGGCTGTGAGTGAGCCCATCTAGTTCCTCCTTAGTGGATACACAGCCCAGCTCGGGGGTGATCTCTCAACTGAAAGAATATAGGCTGGACATAGATCTATGGTTGGGTGGAGCGTTGCTCTCACATAACCAGTTGTTGGACAGCTTCATCTCAAAGATAAGTGTTCTCTGTGTTTTAAATTATAGGCATTATGTGTTCTGCATTGTGTTAATTCAGAATGATAATTATTCATGTAAATGGAATTGATATGGAATCTGTGAATGACATGAGAATGGGATGGATTCTTTTCCTGTTGATGCATCATTTGCGTGAGATAAATATGTTGATGCATTTCTGTTTGTGTGTGTGCAAATATGTGTTTTAATTCCGTTGTGTAATTTAAGTATGCATTTTATTTAAATGGCAAAATTTTACTCTTGTGGTTTTGGGGATGAATTAGACACCCCATGTTACAGTCATGTTCCCTCCCTAGCATTGGATTGATGGAAGGGGACGTGACAATGCTCTTTCCTTTGTAGAAAAACAATTGTAGATATTGAAATTTAAGAAGGCCTTTGCTGTCAATTACGATCCATGTCATATCATTTCCCAAAGAAGGCAACAAAAAAAAGCAAGGCATTTGATCATCATGAGGTTGAAGGGTTAGCAAGGAGGGATAATCTATTACAATATGAATCTGATACATAGGTTTTTGAATGTTCATAGTCAAATCTTTCTACCCTGGAAAATTTTTCAGCTAAATTGATACCTACCCCGGTAAGGTTGAAACAACCAGCAAAAGGCATTTCCATGAAAGTACTGATATCCAGATGGAAGAAGAAAGAGAAGTTAAAAGATTAAAATCAAGTTAGCAGGATGAATTGATTGTATTTGACAATGGAAAAGGAAGAAAGAAAGAGAAATATCAAGGCCTAGAGGTTCAAATGTATGAATATAAATTTGATGAAGCAAAAGGTGCAGGAGACGCTGACAATTTTCAGTCAAGAGCCAAGTTGTGTGTTAAGTATGGTTAGGAAAGGAAAACAACATCAGAGAAAATCCATAAATTATTTCCTAAAGTCAGAAATGTACAAGATTCAGAAATTACTTTGATGACCAGCAGGGATATTGTTGCAAAAAATACCTTGAATCTGGCTATATCATCTGATGAGAAGGTCACAGAGATGAGACTAATTTACAAAATATACCAGTCCCAAATAAGATTCACTTGCATAGGCAGACTAGATAGGTCATTTACACAGATTTGATGAAAGCTACCCTGAAAATTACAAAGCTACAGAATAAAATGAACAAGTTATAAATCCAATTAAGACAGGAGAAAACAGAGAATAAAGCTCATCAACAGTAGATAAAAAATTTGAAAATTGATGTAGTGGAGAATAATGATGAGCCAAATAAAGGAGAGGCAAACAAGAAGCTCATAATTGAAAAAGAAAACACCATCCAGTTTCTTAAGAAAAATCTTAAACTCCTAGCAACTCAATTAATTCAAGCATATGACTTGATCATTTTGGAACAAGAAAAAGAATCCTTGTCACAAGAATTGGGTGAATATAAAGCTAAATTAATTAAGCTTGAAGAAAAAGAAGTGAATTGGGAGGAATACAGATTGAGTCTCAAGACTCAAATTGAAGATTTGAAAATAAAATTAGCAGGTGTGGTGCAAGAGAAGCAAGGAATCAGTTAGAGTAGCAAAGGAGCAAGTACAAAATATCTAATCCAAGCTATGTCCCAAGTTATCTTAAAAGAAGTGGAAATCAAAGAGTTGAAAGAAGAAAAATAGAGGTTAGAGGAGGAAAACCAGAAAAAAGAAGAGGAAAGAAAAGAATTGGAAAATAAGAATAAAGAACTGATAGATAAAAATCAGAAATTAATATCTCAAATTATAGGGCAACTACCCATGCAAGGAGAAAAACATCTAATTTGGTACTTGATAATAAATGAGGCTGCAAAATTCAGTCCTTACTTGAATTTTATGAAGACAAAGGAAACAATAGCCAATGATAGTATACAAATTTGTACATCAATGAAAGAGGTTTTGGATAAAAAACTAAAAGACACAGCTCAAAATACCATTAACTTTTTAAATACTTTGATAGAAGATGATTTGAAAGCAATGGCCATTAAGAACATAATAGTATTTATCACTTGGGCTAGGAGAATCCTTGGAAAACATTCTCATGTTGAGAATGTCCAAAATAAAGCAGAGCAGATGAAGAAACAGGTGGAATCCTTCAGAAGAGCATTTGAAAAACTGATCCAAAAAGGTTTGCCTTCTTTCTAGGATGGAGACAATGAGTTAATTTCTCAGAATGATTATAAGAACTTTTTATTTGAAATCATAATGCACCATGAAAAATTTGAATACATGACTCATGTACTAACAAGAAAAATTGTGCTAGAAAAACTCTCAGATGATTTTGAAATTCTAAACCAATTGATAATCATAGGTGCAGAGATACCTCCCATTTCTATTGCAGACCATGTGGAAATGAAAGTTCTAGTTAAAGAAATTCCCAGTTACGAGATTCCCTCTGGAGAACAGTGGAAAATGGTGGATAGGTATGGAAAAATGAAGTACAGTTTGCACACGTAAAGATTCTCGTCCGAGAAAGAGAGATTCGCCAGTAGCCACAGCCTATTAAATTTTGAGCATCAATTTACAATACTCTAGGGTCTTCACTGAGAGAATAACATATACAGTTTATCAATCCATAACAATCACAATAAGCATGACAAGCATCATAAGAATAAAAAGCATGAGAGACAAGAGACATAGAGTTTCCATGGGGAAAACCCTAAGGTGAAAAACCCCACAACTTCCTCAGAGATAGAGAGAGCAATGGCTCAACCAAAGTACAACCAAAATATACTATGATAGTATCCTAGTAGCAGATGATCCTCCTCCTCACTAGTGCGCCACTTTTTGAGTGAGAGAAGTGTGAGTTTCCAAATGATCAAAATAGAGATCTCCCGATCTCTATTTATACTAACCTATTTTCCCAGTGACCTTATGGGGCCGAATTGTCTAGCTAGGTACATCCACAATATAATATATATTTCAGGGCCGACCCCACACATGGTGGTCTAATAACCCGTCACCAAGTACACACACTTGCGACACTTGTCAATACACATGACGACACTTCCTTATAGAGGAATAACACATCTCTTATAAGGGTACAATAAATATATATGAAATATATAGATGAAATACATTCTGAAGTTACATATACATCAACACTCCCTCTTAACTAGGAAGGTATTTCTCGACACAGTTTTGCTAGACAAGTCTTCTTCTCGGGATCATCATCATCATCACTGCTACTGCTATCTCAACCAATCTATGACTCTAATCGTCATAGAAAGTTCTACAGAGCTAGTCCTTTTTCATACTGGATGTAGGCCCACCACTTGCCGGTCTTCGTCATCACTGGACATACTGTGGAAATCTCAAGACTTATTACATGCGTCACAAAACCTTAAAAGAGTCTCTTGACTAGCAAGAACCCTAAAGAGCATCTGAGGCATTTTTCATCCTATCCAGATCTCCAGGACTTATTACATGTGACCCCACCACAAAATATTGAAAGAGAATCCCAGGATTAATTACGAGCACAAGGCTCAACCTATCGGACCTCCCAGGTTACAAATTACATGTGGTCACCACAAAACCTCAAAAGAGCATCCCATGACTGACTACGAGCACAAGGATCAACCTATCGGATCTCCCAGGGCACAAATTATATGTGGTCATGGAAAAACCTCGAAAGAGCATCCCAGGACTGATTACGAGCACACAGCTCAACCTATCGGATCTCCCAGGGCACAAATTACATGCCATAGGACAAAACCTCAAAAGAGCATCTGCCAGATATCCCAGGGCACAAATTACATGCCATAGGCAAAACCTAGAAAGACTATCTGCAGATCTCCCAGGGCACAAATTATATGTCCTCCCAAGCAAAACCTCGAAAGAGCATTTGCCAGATATCCCAGGGTACAAATTACATGCCATAGGCAAAACCTCGAAAGACTATTTGCAAATCTCACAGGGCACAAATTACATGCTTATCTGCACAACCTGTTCCACGGCCACAGAGTATCAACCTGATACTCACCATACATCATCCTGATGTACACATGATCATCCTGATCATCATCACTGCAACATCCTACTGCATGTCATATGGAGCAACATCTTGAATCTCGTCATCCATGATCATCCTAATCATACAATGCATCTACCTGATGCATACCAAGTATCTACCTGATACATATCATCATGTTAAAATTCAATATGCTAAGACAGAAAATAACAGCATTACATTCCATTTCACAATAATAGCATATACAGGATCACTGAAGAAACAACAAGCATAGCATAAACACAAGAGACACAGATTTATCCTGGGAAACCCTCATGGGGTAGAAAACCCAGTAAAGCTTCCTCAATATAGATGACCAGCAATATACAAAGATGCAAACCAAAGACATGATATCCTACTCCACCATAGCAGACCTCTCCTCCACAAGTGCGCCTCTCTTAAGTGAGTGAGTGTGTCAAATGAGGAACATACCTCCTCTATTTATACACTACACTGACATGTATTTTACACAAGTACATGTAGGCTCGTATTTAACCATTAGGTTAAATACCCTATTATAACTGACTGGGCCGACCCCCACATGGTGGGTCTAATAACCCTAGTTACCACAACCAATTCGGAGGAATAAACATCTCCGGATTCATAGTATAATCACATCGGAGGTATGGAACATCTCAGGAATAAATAATATACAAATATAATATTCTTAGAAGTTACAATATTCAACACTCCCCCTTAACGAGAAGGATATTATAACAACATCCGCAGGAGCAACGAGTCATACATCATACATGATACATCTATAAATCATTGGAAGCTTTCTCAACATCATCAGTAACTCAACCAGTTACTGGAACATCTTCAATACTGGAACATCAACATCTTTAGTACTGAGTCTTTATCTTCTGCAGTACTCAAACGACTACAGCAACATCAATATCTGAATCCTCACGATCGTTAGCATCGTCATCAGACGATCATCAGCATCATCATCACATGATCATCAGCATCGTCATCACACGATCATCAGCATCGTCATCAGCATCGCCATCACATGATCAGCATCGTCATCACACGATCATTAGCATCGACATCACACGATCAGCATCGTCATCACATGATCATCAGCATCGATCATCAGCATCATCATCACACGATCATATTACAGGATGATCAATCCTGCTCTCTTTAGGACATAGGTCCATGGATGATACAATCCAGATCAAGTTCCAGGATGATCAATCCTTATCTCTTTAAGACAAGTCTCATGTCTAGGGACGATCTAATCCCAACCATAGTGCCAGTCCTTTTTCATACTGGATGTGACCTAGATCAGATCTAGGATTTACCGCCACAGAGCCAGTCCTCTTTCATACTGGATGTGTCACGTCTACAGAGCCAGCCCTGTTTCATGCTGGATGTATCACATCTACAGAGCCAACCCTATTTCATGCTGGATGTATCACATCTACAGAGCCAGCCCTGTTTCATGCTGGATGTATCACATCTACAGAGCCATCCCTGTTTCATGCTAGATGTATCACATCTACAGAGTCAGCCCTGTTTCATGCTGGATGTAACCTAGAACAATTCTAGGATTTGTCACATACATTTTGAACCGAGGTCCAGGGACGATCCAGTCCTATCATGTACCTTTTGAACCGAAGTCCAGGGACGATCCAGTCCTATCATGTACCTTTTGAACCGAAGTTCAGGGACGATCCAGTCCTATCATTCAATTCTCGAAGACCTCATGTCTACGGCTCAATTCAAAGGACCATAGTCCGAGGACGATCCAATCCCCTTACCTGTTCATTCAGGATTTAGTTCTCGGAGACATCATGTCTACGGCTCAATTCAAAGGACTAATAGTCCGAGGACGATCCAATCCCCTTACCTGTTCATTCAGGATTTTTTTCTTGGAGACATCATGTCTACGGCTCTCTTTAGGACTGAAGTCCAGGGATGATCCAATCCCCTCAAGTCCACCAAGGACTTCATTCTCGAAGACATACATCTACGACTCTCTTTAGGACTGAATTCCAGGGATGATCCAATCCCCTCAAGTCCACCAAGGACATCATTCTCGAAGACATACGTCTACGGCTCTCTTTAGGACTAAAGTCCAGGGATGATCCAATCCCCTCAAGTCCACCAAGGACTTCATTCTCGAAGACATACGTCTACGGCTCTCTTTAGGACTGAAGTCCAGGGATGATCCAATCCCCTCAAGTACACCAAGGACTTCATTCTTGAAGACATACATCTATGGCTCTCTTTAGGACTGAAGTCCAGGGATGATCCAATCCCCTCACATGTTCACCAAGAACTTCATTCTCGAAGACATACATCTATGACTCTTCTTTCGGACTGAAGTCCAGGGATGATCCAATCCCCTCACATGTTCACCAAGAACTGCATTCTCGAAGACATACGTCTATGGATCTTCTTTCGGACTGAAATCCAGGGATGATCCAATCCCCTCACATGTTCACCAAGAACTTCATCAAAACATGTATCCTCATCATCAAAACATGTATAACAAAACATGTATCCTCATCATCAAAACATGTATAACAAAACATGTATCCTCATCATCAAAACATGCATAACATCTATAATCAAAAGCATGTATACATCTATCATCAAAAGCATGTATATCTAACATCAAAAGCATGTATACATCTATCATCAAAAGCATGTATACATCTATCATCAAAAGAAAAAATATAAGATTCCTAAATCTAAATAATTCTAAGTAACTAGGTGTAGTAAAAAGGTAACCTCATCATTGATGAGACAGACTTGTTATCAGATACTATGCTACTCCCCCTTTCGAGGAGGGTCCTTCTGGACTATACCAAGCTTGTCTCAGAACTATTCAAACTTTACTCGAGACAGAGGTTTAGTCAAGATATCAGCAATCTGATCCTCAGTGCTTATATACTCAAGCTTGATAGCTCCTCTCTGCACCATAGCTCGTATATAGAAGTATCGGATCTCTATGTGTTTTTGACTTATCGTGGAATACAAGATTTTCTATCTTGATGCAGTTTTGAATGTCACACATAATCATAGTGGAATTCATTTCTAAGTCAAACACTCCATATAAAAGCTTCTGAAGCCACATTGCTTCACAGTTGGCAGAGCAGACAGCTATATATATATTCTGCTTCAGCAGTACTGAGAGCCACACTAGATTGTTCCTTGCTGAACCATGAGATCATGGCAGATTCAGGACTATAACATCCACCTGATGTACTCTATCTGTCTGAGACACTTCCTGCCCAATCAGAATCTGAGTAACCATGTAAACGGAGTTCATGACCTCCAAGATAATATAGACCAAAAATCTAAAGTACCTTTTAGGTACCTCACTACATGCTTTGTAGCTATTAAGTGAACCTTTCTAGGTTCTACTAGATACTGACTTAGGGTATTTACACCAAAGCATATATCTGGCCTAGTATTTGTTAAATACATCAATGACCCAATGATTTGTCTATATAGGGTTAGGTCCACTAAATACGACGAGTCATTAACTAATAACTTCAAGTTGGAGTCCATGGGAGTGGCCATGGATTTATACTCCAACATATCAAATATTTTTAGAAACTTCACAGCATACTTACCTTGATTTAAAAGATTCTTTTTGGATCTTGCCATACTTCTAGACCTAAGAAGTAGTGCATTAATCCAAGATCTTTCATTTTCATTTCTGCAGCCATTTTCATGACCTGTTTCTCATTCCTTGTCAGAAAGAGATCATCGTCATACAATAATGGTATGATAGGTTCATCATCCACAACCTTAAGGTAAAGGTTAGGAACAACTTTACTTCTGGTAAATCCTGAGCTTTGTCATGAAGCTATCAATTGTCCATTATTCACACTCTGCATTGAGTGATCTTCTGCATATCTATCTATGCCATCTCTCGTCAGATGGGTCTACTAATATGAGCCTCAAAATAATTCGAACTCTGTGGTGAGTTCCTTCTTGCATCCATGTCATATGTGTATAGAAGCCATATTCAACCTTGTAGCAAAGGTTGAGATCCACATCACCCATGATGATCATTAAGCTCATCAATTGACTACCGATCCTGGGTACCCATACAGAACCTGATTCACACTTCTTCTTTAATTACATCATTAAGAGAATGGTCTTATCTAGTACCTTGGAGCAAAACATCTCATCATTATTCTCTTCCTACAAATCAAAATTAAGTACATGATTAGTAATACTTCATAATCATCAAATCTTATTGACATGATAACCTATTATGCATACAGATATCATTTACATAGTTATGCAACTATTTTGACCAATACTTTGGCACAACACTTTCCCATATCCTGTATGCATACAGTAGCTATCTAGATGCCTTCCATCTTTACCAGAACATACTATCGAGAGTGTGCACAGCTCTCAGCATGTCAGCAAAGAGGTTTCATTCTAGACAAGCAACAATGGAATGTTTGTCCAACTTACCAATCATATGCATATTAGTAGTATATTGTTCAATGCTTTATGAATGTTTACACTCAACATGATATATTCTAGGAATACAAATATGCATACAAGCAATATCATTTACTATTTCTAATAACAACTCAAATACTTATCTTTTATGTTTGTGTGGTTTCCTCCTGCTTGATCTTCTATATATCTCTTGAAATTCTATTCATTCTGTACCACTGTGCATGCTCAAGTGTACACTAGTGTCATCCTCATGATCTCATACAGAAACATACATTCATTAGTATATTCTCAATATTATCAAAACATTCTAATTCTAAATAATCTTGAATATATACAGTCATGATCATTAGTATTCAGGGTTTCAAGGAAATCTTCTTTTACTCATGCATATTCTTGTTTGATCTAATTAGTTAAATCATCAACCAAGATAAGAGACATAATATGCATAAACCCTTGATTAATAACCAATCATACCAAGTATACTTACATAAGGGATCCTAACACAAGGTAAGATTCTAACATGACATAGGAAAACATACCTGGATTAGTATACCTGCTTAGTTATGTACAACATACCTAAACAATCTCTTCAATAATTTAGAGATCCTGAGCTAGAACCTGCATGTCTCATAGGTTAAACATAATATAACAAAGTCATACATACCTCGTGAGTCTTTGTCTTCATGTTGTCATGGTCATGGAACTTGAATTGTCTTTTGTGATGTACCTGTATCTTGTTAGCAGACAACATCAACCTCACACAACACCATAATGCATTAGTACAATCATATAGCCCTAATCAATGAATGTCTTCATGCATTCATACTGTTACTAGGGTGATAAGACAATTCTAACATTAATCAAGATTGCACTAATAAATAATATAAAGACAAACACATCATGAACTTAATCAAGAATAAGATTTCAAGACATACCTGAACCTCCTTAAGTCATACCTGTCGAGACTTCTTGTAGTCTTCTTATGTAAGGCCTTAGCCTCAACTCCTCCCGAAACTTGATCTGGAGCTTGATTAGGGTTTGCTAGAGAAACCCTAAAAATTCAATCTTTGACTTTCACACTTCCAAATGAATGGAAGGATGTGTCTTGCTGAGCTGATCAAACTAGCATACTTCAATTCCAAAATTTGACCCCTCAAAATTGCCTTTGAAACTTCTGGATCTTTTGGACAGGATCCCGAACTAGGGTTTGATCAAGCCCGGTCTTCTACCCAACCAAAAAATTCGATCTTGGTCTCTAAATTTCGATTTTTCTAAGTAGCATTCAGCCGTGGATTCCAATTCCAAAAATTCTAACTTTCTCTGAAACCCTAAATTCCGGAAGCCATGAATAAAGGTGCTCCAAAAATAATTTTGTTTTGACAGAAATATGTACCTAATTGTTTCTGCTATAACCCTGAAATTTTCACTCCACAGGGTCTGAATTTTTTTTTTGCAGTAGCCTGACTTGTCATCTTTCCATCCTGACAGGTCTGACCTCAATTGGATTTTCTGAGAGAGAGTTATGCCAAATGTCGCAACGTGACCTGTTTTGGGATAATACAGGAGAGCGAACTTGTACGGCATGCCACGTGTCACTGTTTGAACTTCGGCCTCTAAAAACTTTTCCTGAGATAGCTCACCCTGTTATCTTTACATCCTGATAGTTCTGACCTCAATTGGACTCTTTGAGAGAGAGTTATGCCAAGTGTCGCAACGTGACCTGTTTATGGGATAAAACAGGAGAGCGAACTTGTACGGCGTGCCACGTGTCACTGGTTCATCTTCGGCCTCTGAAAACGTTTCCTGAGATATTAAAGTCTGTGTACTACCTGTCACTTGTTATGAAATTTCATTTGGAGCTTCCTAGCCCAATTTATGACCTTTTTTCCAAGGTCACCTGATTTTGACTGAGATCTGGAAGAGGCAGAAACCCTAACTTGTACTGATCATAACTCATAAAGTAAAACGAATCTGAGGGTGCCCTTTGGACACAAGGTACCTGGGGATGTTAGATACGACCTGTGAACTTTTCATATCCCGAAACTTCACATAAATGGATTTATAGCAAAAGTTCCATGATGACTGGTTTTTGCTATATAAAACCCTAACCTTCAAATTGTTGCAAGAGAAGCAAGTGTCGTAAGTGCCATACATTGCCTTCCTTCAAGTTAGCTCTGATACCATGTTAAAATTCAATATTCTAAGACAAAAAATAGCAGCATTACATTCCATTTCACAATAATAGCATATACAGGATCACTGAAGAAACAACAAGCATAGCATAAACACAAGAGACACAGATTTATCCTAGGAAACCCTCATGGGGTAGAAAACCCAGTAAAGCTTCCTCAATATAGATGACCAACAATATACAAAGATGCAAACCAAGTACATGATCTCCTACTCCACCATAGCAGACCTCTCCTCCACAAGTGCGCCTCTCTTAAGTGAGTGAGTGTGTCAAATGAGGAACATACCTCCTCTATTTATACACTACACTGACATGTATTTTACACAAGTACATGTAGGCTCGTATTTAACCATTAGGTTAAATACCCTATTATAACTGACTGGGCCGACCCCCACATGGTGGGTCTAATAACCCTAGCTACCACAACCAATTCGGAGGAATAAACATCTCTGGATTCATAGTATAATCACATCAGAGGTATGGAACATCTCCGGAATAAATAATATACAAATATAATATTCTTAGAAGTTACAATATTCAACACATCATACATGATCCACCTGATACAAATACAAATACATGATCCACCTGATCATACATGATACATAGCAACATACATGATCTACATGATCATACAATGTATCCACCTAATACATATACAGATACATGGTCCAAGCATCCAGCATGATGCATACACAAAATACATACAAATGATCCAACTGATCATATCTATCATCCAACATGATGCATACATACATATAAATGATCTAACCGATCATATCCAGCATCCAACATGATGCGTACATATATATACATATAAATGATCCAACTGATCATATCCAGCATCCAACATGATGCATATACAGAGTAGTAACTGGAGCATCGTCCTGATGCTCATCATCCAGTGCTTACATCCACAGCCATGTGAAGGATCCTCCTTCCAACATGCTAGGAATGGCTTCTGCAAATGTGACCATCACTTCTTCCTTGAAGTGTCATCAATCCGAAGAACACCAAGCCTCTCCCTGAAGTACTCGAACTTCACCTTGGCTAGTGTCTTCGTCAACACATCTACAATATGCTCGTCCGTCGCAATATACAAGACCTTCACAACTCCTCTCTGCACCATATCCCTGATATAGTGATATTTGATCTCTATGTGTTTCGACCTGCCATGAAACACTGGGTTCTAAGACAGCTTCACACAACTCTGGTTATCACAGAAGATACTGGTAGCATCTAATTTTAGATCAAATAACTTAGACAGTAGCTTCCGTAGCCATACTGCCTCACAACTAGTTGAATAGGCTACAACATACTCTTCCTTAGCTGTACTCACTGCTATGCAGGACTGCTTCCTACTGAACCAAGAGATCACACCTGATCCCATACTGAAGCAACACCCAGATGTGCTCTTCCTATCTGCAGCACTGCCAGCCCAATCTGAATAAACATAACCCTGCAGGTTAAACTTTTGATTCGCTTCAAACTTGAGCCCATAATACACTGTACCCTTCAGGTACCTCAGAACATGCTTTACAACAACCAAGTGAACACTCCTCGGATCCGTCAGGAACTGGCTCAATGTGTTCACCGCAAAGCAAATATCTAGTCTCGTGTTCGTCAGATACATCAAGGACCCAATCATCTGACGATACATAGAGACATCAACCGGCTCAGATGAAGCATCACATAGAAGATTCAGATTCGATGCCATAGGTGTGGCCATGGCCTTGCAATCCATCATCCTGAATCTCTTCAGGATATCTACTGTGTACTTCCCTTGACCAAGGAAGATCCCACCTGCACTCTGCCACACCTCCATACCTAGGAAATAATGCATCATTCCCAAATCTTTCATATCGAACTCTACAGCAAGCTTCCTCTTAGTATCTACAATCAATCTGTCATCTCCTGTTACAAATAAGTCATCCACATACAGGAGTAGAATCACAGGATTCCCTTCCTCAACCTTGTAGTAAAGGTTGGAATCCGCTTTACTTTTGGTAAATCCCAAACTAGATAGGAAACTGTCCATCCTACCATACCAAGTTCTGGGAGCTTACTTCAAGCCACACAAGGAATTCTTCAATCTGCACACATATGACTCCCTGTCATGTATTTCGAAACCGAGTGGTTGCTACACATATACTTCCTCTTCAACTACACCATTCAAGAAAGCAGTCTTGACATCCATCTGGTGTATTTTCCATTTCATTGCTACAGCCAGGGAAAGTACTATTCTGATGGAAGTGTACCTAGCTACAGGTGCAAAAGTTTCTTCATAATCTATTCCCTCTTTTTTAGAGAAGCCACGAGCTACGAATCTTGCTTTGTATTTTTCTACGCTGCCATCTGCAACATGCTTGATTGTGTAGATCCATTTGGAAGTCACAACAGACTTCTCTTTAGGTCTTGGGACAACATCCCAAACATCATTCTTCATTATTGATTGGTATTCCTCAACCATGGCATCCTTCCATTCTTTCTTTTCCGCTGCTTCTTCATAACTGGAAGGTTCTTTGTTCATAATGTCACAGAGTAAAGCAACATAGCTGGTATGTGATCTGATTCTCTTCTTTGCTCTGTGTTCTTCTTCTGGAATGCCAAATATTTCTACATCTTGAATGAGCTCTCTAGCCCATGCAGGTTTCCTCTTGTGAGAGTTATCCTCAGGGGGTGGATCTAAAGGTTATTGCGGATCTTCAAACTCACGAACAACTTCTGGAATTGCTTCAGTCATGCTAGTGTCTTGAAATCTAGTTTCCTTAGGTTCTTCATAAACTTCGATAGGTGCCTTCCTTGATTTGATGAATGTTGAGTTTTCATCAAATGTTACATCCCTACTGACATCAATTTTCTTGAACCTTGGAAAGTATATTCTTAAGCCTTCGAGCTTTCACTATAACCCACAAAGATACCCTTCTTTCCTGAAGGATCTAGTTTGGTCCTCTTTTCCTTTGGGACATGAGTGTATACGGACAACCAAATATTCTGAGATGGCTGACTTCAGGTTTATTACCAGAAAAGACCTCTTCTGGTGTCTTGTTGTCCAATATCTTGTGGGGTGTTCTGTTCTGCACATATACAGTTGTTCTAGCTGCTTCTGCCCATAGATGCATAGGTAGATCCTGGTCATGCAGCATTTCCCTTGGTGCTTCCATGATTATTCTGTTCTTCCTTTCTGCAACTCCATTCTGTTGAGGATTATAAGGAGCGGTCAACTCCCTCTTAATCCTTGAATCACTGCAAAGCTTCTTGAAGTCACCTGAGGTGAATTCTCCACCATTGTCGGATCTGAATGTTTTGATCTTCTTGTCAGTTTGATTCTCCATCAAGGTTTTGAATTCCTTGAACTTATCAAACACCTCATCTTTGTTCTTCAAGAAGTATACCCAAGTCTTCCTGGAGAAGTCATCAATAAATGAGACATAGTAAACATACCCACTTAGAGAACTGGATGACATAGGACCACATACATCTGAGTGGATGATTTCCAGGATATCCTTTGCCTTGCTTTCACTACTTGAGAAAGCCTTATTAATGTTCTTACCTTTTGCACATCCTTTGCAAACACCTTCATGTTTGGTCTTGATTTCAGGAAGACCCTCTACAGCCTTGCTTGCAAGTGGAAGTTCCCTATAGTGCATATGAGCAAGTCTTCTATGCCAAAGTTCACTTGGCTCCATGGATTCATGCACCATGGCATGTTCAAGCTGTCCCTTCAATTTATACAAACCTCCCTCTTGCTCTCCAATCACTACTGCATCATCTATGGTCTTTCCCTTTGGCCACATTAGGACTTGGCCATCCACAAATGCAACCCTCATACCTTTTTCATCTAATGCAGAGATGGAGAGTAAGTTATTCTTGAGCCCAGGTACATAAAGGACTTCTTTCATCTTCAAAGATTTTCCAGAATCTAGGTCGTAGGAGGCTTCACCACTTCCTTTGATTGGGTATTGATAATCATCCCCAAGTTTCACTTTATGGGGTGATTCATGTTCAAACAGATTTACAAAAGATTCTTTAAACCCAGTCATGTGTTTGGAAGCCCCACTATCAATCAACCAATCATTACAACCATGGGAGATAGTACCTATGAGAGCAGAGATTAGAACATACTCTTCTTCACTTGATGAGTCATCATTACTATCATCACTTTTTTCCCTAGCCTTCTTCTTTGGGGGTTCATCATCCTTGGCAGCATGAGCATGATATCTTGTTTTTTTATTCTTCTTCTTCTTTTTGAAGTTGTTGTTGTTTTCTTTCTTCTTCTTGGGACAATCTGAAGCAAAGTGTCCCTTCTCATTGCAATTGAAGCATCTGAGATCTTTCTTATCTTTATGATAATGGTGGTATGAGGATTTCCTGTTATGAGATGATTCCTTCTTGGAATTTCCTTTTCTGGCATGTGCTGTGAGAGCTTGATCTTCATTTTCCATCTTTTCTTCTCGGGCCACAAGCCTAGCTTCTTCTTGAGAGCATTCCTCCCACAATCTACTGAAAGAGATCAATTTCTTTCTTGCACAGATTCCTTGAATAAAGGAGTCCCATGACCTAGGTAGGCCATTCAGAGTGGTCATAACAATTTCACCATTGTCCACTACTTCATCCATAGCTTCAATTTGTTCCTTGATCTGAGATACCTTGGAGAAGTAAGATTGAATGGTTTATCCATTCAACATCTTGACCCCTTTCAATTGGTTCCGTAGAGTCATCTTCCAATTTATGTTATTCCTTCAAATAACTTGGTCAAAGAGTCAAACATCTCTTTGGGTGTCTTTAGAGAAGACACATGGGGTATAAGATGGTCTTTGATAGAATCAACAATGAATCTCTTTGCCTTGACCAAGTTCTTCTTATGCAATACCTTAGCCTCTTCATCCTCTGGGATAGGGATGTCTTCTTTTATATATGAGTCCAACTCATTCTCTTCCAAAATTAACCCAATCCTATACTTCCAATCTCGGAAGTTATCATCCCATTCAAGCTTATCCTCAAGCTTGGTGTGGTGAGACATCTTAAAGAGTACTTCAAATGGAAATAGAAAAGATTTAGGTCTTACCACTCTAATTGCTAAAAACTAGATCTGGTCTCGTATTAGGGTTTGTCGAAAAAACCCTAAAAATTCAAAATGTGAATTTCAACTTTCTGAAAGGATAGAAAGATGCGCCTTGATGAGCTGATCAGCCTGGTGTATTCAGAATTTGAGATCAACAAAGCTTTACCCTTTAGATTTGCCTTTTTGTCCTCCTGGGTTCACTAGGGAGAGCCTTGAATTAGGGTTTCAGTTTCCCGGAGATCTACCTAGCCAAAAATATCGATCCAAAGCTCTAAACTTCTATTTTTGCAAGGAGCTTCCAGCTATGTCTTCAGATTTCAGAAATTCCTATTTTTGTGGAAACCCTAATTTTTAGGTCCAAATCTGAAAATGCTCAGAATTGAATTATGATTGGACAGATAGATTCTCCTTGATGAGTAGAGTCAATCTACTATACTGCTTTTCCAAAATCTGTGGAGAGAAACCCAATAAACAAGACACTCAAGTTTTCGTCACTGCAAAATGTCTTCTTCTCAGGTTAGCTTTGATACCATGTTAAATTTTGAGCATTAATTCACAATACTCTAGGATCTTCCTTGAGAGAATAACATATATAGTATATGAATGCATAAAAATCACAATAAGCATGACAAGCATCACAAGAATCAAAAGCATGAGAGACAAGAGACACACAATTTCTGTGGGGAAAACCCTAAGGTGAAAAACCCCACAACTTCCTCATAGATAGGGAGACCAATGGCTCAACCAAAGTACAACCAAAATACACTGAGATAGTCTCCTAGTAGCAGATGATCCTCCTCCTCACTAGTGCGCCACTTTCTGAGTGAGAGAAGTGTGAGTTTCTGAATGATCAAAATAGAGATCTCTCGATCTCTATTTCTACTAACCTGTTTGCTCAGTGACTTTATGGGGCTGACTTGTCTAGTTAGGTACATCCACAATATAATATATATTTCAGGGCCGACTCCACACATGGTGGTCTAATAACCCATCGCCAAGTACACACACTTGCAACACTTGTCAATACACATGACGACACTTCCTTATAGAGGAATAACACATCTCTTATAAGAGTACAATAAATATATATGAAATACATTCCGAAGTTACATATACATCAACACATCCAAGAGAAGATATCAAATGCTATTTTGGGAAATTTTAAAATTATGGAAATCTTGACAGAAATGGAATGTAATAAGTAGTTTAAAGTTTACTATTTTTGGAAGTAAACAGTTAGGTTTTTCCTTAAGGGGCCTCTCTATGTATACAAAAGAATTTTGGAAATGAAATCAGGGTTGGAACCCGTCAAAGGAATACATATTTTGTATTGAGATTTTCCATTTTTAATAAAGATGATCGAGCGGAGTTGAACACTTTTCTCATGAGCAAAGATTCCTATGTTGTTGATTTATAGTCTGCAATTTCCTTCTCCTTATGTGATTTGTTATTCCAGTAAATTTCTTTCCATTATGTTTTTCTTTCATACTTAGACGAGAGTTTAATTAAATCAAAATTCATGTAACTATGCTCTGATTTATTGGGTCTGAGTATTCACAAATTTTTCCTCCAAAGTTAATATATATTCATCTATAATCAGTGCCCAATGTTGATGGATTGTCTCTTTTTCTTCCATTATCACCTGCAAATAAGAACTTGAATGTGAATTGACAACTACCTTGCCTTTGCAAAAATCCTCTTTTTTTAAATTCTGTTGATTCTTAAACATTCAAATTTGACTCCATGCCCAATGTTACCCATGATTTTTAGCCTTTTACAAATTTTAAATCATAATCATTCTGAAATATCTCTAGCCATTGTATTTATTTGTTCAGAGATCCCTCTCTAGTAGGAAAAAGATAGGTTTCTTCCTAAATATTGGTTTGAAATAGTTACCTTATAACTATCCTTCCACAACCAAGGGAGAAATTCTAGGTGATAACATTTTGGCGCCATTTCCGGGGAATGAAGGTTCAAAATTTTCCGTGGGAAGAACAACAGTTAGGTCATATTTCTATGGACAAAAGAGGCTTGATATTTTGTTGGTTGTATTTCATCCTGGTGACTCCAGTTTGAAAATTCAGTTTAAAAAGGAGACTCCAAAAAGGAATTGTGGCTTCCATAAAGTTTCATACTAGAATCCAAATCCCCAATCATTTGAAGCGGTAGAAAGTCCTGAAAAGATCCTCAGAAGAAACAAAGGAAAGATCAAGAAAGTACATCTCAATCAGAAAATTCGTTTCCTTATTTTCAAGAAGAATTCTTGGATATTGAAGACATTGGTCTAAATGTAGAGTTTGAACAATCTTTATTTAGGTCAAATTCCGAAACAAATTTAAAAGAAACAGTTATTGATCAAAACATATTTCAGTCATATCTATCACATTCCGTTTGGGAAAATTTACAAAGATCTAGAAACGTAGAGTTAAAAGAACAAAAAATTCAGAATCCATCACCACAAGCTCACAATATTTTTCAAAACCCTCCAGTATTTATGCCTACTAGGTTTTCCCCACTTGCCTTACCTACTGTTTTGCATGACCTTTCTCAGAATTACTCCCAAAGAATAACACTATATGATGGAGAGGGAAATTATACAGCTCAACAACACATTGATATGTTTAATGATTTTATTGATCTTGAAGAAGCAAATTATAATGATGCAAAAATGAGGTTGTTGGCTCAAAGTTTATTAGAAGAGGTTAAAAAATGGTTTAGGACTCTTGCTGCAAGGTCTGTTCCTTCATATGATGAGTTTGTAAATCATTTTCTTGAAAGATGGGAAGATAAAAAGAACCCCTTACAAATCTTGACATAGTATAATAATTTGAAAAAAGGGAATTTTGAGTCTGTCCAAGAATTTTCTGGAAGGTTTATGCGAGTCTATAATTCAATTCCTACTGATCTTCAACCCCCAGTAGGAGCTTCCAAGTAACATTATACAGATGATTTTGATGGTGATTTTTCCTATATGCTAAGAGAAAGAAAATCAACCACTTTACCAGATATGTTAAAATATGTACTAGAGGTTGAGGCAAATTTGATGGCTTCTGGAAAAATGCAATAGAAAAAAGAAATAGATAGAAGGAAAATTAGAGAAGAGAACCAAGCTTCAACTTCTTCTTCCACTGATGCTAAATTTGATATTATGATGAAGAATATGGAGAGACTCATGGACAAATTAGCCTTGGAAAATAAATCACAAAGTAGGGATCAACAAGAGCCACAAATTGGAAATCCAAATTTCAGAAGACCAATTCCTCCACAGATAAGACAGAGAGATCATAGAAATCAGAGAAATATAGAAGATCGACAAGTGAGACCTCCATTTCCTGAAAATTTTGTTGATGAGGAAGAAGAAAATGGACCTTTGGAAATTGATATACATCATTTTGATGATCTTGACTCTGAGGTTTATTTGACTAAAATGGAACATGCCATGTTTTATAAAGAAGGGGAGTGTAATACTTTTGAATTAGAAACAAAGCAATATCAAATTGGATATCAAAACGTTGTTAATGATCTTCAAAGAAAAAAATCAACCTCAAAAACATAGATGTAATTGTGAATAAAGGAAAAGGCCCTATTGATCAACCTTCAACCAGTCAACATAAGAAAGAAAAACAAAAGGAGGATATGGTGAAAAAGGTTCCAGAAGTTAAGAGACATGATCAAAGAAAATGATAAAACACTCACTTCTTTTAATTTGCAAAGTGATATTTCAAAGATTAAAATTTCCATCCCTTTTAATGAATTGTTAAAAACAATGAATACAAGGATCATATTAAAAAGATGGTTAGAAGTGAAGAACAAATGGGACCTGACACATTAGAACTAAATGATGATGCTCCAACAATTATTTTGGGCTCCAAAAGAGAAGATAGTATTTCATAAGATGTTCCACCTTTCTATGTGAGTTTAAATATCCATGATAGGATTCTCCATAATGCCATGCATGATTCAGGAGCTCCACAAAATTTAATGCCAAAGGTTGTGGTAGATAGTTTGGGTTTGGAAATCACAAGACCTTGCAAATATTTGTTTTCATTTGATTCAATAAAGGTTAGATGTTTGGTATTGATCAAATACTTGGTGGTTACCCTCGCTAAAATTCCAGCTAAAAGTATTGTCGTGGATATAGTTGTTGCAGATATTCCCCCAAAATTTGCTATGCTGTTATCTAGGTCATGGGATTCAAAACTAATAGGAACCTTACAGATGGATATGTATTTTGCTACAATTCCAATTTTTGGTGAACACAGGATGTTATACAGAGAGAAGAGACTTGCATATGTAGTAAGCAATAAAGATGAACTAGATAATCATCCAATTTATGTAGTGGATACTGATTTAGGGTCTTCTATTTTTTACAATAATTTTAATCTTGAGGAAGAAACAAATTTTAACAAACAAAAAGAAGAAAATGACTTGGTTATAGAACAAGAAATTCTTAAACAAAAACAAAGAACTGAAGGGATTTGGATTATGCATTTTGATGGGTCAATAAGTAGAGAAGGTGTTGGTGCAAGGGTGTGGATAATATCCCCGGATCGATAATTCCTGGTTTATTCTTTTAAGTTGACTTTTGAATGTACAAATAATGTTGCAGAATATGAAGCTTTGATTTTGGGACTCAATGTGTTAAAGGATTTGAAAGCAAAGAGAATTGATGTATATGGAGATTTTGAAGTAGTAATAAATCAAGTGAATGGTAGTTTTCAAACTAAACATCCAAGGATGAGGGAATATAGGAATGAAGTTTAGGATTTGCTTGGGAACTTTTTTTATGAAAATAAGATGGTGGTGACACCCAGAATAAAAAATTCAGTAACAGATTCTTTGGTTACTACTGCTGGAGCTTTTAAAGTTCCTAGGTTTTCAAACAAGAAATATGAGATTGAAATTGTGAACATGCCTTCAGTTCTTGATAATTCGAAATATTGGCAAGTTTTTGAAGATGATTTGCAAATTAAAAGATTTTTGGAGATGCTAGATGAGTTTGGAAATACAGTTATTGATAATGAAGATTAGGATATGGAGGAAGTTATTGATAATGAAGAATTTTCAGAAGAATAAGAAAATCTCAAAAGGGAAATTGGAGGAAAAGAAATCATTCAGCTCAAAAACAATGTCATTCTGAAAGGTCTTATACCTTTTGAAAATTTGTTTGATATAAATAATGTAGCCAAAAATCCAAAAGTGGTACCTCATGAAAGTGAGATTAAAGATTGCAATATTGGGACAAAAGAAAAACCTAAAATAGTGAAAATTTCAAAAATTTTGCCATTGGATGAAGAAAGAAACTATGTTGAGTTGATGAAGGTATTTTCAGATGTATTTGCACGGAGTTATGAATATTTGAAAGAATATGACACTTCCATTATCCAACATACAATTCCCATCAAACCTAATGAAAATCCTTTTAAACAAAAACTCAGAAGAATAAATCCTTTGCTGCTCCCAGTGATTGAAAAAGAACTCAAAAAACTATTTGATGCTAAGATTATTGTATCCCTTAGATTTTCGAGATGGGTAGAAAATCTGGTCCCTATTAGGAAAAAGAATTGAGAAATAAGACTTTGTGTAGATTTCGGAAATTTAAACAAGGTATCTTTGAAAGATAATTATCCTTTACCTAATATGGATCATATTTTGCAAAAGGTTGTAGGATAAGAAAGGATATCTATGTTGGATGGCTTTTTGGGATATAATTAGATCAAATTTCTTCTAGAAGATCAAGAGAAAAAAACATTTACAACACCTTGGGGAACGTTCATGTATGCCAAAATGTCATTTGGATTGATGAATGCAGGGGCATCATTTCAAAGAGCCATGGACATTGCATTTGTTGAGGAAAATGACAAATTTGTAGTGGTATATATGGTTTATATCACTATTTATTCAAATTTAGTTGTAGATCACTTGAAGCATTTGGAGAAAGTATTTTTGAAGTGCAGAAAATTTGCTATATCTTTGAATCCTAAAAAATCTAATTTTTCCATGAAAGAAGGAAAATTATTGTTGATTTTTTAGCATTAATTCAATATACTCCAGGATCTTTCTTGATAGAATAACATGTACAGTATATCAATGAATACCACTCATAGCAAGCATATCAATCATCACAAGATGCAAACATAAGAGACAATAGACACATAGAGTTTCCATGGGGAAAACACTAAGGTGAAAAACCCCACAACTTCCTCAGAGATAGATAGAGCAATGATACTACCAAAGTACAACCCATGTACACATAGATAGTCTCCTCCTAGTAGCTTATCCTCCTCCTCACATGTGTGCCACTTTCCGAGTGATGTAGAGTGAGATATGAAGTGATCAAAATAGATATCGGGAGATCTCTATTTATACTTGTCCTAACTGCCCAATAAACTTATGGGGCCGACTTGTATAGCTTAGTACAATAACCCATGGTTAACTTAATCAGGGACGACCCCACACATGGTGGTCTAATAAGCCATCGGCAAGTTACGACACTTGCGACACTTGTCAATACAAATGACAACACTTCCTTATAGAGGAATAACACATCTCTATAGGAGTACAATATACATATATGAAATACATTCTGAAGTTACATATACATCAACACTCCCTCTTAACTAGGAAGGTATTTCTCGACACAGATCTGCTAGCACAAGTCTTCTTCTTTGGATCGTCATCAACGAATCATCGTCCTCGAATCATCGTCATCGTCACTGCTGCTGCTATCTCAGTCAATCTCTGAATCTACTCGTCATAGGAAGTTCTACAGAGCTAGTCCTTTTTCATACTAGGTGTAGGCCCACCACCTATAGGTCTTCATCATCGCTGGCCATACTGTGGAATCCTCAAGACTTATTACATGTGTCACAAAACCTCGAAAGAGCATCCCAGGCTGTTATGGGTACACAACTCCGACCTATAAGATCTCCTAGGATATTTTACATGTGACAATCACAAAACCTTAAAAGGGTGTCTTGCCAAGCAAGAACCCTAAAGAGCATCTGAGGCCTTTTTCATCCTACCTAGATCTCCAGGTCTAATTACATGTGAATCCTACCACAAAACCTTAAAAGGGTGTCTTTCCAAGCAAGAACCCTAAAGAGCATCTGAGGCCTTTTTCATCCTATCCAAATCTCCAGGTTTGATTACATGTGGTCATGGCAATGCCTCGAAAGAGAATCTAAGGCCTTTTTCATCCTTTCTAGATCTCCTAGGTCTACTTACAAGTCCTCCCAGAGCAATTCCTCGAAAAAGAATCTGAGGCCTTTTTCATCTTGTCCAGATCTCCCAGGTCTACTTACATGCTCATCTGCACAACCTGATACTCACCATACATCATCCTGATGTACACATGGTCATCCTGATCATCAACACTGCATCATCTTGCTGCATGTCATCTGGAGCAACATCCTGAAGCTCGTCATCCATGATCATCCTGATCATACAATACATCCACCTGATGCATACACAGTATCTGCCTGATACATATCATCCTACATGAATCATACAATGTATCCACCTAATACACATACAAATACATGATTCACTTGATCATACTTGATACATCTACAGATACATACACATGATCCAACTGATCATATCCAGCATCCAACATGATGTGTATATACATATACATATAAATGATCCAACTAATCATATCTAGCATCCAACATGATGCATACATACATACATACATATAAATGATCCAACTGATCATATCCAGCATCCAACATGATGCATACATACAGAGTAGTAACTAGAGCATTGTCCTGATGCTCATCATCCAGTGCTTATATCCATAGCCATGGAATGATCCTACTCTCACCAAGCTTGGAATCGCTCCTGCAAATGTGTCCATCACTTCTTCCTCGAAGTGTCATCAATCTGAAGAACACCAAGCCTCTCTCTGAGGTACTCAAACTTCACTCTGGCTAGTGGTTTCGTCAGTACATCTGCAACCTGCTCATCCGTCGCAACATACAGGAGCTTCACTGCTCCTCTCTGCACCATATCCCTGATATGGTGATATTTGATCTCAATGTGTTTCAACCTGTCGTGGAACACCATATTCTTAGACAGCTTCACATAACTCTAGTTGTCACAAAAGATACCAGTAGCCTCTAGCGGAAGATCAAATAACTCAGACAGTAGCTTTTGGAGCCATACTTCCTCACAACTAGCTGAACATGTTGCAACATACTCTGCCTTGACTGTACTCAGTGCTACGCATGACTACTTCCACCTTAAACCAAGAGATCTCACCTAATCCCATACTGAAGTAGCACCCAGAAGTGCTCTTCCTATTTGCAACACTGCCTACCCAATCTGAATCAACATAAACCTGCAGGTTAAACTTTTGATTTGCATCATACTTGAGCCCATAATCAACTGTACCCTTCAGATACCTCAGAATATGCTTTACAGCAACCAGGTGAACACCTCTCGGATCCGTAAGGAATTGGCTCAATGTGTTCACCGTAAATAAAATATTTGTCCTTATGTTCGTCAGGTACATCAAGGACCCAATCATCTGACGATACACAGAAACATCAACCGGCTCAGATGAAGCATCACACAGAAGCTTCAGGTACGATGCCATAGGTGTGGCCATGGCCTTGCAGTCCATCATCCCAAACCTCTTCAGGATCTCTACTGCATACTTTCCTTGTCCAAGGAAGATACCATCTGCACTCTGCCACACCTCCATTCCTAGAAAATAGTGCATCATCCCCAAGTCCTTCATCTCGAACTTGGCAGCAAGCTTCCTCTTGGTATCAGAAATCAAACTATCATTACCTGTAACAAACAGGTCATCCACGTACAGGAGTAGTATCATAGGATTTCCTTCCTCAACCTTGTAGTAAAGGTTGGAATCCGCTTTACTCTTGGTAATGCCCAAACTAGATAGAAAACTGTCCATCCTACCATACCAAGTCCTGGGATCTTGCTTCAAGCCATACAAGGCTTTCTTCAATCTGCACACATATGACTTCTTGTCATGTGTCTCAAAACCAAGTGGCTGCTCCACATACACTTCCTCCTCAACTACACCATTCAAGAAAGCAGTCTTGACATCCATTTGGTGTATCTTCCATTTCATCATTGCAACCAAAGCAAGTACTGATTTGATGGAAGTGTACCTGGCTACAGGAGAAAAAGTTTCTTCATAATCAATCCCTTCTTTCTGGGAGAAGGCACGATCTACAAATATCGCTTTGTATTTCTCTATGCTGCCATCTGCAGCATGCTTGATCTTGTAGATCCATTTGGAAGTCACAACAGACTTCCCTTCAGGTCTTGGGACTACATCCAAAACATAATTTTTCATTATTGATTGGTATTCCTCGACCATGGAATTATTCCATTCTTTCTTTTTCGCTACTTCTTCATAACTGGAAGGTTCTTTGTTCATAATATCACAGAGTAAAGCAACATAGCTGGTATGTGATCTAGTTCTCTTCTTTGCTCTATGTTCTTCACCTGGAATGCCATATCTTTCTGCATCTTGAATGAGCTCTCTAGCCCATGCAGGTTTCCTCTTGTGAGAGTCCTTCTCATGAGGTGGATCTACAGGTTCTTGCGGATCTTCAATTTCACGATCACCATCTAGAATTGCTTCAGTCATGGTAGTATCTTGAAATCTGGTTTCCTTTGGTTCTTCATGATCTTCAACAAGTGCCTTCCTTGACTTAATGAATGCTGAGTTTTCATCAAATGTCACATCCCTGTTAACGTCAATCTTCTTGAACCCTCGAAAGTATATTTCGTAAGCTTTCGAGCTTTCACTGTAACCCACAAAGATACCCTTCTTTCCTAAAGGATCTAGCTTTGTCCTCTTTTCATTTGGAACATGTGTATACACAGGACAACCAAATATCCTGAGATGGATGACTTCAGGTCTCTTACTAGATAAGACCTCTTCTGATGTCTTGTTGTCCAATATCTTGTGGGGTGTTCTGTTTTGCACATACACAATTGTCCTAGCTGCTTCTGCCCATAGATGCATAGGCAGATCCTGGTCATGCAGCATTGCCCGTGCTGCTTCCATGATTGTTCTATTCTTTCTTTCTGCAACTACATTATGTTGTGGATTGTAGGGAGTAGTCAACTCCCTCTTAATTCCTGAATCACTACATAGTTTCTTGAAATCACCTGAAGTGAATTCACTACCATTGTCGGGTCTGAATGTCTTTATCTTCTTGTTAGTTTGATTTTCCATCAAGGTTTTGAATTCCTTGAAATTATCAAATACTTCATCTTTTTTTTTCAAGAAGTAGACCCAAGTCTTCCTAGAGAAATCATCAATGAAAGAGACATACTAAACATACCCACTCAGAGAACTAGATGACATCGGACCGCATACATCGGAGTGGATGATTTCCAAGATTCCTTTTTCCTTGCTTTCGCTGCTTGGAAATGCCTTCTTTATGTTCTTTCCTTTTGCACATCCTTGGCAAATACCTTCATGTTTGGTCTTGATTTCAAGAAGACCCTCTACCACTTTGCTTGCAATTGGTAGTGCTCTATAGTGCACATGAGCAAGCCTTCTATGCCAAAGTTCACTTGGCTCCATGGATTCATGTACCATGCCATGTTTAGGTTGTCCCTTCAATTTATACAATCCTCCCTCTTGCTCTCCAATCACCACTGCATCATCAATAGTTTTACCTTTTTGGCCACATTAGGACTTGGCCATCTACAAATGCAACCCTCATGCCCTTTGCATCTAATGCAAATATGGAGAGTAGGTTCTTCTTGAGCCCAGGTACAAATAACACATCTTTCATCTTCAAAGACTTTCCAGAGTCTAGGTTGTAGGAGGCTTCCTCACTCCCTTTGATAGGGTATTGATAATCATCCCCAAGTTTCACCTTATGGGGTGATTCATGTTCAGATAAATTTACAAAAGATTCTTTAAACCCATTCATGTGTTTAGAAGCCCCACTGTCAATTAACCAATCATTACAACCATGAGAAATAGTACCTGTGAGAGCAGAGATTACAACATACTTTTCTTCACTTGATGAGTCATCATCATCACTTTCTGCTCTAGTATTCTTCTTGGGAGGTTCATCATCCTCAGCAGCATGAGCATGATATCTCTTCTTGTTTCCCTTCTTCTTTTTGTTTTTGGAACTATTTTTGTTCTTGGGACAATCTATAGAAAAGTGCCCCTTCTCATTACAGGTGAAGCATCTCCGATCCTTCTTACCCTTTTGGTCATGGTGGTGAGAAGGTCTTCTGTTATGAGATGGCTCCTTCTTGAACTTACCTTTCTTGGTATGTGCTGTGAGAGCTTGATCTTCATTTACCATCTTTTATTCTCGGGCCACAAGCCTAGCTTCTTCTTGAGAACATTCTTCTCGCAGTCTATTGAAGGAGATCAACTTCCTTCTTGCACAAATTCCTTGAATAAAGGAATCCCATGACCTGGGTAGGCCATTCAGAGTGGTCGTGACAACTTCACCATTCTCCACCATTTTATCCACTGCCTCTAGTTGTTCCTTGATCTAAGAGACCCTAGAAAAATAAGATTGAATGGTTTCTCCATTCTAAAACTTTACCCCTTTCAATTCGTTCTGCAAGGTCATCTTCTGATTTATGTTCTTCCCTTCAAATAGCTTGGTCAGGGAATCAAACATCTCTTTGGGTGTCTTTAGAGATGACACATGTGGGATGAGATGGTCCTTGATAGAATCAACAATGATCCTCTTTTTCTTGACCAAGTTCTTCTTGTGGAGGGCTTTAGCCTCTTCTTCCTCTGGGATAGGGACCTCTTCCCTTATGTAAGAGTCCAACTCATTTTCTTCCAGGATTAACCCAATCCTATACTTCCATGCTCGAAAGTTATCAGCCCCTTCAAGATTATCCTCAAGATTGGTGTGGTGAGAGCACTTCAAATGGAAACAGAAAATATTTAGGTCTTACCACTTGATTTACTGAAAACTGGATCTGGTCCTGGATTAGGGTTTGTCAGAGATACCCTAAAAATTCAAAATGTGAATTTCAACTTTCTGAAAGGATAGAAAGATGCACCTTGATGAGTTGATCAGCCTGGTGTATTTAGAATTTGAGATCTACAAAGCTTCACCCTTTAGAACTACCTTTTAGTCTTCCCGGGTTCACTAGGGAGGAACCTGAATTAGGGTTTGAGTTTCCCGGAGCTTCACCCAATAAAAAATATCGATCCAAAGCTCTAAACTTCGATTTGTCCAAGGAGCTTCCAGCTATGTCTTTAGATTTTAGAAATTCCTATTTTTTTGGAAACCCTAATTTTTAGGGCCAAAACTAAAGTGCTCATAACTGAATTCTGATTGGACAGAAAGATGCACCTTGCTGAGGAGTGTCAATCTATCATATTGCGTTTCCAAAATCTGTGGAGAGAAACCCAATAAATAAGAAACCCTGGTTTCCGCCACTACACAATGTCTTCTTCTCAGGTCAGCTCTGATACCATGTTAATTTTTGAGCATTAATTCAATATACTCTAGGATCTTTATTGAGAGAATAACATGTACAATATATCAATGCATATCAATCATAGCAAGCATATCAATAATCACAAGGTGCAAACATAAGAGACAATAGACACACAGAGTTTCCATGGGGAAAACCCTAAGGTGAAAAACTCCACAACTTCCTCAAAGATAGATAGAGCAATGATACAACCAAAGTACAACCCAAGTACACAGAGATAGTCTCCTCCTAGCAGTTGATCCTCCTCCTCACATGTGCACCACTTTCCGTGTGATGTAGAGTGAGATATGAAGTGATCAAAATAGAGATCGAGAGATCTCTATTTATACTTGTCCTGACTTCCCAATAAACTTATGGGGCCGACTTGTCTAGCTTAGTACAATAACCAATGGTTAACTTAATCAGGGCCGACCCCACACATGGTGGTCTAATAACCCATCGACAAGTTACGACACTTGTGACACTTGTCAATACAAATGAGGACACTTCCTGATAGAGGAATAACACATCTCTATAGGAGTACAATATACATAGATGAAATACATTTCGAAGTTACATATACATCAACAATTATTAGGACATATTATATCAAAAGATGGTATTAAAATTGATCCTGAAAGAGTAGCAACCATTCAGAAGATTGGGATACCAAGATGTAAGAAAGAAATTCAATCATTCATTGGGAGAATACATTTTTTGAGAAGGTTTGTTCCAAGGTTTGCAGAGATTTTGAGGAATATTACAAATATGCTAAAAAAGAATAATGATATCAAATGGACTATAGAAGCTAAAAAATATTTCACAGATATCAAAACAGCTCTTACAGAATCTCCTGTTTTGATTATTCCATACTTTTCAAAATAATTCATCATATTTTATTTTGCCTCACAACATACCATAGCTGGTGTATTATTGCAGCAAAATCAGGAGAATATGGAACAGCCTAGTGCCTTCTTTAGTAATATTTTGAGAGATGGAGAATTGAAGTATGATATAATGGAAAAACAAGCATATGCATTGATCAAGTCTTTTAAATATTTCAGAGTCTACATATTACATTCACCCATAATTGCTTATGTTCCAACTACTGTTGTGAAAGAAATTCTTACTCAACCAGATCCTGAAGGAAGAGAGCCAAGTGGATTGCAATATTGTTGGAATATGATTTGGAAATCAAATCCACAAAACTTATTAAAGGGAAAGGCTTAGCAAAGATAATGATAGAAACAAATTATGATTCTCTGGATATGAACTTTATTTCCGATCTTTCAATTGAGACAGTCCCATATTTACCAGTGATTAAGTATTTTTCTCTATCTCCTTGGTACAATAACATTGTTTATGTTCTACAAAATTTGTAGGCACCTCCTGAGCTGAGAAAAACTAGATCAAGATTTGTAAAATTAAAAGCAGCAAAATTTTGTATCATAAATGAATATTTGTATTGGAAAGATCCAGAAGGAATTTTGTTAAATTGTTTACTGGAAAATGAAGCACATCACATCATGAAATATTTTCATCAAGGGGTATGTGGAGGACATCATTCATGGAAGGAAATAGTCAATCAAATTCTAAGAGTAGGTTTTTATTGGCCAACTATTTTTTCCGATGTGTATAAGGATATTTCAATTTGCCACAAGTGTCAAATTTTTTATGGAAAGAAGAAACTTCGATCTCTACCTTTAAAACCAATTTCAGTAGAAGCACCTTTTCAGCAGTGGGGATTGGATTTTATTGGAGAAATTAATCCAAATTCTTCTGGTCAACACAAATGGATTTTAACTGCAATAGATTATTTCACTAAATGGATTGAAGCCATACCAACTAGGAATTCCACCGACACAGTGATTATTAATTTTTTAGAAGAAAATATTCTTTCAAGGTTTGGATGTCCTAAGATAATAGTAACAGACAATGCACAGGCTTTCAGATCGAAGAAGATGAATAATTTTTGTTACAAATATCATATCCATCTGAATCATTCAACTGCCTACTATCCTCGGGGTAATGGATTGGCAGAATCCTCAAATAAAAGTTTGGTGTGCATTATAAAGAAGCTATTGGGGGGAAACAAGAGAGCATGGCATACCAAACTTAAATATGCATTATGGGAAGATAGGATTAGCACAAAAAGGGCTATTGGTACATTACCATTTCAGTTAGCGTATGGAACATAAGTAATTTTTCCAATCTCATTAGGTTTACCAATCATGAAGTTACTATAGGAGGTTGTAGAGGATCCAAATCATATGCAGAGGAGATTAAATCAAATGATATAGTTGCACCCAATGAGGGAAAAAGCATATGAAAAAACTCAAATACATCAAGGAAAAATTAAAAATACATTTGATAGGAGAATCAAAGAAAGAAATTTCCAAATTAATGATTTAGTTTTGAAGTGGGATGCTAGAAATGAAGATAAACATGGGAAATTTGAGCATTTATGGAAAGGCCCATATGTGATCACTGCCTACCAGGGAGATAACTCTTTCATTCTGCAGGATCACAATGGAGAATTCGTTACAGGAAGTCCAATGAATGGAAGGTTACTCAAACACTATCTTTCTTAAGCAAGGAAAAGGAAGGTAATTTTGTTCATAAATTTTATATATGTTACTGATTTTCAAACGAATTTTGTATATATAAAGAGGGTTGAAATGGAGCATTGAAAAGTAAAAAGGAAAAAGGAACTAGTCTATGAGGTTCTTTGCTATGTCATTGAAAGGATAGCATCCCCAGTTGGAGCCAGTTGTTGGCACATTATTTTTTCAAATTTAAATGACTAGCAAAAAATTGTTTCAATATAGCCCAAAGCATTGGGAAGAAAGTGCCCAGTCCTAAAAGAATGTACCACATGACCATGGATAAATTTAAGAGGAGTTAAAGGATTGATGAAGCAACCTTGGGAAATCATGTAATAGAATTGACAGTCTAGATTGCATAGGAAAAGATTGACGGTGGAAATGAGGTTTCGCTAGAGAAGAAGCAAGGTGAATAATGGAAGTAAAGTCTGTCAAAATGACAATTGAAGGAACATTAAAAAGAGGGTAAGTTTAATCACTGTTTGATCGGCTGGTGGATAAATCAAAGGTCCAAATTCATTTCATGCCACCAACATGCACATTGGAGTGAGCCCCTCGGCAGTTGCGAAATACCATACCGCCCTCCACGTGTCATCATTCTATCATTTTTCAATTTGGGAGGGCGGTAAGGAAAACTATTCCTCCACGTTGTGAAACCGCCTTCGAGGTATATAAAATCCAAAGGCACGTGGAAGGGTTGACATTTGTCTCTTGGACGTCCGACGATTGGGACATGTGCATGCAATGGGAAAGCGACATAACATACCTTTTTCGGCTTGTTAGTGCCAGGTAGGTCTTTCAAAACTCATGCAAGCAGTTAGAAGTTTCTATATGATGGAATATTCTAGTGAAACAATATCTCTGAATGTCAAAATTGTCAGAATATAAGAGGCCCTAGAAGACAGAGACAGTGATATTTAGGACCCTATTTTGATTAAGTTTACGGTCTCAGATTAAAAGCAATATAGACAGGTTGCACAAGAAGAATTTAGACGTACACAATTTTTATGAGTCCAATTTAATTTATTTTTTCCAGAACAAACCCTAGGGTTTCCAGATTTTATTTCATGGTGCACGATGAACTATTATCATAATGAAAAAGTGATTATGAATTCGTCCATAACAAAAATCCTTTTCCCTGTTAGTTCCTCTACTGTTAGAAAATCCTTAGAAGTAACTTTTCCTTTCTCTCATGACCAAGAAGACTTCGCCAAAGAAACCTTAGTTATACAATACATACAATTGTCTCCTGAAACCAAGCAAGCCTTCTTGACCAGTTGCCTAAAACCAGACCTTGCAATTGAAAATACACCTTATCCACTGGACATCAACTTCTGTGATGAAAATTCACAATTAGTTTTGTTGCTAATTTCCCAGTTTTTAGAGCTTGATAATGATTCAAGGGTCACATAAGTTCAATTAAGTTTACTTTTCATACTAAGTTTTGGTATACCAGAGATAGAATACTGTCAAGTCCCTTTCCTTAAATTTGATGAATTCTTGGCTGAGAGTATTCACTCTCAGCTAATGAATCTCCACAGTACTAGACATTTCAGATTCTAGAAATACCTGATGAAGATGCTTTTATTTTCAAGTGAAAAGAATTTACATTTCCCACAGCTAGTATTTTCAGACACACTGGAAACAAATATGTTCAACTTTATGAATCTCATCTTATCGAAAGTGTATAGACTAATTTTTGAAGAAAATTTACCAAGAGTTCCACCAGAGATGAAGACCTTGATGCAGCTGAAACCAGAAAAGGGGGTTGGAGATTGGGTTTTATTGAAACAACATACAGTGATTAGAATTTATGGATTTGTGAAGGAGCCATATGTTCTACCAGCCTTTTTGACTTTCAAAATATTTTCTATAGAATTTATCAAACAGAAGTTGACTGTTGAAGTTGGTTTTTATTTTTAAGAAGGCCTTTGATGTCAATTATGATCCATGTCATATCATTTCCCAGAGAAGGAAACAAAACAAAAGCAAGGCATTTGATCATCGGGAGGTTGAAGGGTTAGCAAGGAGGGATAATCTATTACAATATGAATATGATACAGAGGTTTACAAATGTTCACAGTCAAATATTTCTACCCTCAAAAAATTTTCAGCTGAATTGATACCTACCCCAGGTAAGGTTGAAACAACCAACAAAAGGAGTTTCCAGGAAAGTACTGATATGCAGCTAGAAGAAGAAAGAGAAGTTAAAATATTAAAATCAATTCAAAAGGATGAATTGATTGTATTTGATAGTGGAAAAGGAAAAATGAAAGAGAAATATCAAGGCCCATAGGTTCAAATGTATGAATATAAATTTTATGAAGCAAAAGCTGCAGGAGACACTGAAAAGTTTCAGTCAAGAGATGAGTTGTATGTTAAGTATGGTTAGGAGAGGAAAACAACATTGGAGAAAATCCATAAATTGTTTCCTAAAGTTACAAGTGTAGTAGATTCATAAATTACTTTGATGACCAGCATGGATCCTGAAAAAAATACCTTGAATTTGGCTATATCATCTGATGAGAAGGTCATAGAGATGAGACTAAATTTACAAAAGATACCAGTCCCAGATAAGATTCACTTGCATAGGCAGACTAGAGATGTGATTTACACATATTTGATGAAAGTTACCCTGGAAATTACAAAGCTACAAAATACAGTGAACGGGTTAGAAATCCAGTTAAGATAGGAGAAAACAAAGAATAAAGCTCATCAGTAGCAGATAAAAAAATTGCAAATTGATGTAGTGGAGAATAATGATGATCCAAATAAAGGAGAGGCAACCAAGAAGTTCTTAATTGAAAAATAAAACACCATTCAATTGCTTAATAAAAAGCTTAAAATCCCAACAACTCAATTAATTCAAGCATATGAGTTGACTATTTTGGAACAAGAAAAAGAATCCCTATCACAAGAATTGGGTGATTATAAAGCTAAATTACTTAATATTGAAGAAAAAGAAGTGAATTGGGAGAAATACAGATTGAGTCTCAAGACTCAAATTGAAGATTTGAAAATAAAGTTAGCAGGTGTGGTGCAAGAGAAGAAAGGAATTAGTCATAGCATCAAAGAAGAAAGTACAAAAGATCTAATCCAAGCTATGTCCCAAGTTAGCTTGAAAGAAGTGTAAATCAAAGAGTTGAAAGAAGAAAAACAGAGGTTAGAGGAGGAAAACCGGAAAAAAGAAGAGGAAATAAAAGAATTGGAAAATAAGAATAAAGAACTGATAAATAAAAATCAGAAATTAATATCTCAAATTACAGGGAAGCTACCCATGCAAGGAGAAAAACATCTAATTTTGGACTTGATAATAAATGAGGCTGAAAAATTCAGGCCTTGAATTTTATGAAGATAAAGGAAACAATAGCCAATGATAGTATACAAAGTTGTACAACAATGAAAGAGGTTTTGGATAAAAAACCGAAAGACACAACATAGAATACCTTTAACTTTTTAAATGCTCTGATAGAAGATGATTTGAAAGTACTGGCCATTAAGAAAAGAATAACAGTTATCACTTGGGCTAGGAGAATCCTTGGAAAACATTCTCATTTTGAGAATGTCCAAAATAAAGCAAAGAAGATGAAGAAATATGTGGAATCCTTTAGAAGAGCATTTGAATAACTGATCCAGAAAGGTTTTCCTTCTTTTTGGGATGGAGAAAATAAGTTAATTTCTCATAATGATTATAAGAACTTGTTATCTGAAATCAGAATGAACCATTAAAATTTGAAGACGTGACTCATGTCCTAACAGGAAAAATTGTGCTAGAAAAACTCTCAGATGATTTTGAAATTCTGAACCAATTGAACCAATTGACGATGATAGGTACAAAGATACCTCCCATTTCTATTGCATACTATGTGGAAATGAAAGTTCTAGTTAAAGAAATGACCAGTTAAGAGATTCCCTCTGGAGAACAGTGGAAAATGGTGGAGAAGTGTGGAAAAATTAAGTATAGTTTACACACGTGAAGATTCCTATCTGAAAAAGAGAGATTCTCCAACAGCCACATCCGATGGAAGATATCAAATGCTCTTTTGGGAAATTTTAAAATTATGGAAATTTTGACAGAAACATAATGTAATAAGTATTTTAAATTTTACTATATTTGGAAGTAAACAGTTAGGTTTTTCCTTAAGGGACCTCTCTATGTATAAAAAGAATTTTGGAAATGAAATCAGGGTTGGAACCCGTGAAAGGAAGACATATTTTGTATTGAGATTTTCTAGTTTTAATAAAGATGATCGATCAGAGTTGAACACTTTTATCATGAGAAAATATTCCTATGTTGTTGATTTACAGTCTGTAATTTCATTCTCCTTATGTGATTTGTTATTCCAATAAATTTATTTCCATTATGTTTTTATTTCATACTTAGATGAGAGTTTAATTAAATCAGAATTCATGTAACTATGCTCTGATTTATTGGGTTTGAGTATTCACAATTTTTTTCTCCAGATTTAATATTGGATTAATCTATAATCGGTGCCCAATGTTGATGGATTGTCTCTTTTTCTTCCATTATCGCCTTCAAATAAGAACTTGACTGTGAAATGACAACTACCATGTCTTTGCAATGGTAGTATGCTAGCCTGTCAAGCCTAAAATCCAACCTCCTCCTTATGTTGGACCCCCCCTTCCATCCTATTGGGGCTATCCTGGCCCAAACCAGATCAAAATGGATCAAACTAGATGGATACCTTCCTTGTCCAACCTTTTTAATCCACGTTATGATGTTCCCCCATGAGGGACGCATTATTAAGATTGACCAACTTACGTATTATGACCCGAATTCTACCACTGCACCAAAAAACGTTCTCCCCGTGGTTGAACAACATGTTCTTGGTGCACCCACCTCTTTGGTTTCTATCGTTGGACCTGGAATTTACTCGGAGACTCCCATGACCACTACTTTTTGATCCATCCCACCCCCTCTACCGGAAATGGAAATATCTTATCTGTGCACCATTTCGTCCAAACAAATGGTTCCTAACTCACAACCACCTTTGCTTCCACAACCACCATCGTTCCCTAGTCATGTTGGAGCCACAGCAATCCACACTATACCATTCTTGTTCCCACATTCAGGAGTAGTAAGTGCACCAGTCATGGCCATGCTAAATCTCCCCAGGTTAACACTAGGACTGCCCGTGTGGTACCTACCTTCCCCCACTGCTCCGTTGACACCACACGCCGTTCTCCAACTGGTCCAACTGATTAACACTGCTAACCACCCACCTCCTGGTGTGGTGACCACATCTACATCCAAAACTGCCCCTCTACCGCCCAAGAACGTTGGGGGTAGAGTCCTGCAAACTTATACTGCCCCATAGACAATGAAACCCGTGAAACCTCCCCCTCCATTTTGTACACCTCCTAAGTTATCTTTATGTGATGATTTGGGCCATGCTACCCATAACTATCTATAATTTCCAAACCTTCAAGAGCACATGAAAACATTGGATGATGATCCCAATATTTCGGTTGTCGAACTAGACACCACCCCTAAACCATGCAACAAATCATTGCGTACCAACCACTCTTGCACCACATGCAGAGTCTACGGTCATTATTCACATCATTGCCCAAATCTACCAGAGTACAGATTGGTCCTCCACGAGTTGAATCAATCTTCTTTAGAGTCATCCATCACCACTATCGAGTAGATTCATCCTCCTAAATCCTCCTCCTTGGGATAAATTGACACTATTTACATGATTTCCATGGACGGTGAACCCATTTCACCTACTGCAACCAACCTCCCCTTGATCGATCTTTCAACCTAGTGCTTTCGTAGTGACGAATAAATCCTCGAAGTGGTAACTGCACCTGACTACCCTTGGGATGATCTGCAAAATCGATCCTATTTCATTCTTGAAGAGTCTACCATTACTACGACCAACCAACTTTTGGTCAAGTTAAAGGAATTCCTCCCTGATAAGGTGGACTGGTTTAAGAATCCCATCCCAGCTCCCAATGCCTTCGAGGAAGGTAACATGGCTAACATTTCTCCTACCTATCACATCGATATTTCCATCCCACCTGGTCCGTCTAAGATCATTACGTTAGGCGGTTCCTATACTTAATATGAGATTTATGCCTATAAGAAGCTCTTCTAAGAGTTTCACGATGTTTTTGCTTGGTCCTATACCGAGATGCCTGGTCTTGACCCCGCCATTGTTGAACACCATATTGATACTTGGCCAGATGTCCCACCTGTTTGGCAGAAGCAATGATCCATCCACCCATCCAAACTCCCCGTTGTTAAAGTTGATATTGAGAAACTACATAAAGCCGGCTTCATTTATCCCATTGCTTACACCACCTGGGTTTCCAATCATGTGCCAGTTAACAAAAGATAGGGCACCATTCACGTCTGTAATGATTTTTTCTATTTGAACCGAGCTTGTCCCAAAGACAACTTCCCCATGCATTTCATTGACCAACTTGTTGATGCATGTGTGGGACATAAGATTATGTCCTTCATGGATGGTTTCTCGAGGTATAATCAAATTCACATTCACAAGGAAGATCAATACAAGACTGCTTTCATGACCCCATGGGGCACCTTTTCCTATTGCATCATGCCTTTCAGTCTTAAAAATGTTGGTGCCACATTTCAGCAGGCCATGACATTTTGTTTTCATGATTTGACCCATATCATCCTGGTATACCTAGATGACCTCATCGCTCAATCCAAGAAACAGTCTGACCATCTAAACGACCTCCGAAAAGTCTTTCTGCGTTGTCGCAAGTGTAGAATCCACCTCAACCCCCTCAAGTGTGTATGTTGCATTCCTGCAGGACGGTTGTTGGGTTTCATCATTTCCCAAAAAGGTATTGTGATAGACCCCTTGAAATTTCAAGCCATCAATGACCTCCCACCCCCATGTACATTACACCAATTACAAATCCTTCAAGGGAAAGCCAACTTTCTCCATCGCTTCGTTCCGGAATATGCTATGAAAGTTCATGGTTTCCTTCACTTGCTTTGCACCCAGGTTCCTTTCATTTGGGATGAACAAGTGCAAGAAACTTTTGAAGCCCTCAAACAAGCCTTGACTAATGCTTTGTTGATTTTGCCTCCTTATTTCTCGAAGGATTTTATCCTTTACGTTTTGGCATCCGACTATGTTGTTTCAGGGGTGTTAGTTCAAGAAGATAGTGCATGACAAGAACATGTCATTTATTATGTGAGCTAGACCTTATCCGGCCCACAACTACATTACCCCCATGAGGAGAAGTTAGAACTTGCCATTGTCTTCTCAGTCCAAAAGGTTCTTCACTATATCATATTAAGCCGAACTACAACTGTGGCAGCCTCCAACCCCATGGTCTATCTTTTGAGTCACCACCTTCTTCAAGGCCGCATGGCTAAATGGGTCATCATACTTAAAAAATATGACCTAAAATTTACTACTCCCAAGAGCACCAAAGCCCTTGCATTGGCAGAGCTCATGACGGATTTACCATCTTCATCCACATCACCACCAATCACTACCAGCTTACCTGATGACCACTTGTTTATCATTTCGTCGGATGACCCCTAGTATGGCGACATCCTAGTGTACCAATGCACATAGAAGTTTCGATCCGATATAGGACAGGGTGACTGCCATCGGAGACGCCATCATGCCTCACATTATATCCTCCTTGTTGATGTCCTTTATAGGCGTGGTGTCGACAACATTTTATGTCAGTGCCTCACTTGAGGCAAGGTTGAGCAAGTTATCAACGATTGTCATAGTGGAGCCTGCAGCGACCATTTCTCTGGGATGGCCACTGGTCAAAAGTTATCCGCGCTAGGTATTTTTGGCCCACCCTCTTTACTAATTGCATTACAACAGTCAAACATTGCCGAAATTTCCAACTCTTTTCCCCCAAGGTGAGTACCCCTCCCGCCTCTCTTCATCTATTTATCACCATTGGACCTTTCTATAAGTGGGCCATTGATATTTTGGAGCGCAACCTCCACTTGGTGAATGGCCATAAATACATCATTGTGGCTGTTGAATATTTCACCAAATGGGCCAAGGCCATTCCTACCTTTGACTGCAAAGCTGAGACCGCAACCCGTTTCTTTTTAAACCATGTCATCACTCGGTTCGGTGTCCCTAAGCAACTCGTATTTGACCATGGAAAACATTTTGAAGACTCTGTCTGGAAGGAGTTGTCTCCTTTTCTCAAATTTGAACACCAGTATGCCTCATCCTATTACCCTCAACAGATTGGCCAAGTTAAGGCTATTAATAAAATTCTGAATACCATTCTTCAACAAACCGTCAACCAACATAAGTCCAACTGGCACCATAGGATTTTTCCTACACTTTGGGCTTACCGTACTTCCACTAAGACTGCCACGGGTGTGATCCCTTTTCATTTGGATCATGGTGTCGAGTCTGTTATTCCCATTGAGTGTCAGATTCCTGCATTACATATTGCTATTGAAATTATCCCAGACACCTCACCACTTGAGCAATGCTTAATCCTCTTGGAACAAGCCAACGAAGATCGACAAACAACCTTATAAACCATTGAGGCCGCGAAAAACTATTCCAAATCCGGTTATGATAAGCATGTCCACCCCCAAAATTTCCAAGAAGGAGATCTAGTCCTTGTTTATGACCAAGCCCATGACAAGACCGGTAAAGGAAATTTTGAATCCATGTGGAAAATCCCATACATCCACACCTTACTAGGACATGGGGCATACATCCTCACTGATTCTAAAGGAAAACCCTTGCACAAACCTCGTAATGGGTTGTATCTCAAAAACGTTTATCTTAGCTCTTCTCCGGACCCACTAGTCTGTGTTGTACAGTTTCATTCCTTTTTTTTTTACTTTTTGCATCTAGAACCTTACACTTTGCTTCCCTATGTGACCACAGATGGATCATGTTCCACCATTTTATGTCGATTTTTCCAATGACACAAGTCGATGGTCTCCAAACCTAGCCTCCACAGCTTGGGTATTATATTCCCCCTCACACAAGTCTTATCAGACAATCTACTCCAGCAGACGCGAGAATGATCTCCCTAGCCTAGGTGGATCTAGAACAAAAGGAAATAGAACATAAAACTACTTTCCTAGATCAATTAGAGATCAAGGTAGATAGATGTCTTACCTTCATATTCACAAATTCTTCTCCTCTTTATTGATCCAAACTTTGTGTTCGTTAGATCCATAGCTGCAAGACCTGTCAAAGCACGTAAAGCAAAATGAGCAGTAAAAGTACATCTAAAAACTAACTGATCTAAGAATACAGTTAAGGAAGTGAGCTCTAAATATCATTAACACAAAAGAAATTTATGGAATGAGATTATATTACTGTAAATAAGTGGGAAATACATATAAGAGTGACGATTACAACCCAAGCCTTAACGCTGCAATCTTCCTCCAACAAGCCAAGCCAATGCCTCCAAAGGAAATGTATGCCTCCCAAGAGATGGATAGGGATATTATAGGTTAATTCCACCAGCATGTAAGTTTTATAGACTTCCTCCCTTTGGAATGGAGAGGAGCTTCATATTTATAAGACCAAGTGGATAGAGTAGGTTGAATATTATGGGGAGAGGGTTAAGGGATCCTTCCTTGAGGTTAGGGAACCATAGGCCAGCTCACCTACAAGTTAGGGATAGAGATCCACCTCATCCACCTTTGAGAATTCGCTCGAAGGTCACCTTTATCCACTTTAACTAACTCTGGTGCATGCTGCATGAAGGAAACTTGCATATGAGAGGGAAAGCACAGGATGCACAAGGGAAACCTGAGCAACCGGATAGTCCCTCTGGTGGAAATCTATGCCTGACCTAGTTGGGCACTTCTTTCTAGAGGGAAATATGCGTCTGCCCAACTAGAACTTTTGGAAAAAGGGAAACAACTTGCTCTAGTTGACTTTCTTGATTAGGGATACTTCAGGGATTAAGGCATTGATTTAACACAAGACTCATGATGACGAGATTTAGGTGTAACAGAATCCCCCCCAAAGCATGAAGCTGGTAAAACGCGATAGGTGATATGCTTTGAAATCTAGATGGCAAGGACTTGTCGGATGGAAGATGCTGCTGCAGTACAACTGACTCTGAGATCCAAGTCTCGCATGACTCTCAACATGGATGCCGACCAATACAATGCAGATCCATGGTAGTATTGATTGACTGAACACAATCATGGCTACTAAAAACAACCGTAGATCCATGATGATATGATAACACAACCACGACCAATACAAAGTGGATCCGTGTAATACAACTCAAACAATCTCCATCAGAACTTGGGTAAGATATCATTTTCCCCAAGGTCTTCAAGATGAACCCGCAATGATACAGATCTATCCATATGATTACAATGTCTTGGAGTCAAACATGGTAGAAACCACTTGATTACCATTCATTGATGTATACCGTTAACAAGCACAAGGGAAATCACCATTGATGTCAATAATTCCTAAGGTATCATAGTACATATCATCGAGTGTGAATAAATGAGTTGAGGTCGAACACTCAACGGGATCTTTCAATCAAGAGTAAATGATGTAAACTCATGTTGAAAGTGAGGTAACCTGCCATTAAGGCATGCAGGCCCAAGGTACTTGATTGGTTTCTAGATTCTATTCTCATATGATGTGTTGACGTCGACAGGGATGAATCCATTGAAGGAGGGCCATGATCAATCCCCCATCATCGACACGAAACTTGATAACATATGTTTGGAGTATGTTGGACGGTATAGTAATATGCAATACTGACTCAGGGTAGACCAAAGTGATGGAAGGTGTACTGACTGCAGATGAGGAGTAACGAGCATCTCTTGAACATGGGCATGGCATGACTTGGCAGTATTGACACGACGAGAATGATACCAACTCCCAATGCAACTAACAACAGAAGCATTCTATGAATGACCCAAAGGAGTGACAAGACTCATGAAATTAGTAAGACTCAAAGACAAACATATTACCCAAGTACAAAATGCAAATGCAAATGAGTGCCATGTTCAAGAGCGACTATGTACTGTCGTAACTTATAGAGTAACACAAAATCTTTCCTTTTTCCCCATCATGATTGATGAGTGCCTCTTTTGTTTTTTAACGAGGTTGAGGAGGGTAAATAGATGCTTGATATAGCTCATCCCATGGATGAGTCCAATCCCAAACACTTTATGAACCTAGGATAGGAGGGGTTCATCCCATGACGGGCCCTTCAATGTCAAATTTTAACAAGTCCATAGAAGGTAAACTCAGCGTCATTTCATGTTTAGAGCGTCTGAAAAGAACTAAAGAAGACTCCAAATGTCCTTTATTTGTAAAGTTAGTCTCTTTGCCTGAAAAAGGGTAAAATAATGCAAGAGAGAACTCTTCCAACCATGATTGGATGGAGTATTCCTTTTTTGTAAATAGTGCCTCCTGGTCCGAAAAAGGGGTAAACTATCACCAGAAAGATGGCCGTTCAAATACTTTTACAAGTATGAATGTATCAAGTTCGCTTGGCAATCTTTTCATATTTCGAGAGCCTCGAAAGAGCTTAAAGAAAGACTTTGAGGGGTTCCTTTTTCATGGAGGTATAACGAGCCCGAAAAAGTGATAAACTATAACTTGGTGACTTATTCTCATCGTTTTACGACCACGAGAAAGAACAAAGAGTTAGCTCGGTGTCATTAATAATTGAAGTTAACAAGCGAAATAATGACATAAAAATGCTCAACGATTTGTTCATACCTGATAACACGTGCGAGATGACCACAATTGCAAAAAAATAGTATGAATAAGGCACTTAACTTCACCTACAAGCTTCGAAACTAGGTCAAAATGATTAACCGAGTATTCAAATATAGAAATAATCCCAACTATAGCAAAATAACCCACAATGGAATAAATTAAAAACGGAATATGCCCTTTTTTTATATCAAAAGGGGTAAATAGTAAAATTCAATTACTATTTGTTTTTACCAAGTTGGAGAGGTGAAAAATACCATTTGGAGTTGTTTTTCCAGTGTTGATTCTAGGAGCTACGATTGACCATTTCAAGCACAGTCAGTGTCAGGTAACCCTAAACTTAGCCTTCTACCTTTCCAGTGGATTACATTTTTTATTTTCTTTCATTTTGTTGGGTTTTGAGCTTGCTTGGTGGGGGATATTGCGCTCGTGGTCCAGTGCAGTCTCCCCTTTGGGAACTATGTCGTGACTGCGCCGACGCAAATCCCGAACTAGTGTTTTTTGTCGGAGGTGCCCTGTCCGTAAGGACGGTCTGTGCCAACTGAAATCCGTATGGCATGTTAAAAATCTAACCAAAGAAAAAAAATTTCGATGAGTTGGGAAGGTTCTAATAGTGTTTATATGGGATTTTGGACAGGATTGAAGTGATCAAAATGATTGAGTGGCGCGAACGGGAACATGAGCTTGATGATGCCCAAGCGGTGATGATGCCCAAGCGGGAAATGACCCTCAATGCATGGCTGCATTGAGGAATTGTAGATTACTAAAATACTTCTAGGTTTTGGGCATGAGGGTCCAAGTTACATTGTTGGAGTACCTGATCAAATGTTGGGATCTGGTGCAACAAAAATTTCATATCAGTGTGCACACTTTGACCATAGATGTCGAGGACATCTACTTCTTAACGGGGCTGGACCGATGGGGGAATCCTGTATCACTATCTGGATCATGAGGAGGTGGTCGTACTATGGAGGATCTCATAGATCAATGGTGCCATTATGGTACACAAATGGTGGGTGGGAAGATACCCATCAAAGAGGTTAGAGATCGACCTCTTCGGACTGTCTTGTTTACTATTGTGAGAGTGGACAGTAGTAGATCCCCTCATCTGGTGAGAAAATCTATATGACGTATGCCGAGGAGTGTATGGCCCTGACAGTATTCAACTTGTGTGAGGGACTTCTCACCAGTTTGCGCGATCAGTTGACGAAATTCCAGCACGGAGCGCTGAAGCAATTTGGTTATGGTTATGTGGTGGTCTCTTTCTTTCTGGAGCGAGTACTGCACCTACGTCCACAGATTGAGCTTGATGATCAGGATGCACGGGACCCTCACATGACCCAATGGGCAGAGGTGTTGGCCCTCCATGGTGATGGGGATCCCATTATTGGTTTCAGTACAAGTTTCTTCATATGGTTGAGGTGTCAACTCCTCATGGTCGAGGATTTCCCGTACGACCTGACTGACTTTCAAGGACACCCTGACCTAGTGCTTCCTGAGGGAGTACAATGGGGTGATATAAGTAAGAACAACAACTTGACTGTGTTTTTAATTTTATATATTTTAGATTTTTTTTTGTATTAGTACTGATAAATGACACATGTTTTATGCAAATGTGGGCCCGTCGCGATCGGTCGGAGTTTCTCTGATTGCACGGAGGGGAGCAATGCAAGAGATAGATCCTGCAGTGTGTGATGATATCGAGGAGATGGAGAAGGTGGAGGAGAACCTTCTCCGACTGACACTAGACATTCCAGAGCCAAGAGTCCATGACCTACCTCGCAACTATCAACGACACACAGTTGGTGTGTTTAGTCGTTTTGGCTTGTTGCTTAGAAAATTAGCGAGGGCGGTGATGTGCTACCACGAGCATCGCAGAGACTAGACTCGTGTATATGAATATGTATTGAAAGCCATGAGCTTCAGATTTTGTATCGGGGATATTTACTGAAAGCTTTCATGCTTCATATTTTGTATTTTTGTACCGACTTGATATATACAAACTCTATTAACGGATTTATACATATCGTGTTCTATGGATGAATGTGGGATCTTATCTATGTGTTTGTTTTTATGCATTATGTACATGTCGTGCCATTTTTATGATTTATGATTATTTCATGTATGTGCAATGTACCAATCCAAGATGAAATTGGCCATGGAGTCCGCAACTGTATTCATGTCTCTTGAAATGTGTAGGTACTGAACAGATTCAAAGGACCTCTCCAAGAGACGTACTCATCGGAAAAGACAGATTAACATGGGATCGCGTATGGCGTAGACTCGGTTGATATGGGAGACCACTAATTGTGAGTCAAGATGGACGATAATGTGGTCAATTCCCAGCGAAAAAGCCTTGATTAAGACTCCAATCACTGCGTGATACTCAAGGGTGTTGTTGGTTGCGTACCCTAGACAAATCCCTCCCAAACTGATGAGCTCGCCTGTAGGGGAATAAAGTACACAAGCTGTCGAGGCGAGGCTGCGGGTATGCCGGCTAGCACCGTCCACGAATCCAAAGTAGGTTGTCATCTGCACACCTAGGAAGGACATGACATAAGTGTAAAAAAACCAAGATCCTAACACACTTAAAGCAAAGCATCACACCACACAAAACACACATCTTGTATAGTTTATACAAGGTACTAATGCATGAAAAACGCAGGCATAGTATCTCTTTAGGTAGATCCCATTGTGAGGCTCCCCTAGATATATTATGTCATAATCCTCGAGCTCGTAAGCTCCTTTCTCCAAGACACGTTTTACAACATATGGCACATGCCACATGGACTCAAACTTGCCTGCCCCCAGCTTATCATGTTTCTAGTCATGTGTGAGGACCAAATACCCCTTGTTAAAGATACGAGGTTGGACTAACTTATCGTACTGGGATTTAATGCATTTCTTGTTTGTTTCGTTGGAAAGAGCAGCATCGCGGCGGGTTTCATTGAGTTTATCCAAGTGAAGGAAGCGTTCTTCCTCAACCGTGGTGTGTGGGAGAAGTTCGACTACAATTTTTAGTGACGGAATCTTGTACTCTATCGATAAAAATGCTTCCAATCCATAAACTAGTTGGAAGGGTGTGAACCCAGTGGCAGTCTTAACGGAGGTCCTATATTCCCAAAGGGAAGAAAAGATCATGTTGTGCCAGTTCGATTTGTGTGTACCCCACCATGCGTTGAATCATGGTTTTCAAGACGTTATTGATGGCCTCTACTTGTCCATTGGACTTTGTGTAATATGGGGTTGAGTTCTCATGACGAAAACCCAATCTAGAGCTCAATTCATCTACCATCTTGTTTTGAAAGTGGGATCCGTGATCGGTAACGATGGCTTGCAGAACTCTGAATCGTACAATGACATGGTTAAACATGACGAGTGCAACAGTTTTTCCATCCTCATTGTATGTAGGAATAACCTCAACCCATTTAGTGAAGTAATCAACGACTACTATGACGTAACCATGCCCCCGCCCGAGGTAGGCTTACAGTGCATGAAATCTATACCCAATTTAGAAAAGGGGCCGATGGAAATAACCAAATGGAGAGGAACTGGATGTGAGCGCTTTTTAAATTGAAAGTGCTGGCATGAAGGACACTTCTTAATGACCTCAATACAGTCCTTGAAGTTCGAAGGCCAGTAGTATCTTGCGCGTAGTATTTTTTGGGCTGTATCCATCCCAGAAAGATGACCGCCACAAGCCCCAGAGTGACAGTCATTCAGTACGTGTTCAACCTCCTCATGAGTTAAACAACGTTGAAGGATAGAGTCTACGCCACGATGATATGAGGTATCACTGATGATCAAGTAATATTTGCCATGGTGGCAGATACGACGACAGTCGTCACGAGATAGTTGGGGGTTGAACCATTGGGTTTGAAGATATAGTGTGATATCTCCATACCATGGGTCAGCCGTGCTAATGAGAAACAACGACTCGTCTAGTAGGGAGTCTATAGGCTCAATTCCCGTATCAACACAAGGAATATCGCAAATGAGCTCCACAAACAATAGGGATTTCTTTGAATTAGCTTTCTCAAAGAGGAGATCAAGTTCTTGAACTATCACGATCCAGCGTGAATACTTTCCCCCGAGCACCTGATGTGTAAGAATGTGGTACATGGGATTCGAGTTGTAAATAAGAGTGGTGTTGTGGAGCAGGATATAGTGACGAAAGTTTTGGATGGCAATGACTACCGCGAGAGAAAGCTTCTCGACATGTGAGTAACATGTTTCAGAGTCAATAAGACCCTCACTGAAGTAATAGATCACATGTTCCTGGGCATTGTTGTCTTCCTGGACCAAGACCATGGTGATCGTGGTGACAGAATTGGCAATATAAAGGATGTAATATTTATAGTAATTGGGCGGTTGGAGTAGAGGGGTGTGAGTAATGGCAGACTTTAAGTTGTGAAAGGATTGTTGGGCTTGGTCGTCCCAGATGAAAGGGACATCCTTCTTCAACAATCACATATATCCCTGTGTCTTTTGAGCGAAATTACAGACAAAACGCCGCAGATAAGTTGCCTTCCCTTGCAAGATTTGTAGTTCCGTGATGTCAGTAGGAGGTAGGAGAGCGACAATAGCTTCCACCTTCAAGGGATCAATGTGGATCCCGTCTTTTGAAATGATAAAACCTAGGAGACGTCCCGATTCAACATAGAAAATACACTTGTGAGGATTCAGACGGATGTTATACCACTTGCATCTGAGGAATACTATGGTCATATGATCGATCTGGAATTCACGATGCTTTGAATGAGCAGTGAGATCGTCAAGATAGGGCTCCACAAAGTCCTTCACATCATGAAAAGCATATGACATGTTTCGCTGGAATGTTGTGCCAGTATTTTTAAGACCAAAGGGGAGTTTACGATAGGCAAATGTACCCCAGGGGCAGATGAAAGCGGTCTTGTGTTGGTAAGTCAGGTGGATCTTGATTTGATTATAACCGGAAAATCCATCCATAAACGAGAAGATGACACTCTCGGTGCATTTTTCGATGATCTAATCGATGAAGGGAGTAGGGTAATTGTCCTTAGGAAAAGCCTTGTTCAGATCCCTATAGTTGACACATACCCTAATAGTACCTTGCTTCTTGGCCAAAGGGACAACATTGGAGACCCATTCTGTTTAAGGAACAGGATAGATAAATCCGACCTTCAAGAGATTTTCAATCTTAGCTTTAATTGTCGTAGTTTTCCGAGGGTGTACTAGTCGTAATTTTTGGCGGACAGGCTTAGCGTCAAGATGAGTTTTGATCTCATACAAGACAATAGCATGGTCGATTTCAGGAATTTCCTCACAGGTCCATGCGAAGACATAGCGAAATTGATTAAATAAGGCCATGAATGTGGTGAGATCTTTAGGAGAGCAGGTTTGGCCAATGCAGATGTGTTCCATGACACCGGGTGTAACCGAGATGTCAATCGGAATGGTAGGCGTAATGTTCGCCATCTTGCCTTCCGTAACCGTATCACAAGTGAGGATTGGTGACTGTGGGAAAGGATAGACATATGGTGTAAATATGGTAGTGATGTCGTTCTCCACAGAATCTAATGAGGGTAGGAAAGATGATCGATGGTGAAGGTCTTCCCACAGAGGTTCATATATGCTAATAATCTCCATAATGGACTCATCAGAATTAAAATTCCGGAGCATAGGGTTTGGTGAAGATGACATCTGCTATAGAGAACAATATGTAGAGGCCACGAACAAGTGGTCCTCATTTTCTAATTGGATAGCCTCATAAGTAGCTTCATCTGGTGAGAGAGGCATAGTATCTCCAATCAAATGCATGGTGGCCTCATCGGGCACGAGCCATTGATCGGTAGTGTTGGAAAAAGATGGAATCATGGAGGATATCATGTTCACCAAGGCAACATGGTTAGGGGGATCTGGGGTTGGAAAGACACCCATAAGAGATGAATATTTTATGAGGCCTACCCCATGCTCTGATATACCTGCTAAGATTTCCCCAATAGGACATTATCACCGGGATGAGTAGTGGTGTTCGGTGTATAGAAGTCAAACTAGTCGATAGTGACAATTCAGCCTTGATGGGGGAATTGTACAATGTGGAATATAGATGATGCGACTGTAGTCATGGCGTAAAACCAGTTTTGACCAAGCAAGAGATTATAATCCAATGGGTCTGCGACTACTTCCATGTTAATGTTAGGAACCCATGTCTTTACTTTGTTAGTATATTGTTGTTGGACGCATATGCTTTGTAAGTCATCCCGTAGTATTTGTTGATCAATAGTTTATGTTATTGTTGTTGGCGTTGGCGCATATGCTTTGTAAGTCGCCCGTAGTATTTTTGATCCATAGTTTGTAGTGGCCCATGGTTTTGACCCATAGTATTTGCGCCTAGACTTAGTATATAAGTGTGTGTTGAGACCTATGAAGGCACGGTGAAGTTATTTGTATTGAGATTGCTCATAGGAGGTTTCCCCCTCGAAGTGGCCTGTGATCAATATAAAAGTGATCCTGAGTTCTGTCATTTTTACGATTTCTCATATTTTTATTAATTAATTGTTGCAGGTGCATCACATCTGGTATCAGAGCATTTCTTGGGCTCGCTAGGTGAAATTTTTGCCAAAAAAAATTTTTGCATCTGTTGCAGGTTCAGATTTGGGAATAATCCCTATCCGCTTCACTGTGGGAAGTACTTGGGCATAATCCCTAAAACTCATTGTGAGGAGTACCACAAGAACCTCGAAGTAGTTGACCCATTGAGAGGACTTGCCAGCGTAAAGGGCAACGACCCCTACCTGATTGACTAGTTCCCACCCGTGAGGTAAACCAAGAGTTGTCGTTTGTGGCAAAGCAGTTATCAGTTTTACCTGAGCTGTGGAGTGAGGGGTACTGCCCCATTACACAAGCCGTCAGACAGCATTGGTGGTCGAGTGAAACCCTTGAACTGTTAGGAAGCCGCACATACCTAGGGTCCATATCTATTTTCAATTGAACTGTTGTCGATCTTGTTGTGCCGTTTTAAATCCAGTCGTTCAGATCCATTTTGCAAGCCATTCCAGATCCAGCCAGTTTCAATCCATTCGGCGTCGTTTTAGATCCCTTCCGAGCCGTAGCCGCTCCAGTCTGAAAAAAAAATAAAAATAAAAAAATTTCAGTTTTTTCTCCATATCTCCCTTGTTTTCACTTTGTTTCCCTTGAAATTTTCGGGGAACCCCTGTCATCCCATTCTGCATATTTCATTCCTGAGGACCCTATCCCCAATTCCCCTTCCCAAAGTCTGAAATCCCACATTTGTCTATTTTTAGGGTTTGCCATAACGTCCTCAGATTTCACCCAATCACCTTCAAATTTTACCATAGAGTTCCTTTCTGAATTCTGCTTCTTTGTTCCCCTCTACCAAATTTTCCCGTTTTTTCACCCCGCTTCTGAAATCCTCATTTTTGCTTCCCTGTCTATTCAACAGTGTCCAAAACCTACTCAAACCCCAATTACCCTTCAGATTTTTTCCCAAGCCCAGATTTTCCTTTACTGAAGTAGTTTCTGTTTTTTCTTTCCTACCCAGTCAACCAAAAAAAAAAAAAAAAACATGGAGGTCACCCGTGCAGGAGCAAAAACCATGGAGGACGCACTTGTAGCCATCCAAGCCAAACTCCAAGATCTGGATGAAAAATTTCTCGGCCTCCATCTTGAACATTCAGCTATGAACAACAAACGACAGTCCGAGTCGTCATCAGATAATGGGTTCTCTTCTTCTAGCAATTTCCGTGGTCCGAAGCTTGATTTTCCTCGCTTCAATGGTACCGATCCAACTGGATGGATCTATCGTGTAGAACAATATTTCAGTCTGCATAATACTTTTGATGTCAAAAAAATTCCTCTGGAATCCTTTCATTTGGAACAGGAAGCTCTTCAATGGTACCGTTGGTACATCAAGGCTCATCCAGAGCCCAAATGGCTAGACTTTTGCCAGCTCCTTTTGCAACGATTTGGTCCTAGTGCTTTTGATGACTTCACAGGAGCCCTCACTAAACTTCACCAAATTGGCACTGTGAGAGAGTATCAAACCGAATTTGAGAATCTATCCAACCACACCGAAGGATTGTCTGATGACTTTTACAGCAGTTGTTTTATCAGTGGTCTAAATGATACCATCTGCTCTGAGGTCAAAATGTTATGTCCCAACACAATGATGGAAGCCCTAGGGTTGGCTAAGTTGGCAGAAGACAAGAATGCAGCCCAACAACGCTCCAAGCCCACTTTTGTTCCCTTCTGAAATATGGGTTCTCAACGACCACCTATACCGTAGGCTCCTCGACCAACTCCTATCAAGCGTTTGTCTGAAACAGAGATGCAAGCACGCAGAGAAAAGGGGCTTTGCTATAATTGTGATGAGAAATTCACTCAGGGACATAGATGTGTTCAGCAAAAGCTCTATCTATTGGATGTGGATTCTCCACTTGCCTCTAAAATTGGTGATGAAGATCCAGAAACACTGGATGCTCCAGTCGACATTCAGGAACCGCCTATTGACTCTCCGTCTCAGGATGACCAGCCAGAGATATCTCTCCATGCTTTAGATGGAATCACCACCCCCCAAACAATGCGGGTCAGGGGTTACTTCAAGAAGCTTCCTCTTACAATACTCATTGATTCTGGTAGCACTCATAATTTCATTGACCCTCGGATTGCCAAACAAACTGATTGTTTTATCCATCCTTGCTCCAACTTTGAAGTCATGGTTGCCAATGGGGGCACCTTACCTTACAAATGGAAGTGTCGAAATGTGCGTATCTCTATGGGAGATTATACCTTGCGCTCTGACATGTTTGCCTTGACCTTAGGCGGATGTGATGTGGTTTTGGGCGCTCAATGGCTACGCACACTTGGCCCTATCTTATGGGATTTTGCTGAACTTTGGATGCAGTTTTCCCTCAATGGCCAAAAACACACCTTGACAGGATTACAACCATGTTCTCTCAGCATCATCAATTCACATCGCATGGAAAAAATCCTCAAGAAGAATTCACATGGTGTCATCACTCAGCTCCATTCCATTCAGATGCAACCTTCAGTGGTCTCCACTACTCCTTTGGATCTACAACAAATTCTAGTTCGATATACAGGTGTTTTTGTTGAACCAATGGGATTGCCACCTTCCAGGCCAGAAGACCATCATATTCAGCTCCTTCCTGGCAGCGTTCCTCCCAACATCAGGCCCTATCGCTACACATTTCACCAAAAAACGAAGATTGAAATGCTCGTTCAGGACTTATTAAAGCAAGGTATTATTCACCCAAGCACTAGTTCCTCTACTTCTGCAGTTATTCTTGTCCACAAAAAAGATGGGTCATGGCGCCTATGCATTGACTTCCGAGCACTTAATCAACTCACCATCAAGGATAAGTTTCCAATTTCTGTTGTTGATGAGCTTCTTGATGAGCTTCATTGGGCTCACTTTTTCTCCAAGTTGGATCTTCGTTCTAGGTATCATCAAATTCGGGTTCATGAGGATGATATCCCTAAAACAGCTTTCCACACACATGATGGTCATTATGAGTTTTTGGTCAGGCCCTTTGGCCTCACTAATGCTCCTTCCACATTCCAGGCATTAATGAATAAAATATTTTGACCCTACTTGCGGAAATTCATTCTGGTATTCTTTGATGATATCCTCATCTACAGTAAAACATGGGATGAACATCTCCAGACTCTGGATCTTGTCATGCAACTTTTCTCTGACCATCATCTCCATGCCAAGCAGTCTAAATGTGTTTTTGGATAGAAGGAAGTTGATTATCTCGGGCACATTATCTCAGCACAAGGGCTTCGCGTGGATCCTGCCAAAATCGATGCCATGAACAATTGGTCGCATCCTCAGACACTCAAGAGCCTTCGTGGTTTTTTGGGGTTGACTGGCTACTACCACAAGTTTGTCAAGGATTATGGGAAGATTGCAGCTCCATTAACTGCTCTATTGAAAAAGGATGCTATTACATGGACACATGCTGCTCAGTGTGCATTTGAAAAACTAAAACAAGCTATGTGTACTACACCTGTTCTAGCTATGTCTGATGTTTCCAAGCCCTTCACTATTGAGAGTGATGCTTGCGACAATGGACTTGGTGCTGTTCTCCTTCAAGATGGACACCCCATTGCGTTCACCAGCAAAGCCCTTTCAGGTAAGAATTTAGCTGCCTCTACCTATGAGAAGGAAATGATGGCTATTTTGCATGTAGTACAAAAGTGGTGCCCATACCTATTAGGGAATCATTTCTGCATCAGGACTAATCACCAGAGTCTAAAATATTTCTTGGAACATCATGTCTCCTCCTCGACACAACAGAAATGGGTTAGCAAACTCATGGGTTATGACTATGAGATCACTTACAAGAAGGCTAAAGACAATATTGTGGCATATGCTCTTTCTTGCACATTTGATGCCCAAGGTTCTCTTTCAGCTATTTCTATGCATGTTCCAAATTGGTTGCAATCTGTTCAACAGGCTTATGTCAATGACTCTTCCTTATCTCAAATCATCCAATGCTTGACCAACAACCCTTCTACTATACCACATTACTCTTGGGATGGTGTTTCTTTGAGATACAAGGGTCGTCTGGTGCTTCCCCAAAGCATAGCTCTTCAACAGGCTGTCTTCCATGAACTCCATGCTTCTCCATTGGCAGGGTACTCTGGGTTCCTCAAAACGTATGAACGGGCACGGCGTAACTTCTTTTGGCAGAGCATGAAAAGGACAATTCAACAGATGTTGCCGAATGTGATACCTACCAGCGCAATAAGGGTGAAACAACACTCCTTCCAGGATTGCTCGAACCCTTTCCCATACCTACATGGATTTGGATAGATATTTATATGGATTTCATTGAAGGGCTCCCTAAATCTGGCGGGAAGACAGTGATTCTCGTTGTGGTTGATCGCCTCTCCAAATATAGTCATTTTTGTGCTCTCATCCATCCCTATATAGCCTCTTCAGTCGCTGAAATTTTCCTGGACCAAATCTTTTGTCTTCATGGCATCCCTTCTTCCATTGTCTCGGATCGTGATGCGACGTTCACCAGTCATTTTTGGACTAAACTATTTCGCCACACTGGCACCAAACTGAAGATGAGTTCAGGGTATCACCCACAAACAGATGGTCAGACTGAAATTATCAATAAATGCTTAGAGACTTATCTTTGTTGCTTCACCTCTGAACAACAACATCAGTGGGAAAGGTGGCTCCCTCTCGCTGAATGGTGGTACAATACCTCTTACCACACTGCCTCTAAAATGACCCCATATGAAGCAGTCTATGGTCAGGCACCTCCAGTTCGTCTTCCATACACCCCCACCAGTTCACTAGTTCAGGAAGTTGACATGGTCCTTCGAAACTATGATCAGATTCTTCGCATTTTGCAGGACAATCTTCACATGAAAAGAAATCGCATGAAGCAACAAGCTGATCAGCACCGTTCTGAGCGCACTTTTCAAGTCGGCGATATGGTTTTTCATTGTCTCCATCCGTACAAGCAGTCCTCCCTGAAACTCAAAGGGCGTCATAAGATCGCTCCGAAGTTCTATGGGCCATATCGGATTCTTCAGAAGATTGGGTCCATTGCTTATAAATTGGAACTTCCTCCTTCTTCCCACATTCATCCACTCTTTCATGTCTCTTGTCTGAAGAAAGTTCTTGGCACCAACATCAGTGGACAAACGATTTTACCCAAACTGGATAATGAAGGATCCATCCTTTTGGAGCCGGAGGCCATCCTCAATCGGCGCATTCGTTAGCTTTGCTCTCGCTCTATCACAGAGGTCTTAATTCAGTGGCACGACATGCAACCAAAGGATGCTACATGGGAACCACTCCTTCAGATTCAACAACAATTTCCACATCTAAAGCTTTGAGGACAAATCTTTTTTTAAGGGGGAGTGGATGTTAGGAATCCATGTCTTTACTTTGTTAGTATATTGTTGTTGGACGCATATGCTTTGTAAGTCGTCCCGTAGTATTTGTTGATCAATAGTATATGTTATTGTTGTTGGCGCATATGCTTTGTAAGTCACCCGTAGTATTGTTGATCCATAGTTTGTAGTGGCCCATGGTTTTGACCCATAGTATTGGCGCCTAGACTTAGTATATAAGTGTGTGTTGAGACCTATGAAGGCACGGTGAAGTTATTTGTATTGAGCTTGCTCATAGGAGGTTGCCCCCTCGAAGTGGCCTGTGATCAATATAAAAGTGATTCTGAGTTTTGTCATTTCTGCTATTTCGCATATTTTTATTAATTAATTGTTGCAGGTGCATCACAGTTAATGGTTACAGTCTTACCCCCCAACTCTACTGTTAAGGCTTGTAATAGCCCATGGGGTTGAAAGTCACGACCATCGAATGCTTTCAAGGTAGTAGGAGAACAGTTTAACTCAGGAGAACCAATGGCTCTCCAACAAGATAACAACGTGACCAAGGTAGAGGCACCTTCATCTAGTACAGTATGATGGATTTTCTTCCCAGCAACTTTCGTGACAATTTGGGAAGCCAGTTGGTGGGAAAGCCTCGGTTTAAAGTACTCAAGTCTAAACATGATTATATTCGAGGAATTCAAGTCTACCATGCCAATGGCAGCAAGAAGAGTGTTACGTTGGTTGGGACAATTCTGCAAGACCTCTAGCGTCAAAATGGCACAAGGGGCTTGTGCCAAGTCCTCTACAATGTTATAATTCTGAGCTGCCCTAGCATTAGGATTGAAAACTGTTTTTCGAATTGTGCTCTTAGGTGGATGCAACACTGAATCTAATGAAGGATTCTCAATGGTGAGAGAATCTTGTGGCATGGAAAAATACGGAATAGAGGTGGAATGTTTTTCAGTATTACTTCCGACAGTTTCCTTCGGAGGTACTAAGTCGTATGATCATGATCGTGTATTCAGGTTAACCGTCTCACTACGCATCATGATAACATGTGCAGTGCATGATGTTTCTCCTTGATAAGGAGAGGTTTGAGAAATCATTTGTTTATTTTGGGTGGGAAAGGGATCATTGAGAACTGCGGGTGTGGGTTTTCCCATAGAAACTTCTGCACTTCGTCTCAGTGGGGACACTCTTTCGAGAAATGGTCCCCACCACATAGTAAACAAGGATACTTGAGATTTTGTTTCTGTTTCGTGTCTTCAGGAGGGTTCTTGTGCTCCTGCTGGTTAGAATATTTCTTGGTTTTACCTTTGTTTTTCTTCTTTCCACCTGATTTCTGAGGTGAATATGATTGAACAAAATTCACCTCCTTGGTGAGAGCAGGAATGGGTGACTTGGTGGTGCTACTGCCAGCCTGTGGAGAGGGTGGGAAGAAACATGGTGGTTCAATGATCCACCGGTTTGATTAGGAGGATGGGAGTGTATAGAACCAATAATGCCATCGACATGAGGTCCCTAGGGTGGTTTTGCAGGATCGTAGGTGGGGCAGGGGTGCATTAGGAATAATGTCATATAAAGTGCCAGACTGAGCATAGACAAGGTCTAAGTAATGGGCACGAGCGATAGCTTGTTCCTCGGTGACGGCCCCTCCCATAGATACATCTCTAGCTATGGTCGGTAAAAGAGACTTCATAAACCAGTCAGCTAGTAATTGGTCTGGAATAGGAGCCTTAATGAGACGTCGTCTCCTCCGCCACTCATGGATATGATCAAATATATGAGTCGCAGTAGTCTGGCGGAGAGAAGACAGTAAGTTCGTACCAGTTTCATAGCAGATGGGTAACTGTAAATGAGTTAGGAATGACATAGCTAAATAACGAAAATCATGGAACGAGTGCAGTGGTAGTTCAATATACCACTTGGCAGCTGGGCTGGTGAGAGTCCTTTGAAATAACCTTAGACGGATCAAGTCGTCCATCAAGGAATTGGGATGAGCAACATAGATGGTGTTATAGGTCAAATCTGCACTTCTTCATTCGTGATTACATTGCCTTGTTGATCACACAAAAAGACACAAAGGATTGAAGAGCTTGATTGACGTGGATGAATTGCTGCGAGAAGTACATTCTTCAGCTGAGATTATTGCAGTTTCTACTGATTTTTCAGTTGCTAAAATCACAATAAGAGGATTAGGATTTTGGGCCACTAAAACGAGTTGACTTTTTAATGGGAGGAATCTTCACATGACATAAATCTTCTTCACATGACAAAAAAGACAATGGATTATATATATGTATATATATACAAAGCATTGGGTAAAATGGAATTTTATTTAGACTTCGGAAATTTTAGTTCTAAACTTATTTTTAATGTTCTTGCACCACATTATGTTTTAATGTGATACTATACCGAGCTGAATGGAACAATGCAAATTTATAAAGCTTTGTGCAAGATATCGAAGCTGTAATCTAAACCTGTTGTAATTTTATTTGATTTTGTTGATGTATATGTAACTTCAGAATGTATTTCATCCATGTATTTCATTTATATATTATTGTACTCCTATAGAGATGTGTCATTCCTCTATACAGAAGTGTCATCATGTGTATTGACAAGTGTCGCAAGTATGTTAAATTGCCGATGGGTTATTAGACCACCATGTGTCGTGTCGGCCCTGATTTATGTAATATATGGTTGATGTACCTAGCTAGACAAGTCGGCCCCATAAGGTTATTGGGCAAACATGACAAGTATAAATAGAGATCGGGAGATCTCTATTTGGATCACTCAGAAACTCATTCTTCCTTCACTCAGAATGTGGCGCACTTGTAAGGAGGAGGTTCAGCTGCTAGGAGCAGTCTATCTCTGTGTATTTGGTTGTACTTTGGTTGAGCTATTGCTCTATCTATCTCTGAGGAAGTTGTATGGTTTTTCACCTTGCGGTTTTCCCCATGGAAACTCTGTGTCTATTATCTCTCATGCTTTTTCTTCTTGTGATGATTGACATGCTTGTTATGATTGATATGCATTGATATACTGTACATGTTACTCTCTCAGTAAAGATCCTAGAGTATTGTGAATTAATGCTCAAAATTTAACATTGTATCAGAGCTAACCTGAGAAGAAGACATTGTGCAGTGACAAAAACCAAGGGTTTCTTGTTTATTGGGTTTCTCTCCATAGATTTTGGAAAATCAGTATAGTAGATTGAATCTACTCATCAGGGAGAATCTATCTGTCCAATCAAAATTCAATTCTGAGCATTTTCAGATTTGGCCCTAAAAATTAGGGTTTCCATAAAAATAGGAATTTATGGAATCTGAAGATATAGCTGGAATCTCCTTGCAAAAATCGAACTTTAGAGCTTTGGATCGAGATTTTTGGGTTGGGTAGATCGCCGGGAAACTTCAGGGTCTTCCGTAGTGAACCCGGGAAGACATAAAGGCATTTATGAAGGGTGAAGCCTTGCAGATCTCAAATTCTGAATACACCAGGCTAATTAGGTCATTAAGGCACATATTTCTACCCTTTCAAAAAGTTGAAATTCATATTTTGAATTTTTAGGGTTTTTTCGACAAACCCTAATCCGGGACTAGATCCAGTTTTCAGCAAGTCAAGTGGTAAGACCTAAATATTTCTCTATTTCCATTTGAAGTACTCTTTAAGATGTCTCACCACACCAAGCTTGAGGATAAGCTTGAAGGGGCTGATAACTTCTAAGCCTGGAAGTATAGGATTGGGTTAATCCTGGAAGAGAATGAGTTGGACTCATATGTAAAAGAAGACATCCCTATCCCAGAGGATGAAGAGGCTAAGATATTGCATAAGAAGAACTTGGTCAAGGCAAAGAGAATCATTGTTGATTCTATCAAGGACCATCTCATCTCCCATGTGTCATCTCTAAAGACACCCAAAGAGATGTTTGATTCACTATCCAAGCTATTTGAAGGGAAGAACATAAATCGGAAGATGACTCTGCGGAACCAATTGAAAGGGGTAAAACTTCATAATGGAGAATCTATTCAATCTTATTGTTCTAGGGCCTCTGAGATCAAGGAATAACTAGAAGTAGTGGATGAAATAGTGGAGAATGGTGGAGTTGTCATGACCACTTTGAATGGCCTACCCAGGTCATGGGACTCCTTTATTCAAGGAATCTGTGCAAGAAAGAAGTTGGTATCCTTCAGCAGACTACAGGAAGAATGCTCACAAGAAGAAGCAAGGCTTTTGGCACGAGAAGAAAAGATGGGGAATGAAGATCAATCTCTCACAACTCACACCAAGAAAGGGAAGTCCAAGAGAGAACCATCTCCCTTTAAGAAATATTCACATCACCATAAAGAAAGGAGAATATGCTTCACCTATAATGAAAAGGGACATATTGCCATAAATTGTCCCAAGAACAAGAAGGACAACAACAAATTCAACAAGAAGAAGAAGGGAAACAAAAGAAGTTATCATGCTCATGTTGCCGAGGATGATGAACCTCCCAAGAAGAAGGCTAGAGCAGAAAGTGATGATGATAACTCATCAAGCGAAGAAGAGTATGTTCTAATCTCTGCTCTCACAGGTACTATTTCTCATGGTTGTAATGATCGGCTTATTGACAGTGGGGCTTCAAAACACATGACTAGGTTTAAATAATCCTTTGCTAATCTATCTAAACATGAGTCACCCCACAAGGTGAAACTTGGGGATGACTACCAATACCCTATCAAAGGAAGTGGTGAGGCCTCCTACAATCTAGAATCTGGGAAAGTCTTTGAAGATGAAAGATGTTTTGTATGTACTTGGGCTCAAGAAGAACCTACTCTCTATATCCGCATTGGATGCAAAAGGTATGAGGGTTTCATTTGTGGATGGCCAAGTTCTAATGTGGCCAAAGGGAAAGACCATAGATGATGCAGTAGTGATTGGAGAGAAAGAGGGAGGATTGTATAAACTAAAGGGACAACCTGAACATGCCATGGTGCATGAATCCATGGAGCCAAGTGAACTTTGGCATAGAAGACTTGCTCATATGCACTATAGGGAACTTCCAATTGCAATCAAGGCTGTAGAGGGTCTTCCTGAAATCAAGACCAAACATGAAGGTGTTTGCAAAGGATGTGCAAAAGGAAAGAACATAAAGAAATCATTTCCAAGCAGTGAAAGCAAGGCAAAAGATATCTTGGAAATTATCCACTCCGATGTATGTGGTCCGATGTCATCCAGTTCTCTGAGTGGGTATGTTTACTATGTCTCTTTCATTGATGACTTTTCCAGGAAGACTTGGGTCTACTTCTTGAAGAACAAAGATGAAGTGTTTTGATAAGTTCAAGGAATTCAAAACCTTGATGGAGAACCAAACTAATAAGAAGATCAAAACATTCAGATCCGACAATGGTGAAGAATTCACTTCAGGTGACTTCAAGAATTTATGCAGTGATTCAGGGATTAAAAGGGAGTTGAATGCTCTGTACAATCCACAACAAAATGGAGTTGTAGAAAGAAAGAATCGAACAATTATGGAAGCAACACAGGCAATGCTGCATGACCAGGATCTACCTATGCATCTATGGGAAGAAGCAGCTAGGACAGCTGTATATGTGCAGAACAGAACACCCCACAAGATATTGGACAACAAGACACCAGAAGAGGTCTTCTCCGATAAGAAACCTGAGGTCAACCATCTCAGAATATTTGGTTGTCCAGTATATACACATGTCCCAAAGGAAAAGAGGAACAAGCTGGATACTTCAGGAAAGAAGGGTATCTTTGTGGGTTACAGTGAAAGCTCAAAGGCTTACAGAATATACTTTCCAGGGTTCAAGAAGATTGATGTCAGCAGAGATGTAACATTTGATGAAAACTCAGCATTCATCAAATCAAGGAAGACACCTATTGAAGATTATGAAGAACCCAAGGAAACTAGATTTCAAGACACTACCATGACTAAGTAATTCCAAATGTTGATCGTGAAATTGAAGATCCACAAGAACCTATAGATCCACCTCGTGAGAAGGACTCTCACAAGAGGAAACCTGCATGGGCCAGAGAGCTCATTCAAGATGCAGAAAGATAGGCATTCTAGAAGAAGAACACAGAGCAAAGAAGAGAACAAGATCACATACCAACTATGTTGCTTTACTCTGTGATATCATGAACAAAGAACCTTCCAGTTATGAAGAAGCAGCGGAAAAGAAAGAATGGAAGGAATCCATGTTCGAGGAATACCAATCAATAATGAAGAATGATGTTTGGGATGTTGTCCCAAGACCTGAAGGGAAGTCTGTTGTGACTTCCAAATGGATTTACAAGATCAAGCATGATGCAGATGGCTGCATAGAAAAATACAAGGCAAGATTTGTAGCTCGTGGCTTCTCTGAGAAAGAGGGAATAGATTATGAAAACAAATTTGCACCTGTAGCCAAGTACACTTCCATCAGATCAGTACTTTCCCTGGCTGCAGTGATGAAATGGAAGATACACTAGATGGATGTCAAGACTGCTTTCTTGAATGGTGTAGTTGAAGAGGAAGTGCATGTGGAGCAGCCACTCGGTTTTGAAACACGTGATAGGGAGTCATATGTATGCAGATTGAAGAAAGCCTTGTATGGCTTGAACCAAGCTCCTAGAAATTGGTATGGTAGGATGGACAGCTTCCTATCTAGTTTGGGCTTTACCAAGACTAAAGTGGATTCCAACCTTTACTACAAGGTTGAGGAAGGAAATCCTGTGATTCTACTCCTATATGTAAATGACCTGTTTGTAACAGGAGATGACAGATTGATTACCGATACAAAGAGGAAGCTTGCTGCCGAGTTCGATATGAAGGACTTGGGGCTGATGCACTATTTTCTAGGTATGGAGGTGTGGCAGAGTGTAGATGGGATCTTCCTTGGACAAGGGAAGTATACTGTAGATATCCTGAAGAGGTTCGGGATGATGGACTGCAAGGCCATGGCCACACCTATGGCATTGAATCTGAAGCTTCTTTGTGATGCTTCATCTGAGCCGGTGGATGTCTCTATGTATCGTCAGATGGTTGGGTCCTTGATGTACCTGACGAATACAAGACGAGATATTTGCTTTGTGTGTGAACACATTGAGCCAGTTCCTGACAGATTCGAGGATTGTTCACCTGGTTGCTGTAAAGCATATTTTGAGGTACCTGAAGGGTACAGTTGATTATGGGCTCAAGTATGATGCGAATCAAAAGTTTAAACTGCAGGGTTATGTTGATTCAGATTGGGCAGGCAGTGTTGCAGATAGGAAGAGCACATCTGGGTGTTGCTTCAGTATGGGATCAGGTGTGATCTCTTGGTTTAGTAGGAAGTAGTCCTGTGTACTACTGAGTACAGCCGAGGAAGAGTATGTTGCAGCCTATTCAACTAGTTGTGAGTCAGTATGGCTTCGAAAGCTACTGTCAGAGCTATTTGATCTCCCGCTGGAGACTACTGGTACCTTTTGTGACAACCAGAGTTGTGTGAAGCTGTCCGAGAACCCAGTGTTCCATGACAGGTCGAAACACATAGAGATCAAATACCACTATATTGGGGATATGGTGCAGAGAGGAGCAGTGAAGCTCCTGTATGTTGCGACGGACGAGTAGATTGCAGATGTGTTGATGAAGCCACTAGCCAGAGTGAAGTTCGAGTACTTCAGAGAGAGGCTCGGTGTTCTTTGGATCGATGACACTTCGAGGAAGAAGTGATGGAGACATTTTTTGTAGCCATTCCTAGCATAGTAGAAGGGAGATCCTTCACATGGCTGTGGATGTAAGCACTGGATGATGAGCATCAGGATGATGTTCTAGTTTCTGCTCTGTATGATCAGTTGGATCATTTATGTATGTATGCATCATGTTGGATGTTGGATATGATCAGTTGGATCATTTATGTATGTACGCATCATGTTGGATGCTGGATATGATTAGTTGGATCATTTATGTATGTATGCATGATGCTGGATACTTGGACCATGTATCTATATATGTATCAGGTGGATACGTTGTATGATCAGGTAGATCATGTATGTTGATATGTATTAGGTAGATACATTATGTGGATCATGTATCTATGTATGTATCAAGTGGATACACTGTGTATGGTGATATGTATCAGGTAGATACTTGGTATGCATAAGGTAAATGCATTGTATGATCAGGATGATCGTGGATGACGAGCTTCTCCAGATGACATGCATCTAGACGATGCAGTGATGATGATTAGGATGATCATGTGCACATCAGGATGATGTATGGAGATGATTAGGATGATCAAATGCTCTTTTGAGGCATTGCCATGACCACATGTAATATGCTCGCGGGAGATCTGGACAGGATGAAAAAGGCCTCAGATGCTTCAGCCAGGTTTTGTGGTGGACCACATGTAATGTGCTCCTGGGAGATCTGACAAATAGAGTTGTGTGCTCGTAATAGCCTAGGATGCTTCGGCCAGGTTTTGTGGTGGATCACATGTAATGTGCTCCTGGGAGATCCAACAGGTATAGCCATGTGCTCATAATAGCCTGGGATGCTTCAGCCAGGTTTTGTGGTGAGATCACATGTAATGTTCTCCTGGGAGATCCGACAGGTAGAGCTATGTGCTCGTAACAGCCTGGGATGCTTCAGCCAGGTTTTTTGATGGGTCACATGTAATGTGCTCCTGGGAGATCCGACAGGTAGATTTGTGTGCTCGTAACAGCCTAGGATGCTACCGCTAGGTTTTGTGATGCACGTAATAAGTCCTGAGGATTCCACAGTATGGCCAATGATGAAGACCTATAGGTGGTGGGCCTACATCTAGTATGAAAAAGGATTGGCTCTGTAGAACTTCCTGTGACGAGTAGACTCAGAGATTGTTTAAGATAGCAGCAGTAGTGACGATGACGATGATTCAAGGATGATGCATCGATGATGATGATCCAGAGGAGAAGACTTGTGCTAGCAAATCTGTGTCGAGAAATACCTTCCTAGTTAAGAGGGAGTGTTGATGTATATGTAACTTCGGAACATATTTCATCCATGTATTTCATTTATATATTATTGTAATCCTATAGAGATGTGTCATTCCTCTATACATAAGTGTCGTCATGTGTATTGACAAGTGTCGCAAGTATGTTAACTTGTCGATGGGTTATTAGACCACCATGTGTGGGGTCGGCCCTGATTTATGTAATATATGGTTGATGTACCTAGCTAGACAAGTTGGCCCCATAAGGTTATTGGGAAAACAGGACAAGTATAAATAGAGATCGGGAGATCTCTATTTGGATCACTCAGAAACTCATTCTTCATTCACTCGAAAAGTGGCGCACTTGTGAGGAGGAGGTTCAGCTGCTAGGAGGAGTCTATCTCGGTGTATTTGGTTGTACTTTGGTTGAGCTATTGCTCTATCTATCTCTGAGGAAGTTGTGGGGTTTTTCACCTTAGGGTTTTCGACATGGAAACTCTGTGTCTATTGTCTCTCATGCCTTTGCTTCTTGTGATGACTGACATGCTTGTTATGATTGATATGCATTGATATACTCTACATGTTATTCTCTCAGTAAAGATCCTAGAGTATTGTGAATTAATGCTCAAAATTTAATAGATTTCTAGTTAAAAATTGAGAAGAGTAACTTTAATATAATGATACATTTATAAATATAAATTTAAAAAAATTCACAATTTTGTCACATATATTATAACCAAAATATAGTACATTAAAACTACTTCTAAACTTAAAAGAAATCCAAATATTATAATAATTAAACTACTACTCAAATAAAATTGTATACATTTACAAAGTCATAAGTGATTATAATGGATCTTTACATATTTACAAAGTTATAAACAATAGACAATTAAAAAAATTCCTAGTTAGTGTGTACCACATTAAGTTGTTTTATGTAGCTATACAATATGATTTTATATAACATTATTAGGTGGATGATGTTTAAATAATTATAAAAATAAAAAATAACTATTACAACAAGGATGAGGAAATAGAGGGACACAATTAATCTAGTATAGGAGGAGTGCAAGACAACGAAATGCTGCAGCTTCTGCAAAATGATGACAAAAATAGTTCAACATACGACTCTGAAAAAAATCCACCATTGGTGGATTCTGATGCTAATACTTATATGGGACCTCAGAGCTCCGAATCGAGTAAAATTTCATGGAATAGTGATCATAATCTATTGCAATTAGGCAGTGAAGAAGAAATAAGAAACATTGATATTCAATGCCTAGAGCCAACATAGATTGTTACTCAAGAAAAATAGGTCAATGTAATTGAAGAAATGCCCAAAAAGAGAAATAATAGGACTGTTGATGATGTTCTTGATGATAAAGGAGGAATAGTGGAACATGACCGACTTGGAAGGAAAGCTAGCAAAAAGGCACGAACCTCTCTTGAGCCATTGGATTTGGCGAAAGAACTTCAAAATAGAGATGCATCTTCTGGATTGCATTGGGAATAGGGAGCTGCAGCACAAGCAACAGATCATCACATAAGCATCTGGAATTTATTGGAGGCTTGTTCATTTGGCTTGTCAGAGGCTTATTCAATAGTCCTCCACGGCTTCTAGTTTAGCTCTCACTGACTGCTCAATAGTAACTTGCAGCTTGCCTAGATGAATTAAATGCTAAGCGGAAACTCAATGTGGATGGGTGGCGATTGTAAATGGAGAGAATCTAATGGAGCAGTGTGATGGCAAGTCAAATGCGAGCTATCTAGGATGACGCTTCCTAGACCGCCGATGCCTTAATTCTTTTCATGTCGTCCCTTAATTCTTAGCATGCCGATGTAATCGACAACTCAATCCTTATCTTGCTGATGTAAACTTAGTGCAATCCCAAAAAATACTCTATGCATGCCACTATGTATCCCTATTTACCAACGCACGATAATCACTAACCAACAATATTCATTACCTAATTTCACTATAGAAATTCATTAGTTTCAATAAGCAATTAAGAAAATTTTTGGTCAAAGTACCTTCTAAAGACACATTTTATTTGTTTCTTTTAATTTAATCCAAGCAAGGTCTAAAATAATATGTTTTATTTGTTTCTATAATTTTACATAATAAAACAAGCTATTTTCATTAATATAACTTTTCAAATTACAATTATACAGTTATATTTGAACTTGATAAAAACTCAATCAACTGTATACCACATTTTAATTACAAATTTAATCAACTATATAATACATTTCAACATCGATTTATTTATAAACTATATCATTAAGTAATTAATTTAAAAAATATATACCACAAACTAAAAAAGTAAAACAACACATTTCAATAGATATTTATTTTTAGTATCAAAACTCCAATCAATATTAAGTGAGATCTTAATACTTATACTAAAAGAGTTATTTGAATGGTAAATCTTTATCAAAATTCTCTTTCTTGGAAATTCCATATATTAACATACTCCCATGAAAATTGGCCAACCATCATCATACAACCACGAATAAATTAGTCCTTTCTCGAAAGGTTTATGTCCGCTCAGTTTCAATTTCTTCCATAGACTCATTAGTTTCAATTCATTCATACGTTCATTGTCTATCACCTATTTGATTGTGACATGTTGCCTAAGCCACCACACTCAAAACACATCAAGAACAGAAAACTCATTAATCAAACACTTGACTGTGACATGTTGCCTAAGCCACCACACTCAAAACACATAGAAAACTTATTAATCAAACACTTTACATGGTCGTAATCATAGCGTCCATAAAGCAAGACTTCTGTTACAATAAGTTCTCAAATTCAAAGCCCTAGACGCATTTGAAGTATCAAAGCTCTCATCGACTTGTTAATCCTTAGCATTTCAATGTAAATTGGAGGCTTAATTTTTAACTTTATGCGGCTTAATCTCCTTGCTTTTCTGTTGAAGGAATTAGCTGCATTGCAGCGTCAGCGTTTTTCTCTTGTTTTGTATAACATCATCTTGCTACACCATGAGCGAATGGAACTCAAGCTTTAGCTTTTGAACACACCAAAACCGTAACTTTTAAAAAGGAATATTAACAAGCTTTCCGTTGGATTACCGTGGAGCGCTTAAAGATGCTGAACTGAGCCGTCCTTCATCTGACCGGCTTCCGCTAGCAATATCCTCGAGAAGCCTGTCCTTCGGATGAGCAGTAGAAGAACACTCATACTGAGAATCCAATATATGGACGTCAGGGAGAGGAGCATCACCTTCCAGTATTTGACACACTTGCCTTATCCCCAACCTTGCCTTCGGCACGGTATTGGAGCACAGTAATCCCAGTTTCAACACCTTCTCCATCTCACCCGCGTCGTATTCATTCCCCAGCTTCGGATCCGCCGCATCGAGCAGACTTGCATCAGCGTATAGCTCCCAGACCCAGTCCACCAAAAACAGTCGTTCGACGTCCGTGGATAGATCCACGGGTTTCCTCCCGCACGCCACTTCCAACAGCAGCACGCCGAAGCTGAACACGTCCGAGCTGGGCGTGGCCTTCCCCGTCTTTGTGAGCTCCGGCGCCATGTACCCCAGCGTTCCCATAACGCGAGTTGTCTCCGGGTTCTTGCTGTGTTCATACAGCCGGGCGAGGCCGAAGTCCCCCAGCCGCCCGTTGAGCTCCGAATCCAGCAGCACGTTGCTCGACTTGATGTCTCTGTGGATGACCCTCTTCTCCCATTCCTCGTGCAGATAAAGTAGCCCCGCCGCCACGTTCTTCAAGATCTCGTATCGCCGAGGCCATGGCAGAATGGGCATCGGATTCCCAAATATGAATTTATCCAGGCTGCCGTTGGGCATGTAATCGTAAACTATGAACAGCTGCTTCTGCATCTTGCACCACCCCCGGAGAGGAACCAGGTTCCTGTGCTGCATGCACCCCATGGTCGAGATCTCTGCCACGAATCCCCTCATTCCCTCTCTGAACTCCTTCGTTATAGATTTCACCGCGACTTCCTGGCCGCTGCCCGGAAGAACGCCCCTGTAAACCCTGCCGAAACCCCCCTGGCCCACAACATTTTCATCCCGGAAACCGTTCGTGGCGATGTTGAGGGCCGTGTAAGAGAATCTATGGGGCCAGAACTCACGCTCCCATTCTTCGATTGTTTTTTTGTTCTTGGCTCTTTTGAAAAACAAGGCTGCAATCACAACAGAAAAGAGAACTAGAGTTGCCATTGTAACCCCCGCTATCCATCGCCGATTCGGACGCTTAGAATACAATTTAGCAAAGGAAGGGAGACGCGAGATATTGAGGTGGGGCGCCGGGCCTTCTGTGCTGAAACTCCACGCCAAAACGTAATGGTCTTCCATGTAATTCCCCGTAGCTGCTGAAAAGCCAACGAACATCCTCTCTTGCAGAACGCTCTGCAGATTGATTTTCTGAGATATGAGCGGCTTTTGCGGTCTCGGCAAGCCTGCCACCGTTATAGTAACGTTGAGATGGCTTTGCAAATGGTCGTAATCGATCCAGGCCTGTATGTTGCTTCCGCTGTTGAGATCTATGGAACTGCTCCCCACTCCAATATCCGGCATGCTCGGTCTTAACCGAGATGAGGCTGTTGATATCCACGCCCACGTGGTTGTCGTCGGGGTCCTCCATTTCCACACCCTGGACCGTATCGAACTCCACTGCGAGCAAGTGATTGTATGGTTGGCCATTGCTGGTGCGGTTAACCAAGCCCAGATACTCGGATTGTAGACCGCCCATGAGAGTTGTGTAGGGCGTGATAAAGAAAGCTATTCCGTGCCCGCCAGCGTCAAATTGAGGATTCACCATGCTGAAAACGAAGGTAGTGCTGAAGGAGGAAAGCGTGTCGTTGCTTTTCATCTGCACGGGAGTTGAATACAGCGCCCGGCCGAGCACCCAATGGGTGTGATTTGTGAGAGATAGTGCGGAATGTGAATGGGTGAGTGAAGCAGCTGCCTGCAGGATCAGATTGGTTCCATTGAATCCGTCGAAGACAAAAGTGGTGGGAAAAACTGGCTTGACCAAAGAGAATAAGACCATAAGAGTGAAGCGAAGGACACGATTTCTTCTCCAAGAATCCATCTATTTATCTCTATATTCGCTTCTATATCTTATTAGGAACACAGCCATTACATATATATAATATAATATGGACACAGGATAATCATATAAACAACGTATGGATGGAGTTTTTTTTCATTTCCTTTCAGCTTCGAGTCAGCTGGAATACAAACCACCAGGTGAACCTAAATTTGAAACCGGTTCATCAATAGGAATGTGGTACTTGCGTTCAAAGCTGACAGCGTTGAACCCTCTGCATGATTGGAACCCTGGGCTCTGGCAAGGGAACCGTATGGAAAGTTATTCAAGGTAGGGAAATGGTCGAATTTGCCAGTGGTGTGAAAGGAATAGCGTTGAATCTGGCAAAATGAGACCCCAAAAGTAGTAGGTATCGTGGGACCCCGAGAATGTAGGTATCGTGGGACCATGATATAATAACGTATCAATAAAGTTCGACCCACAAAGGACAGGATTATCGTGTCAACGACGTATAACAAAGTTCAAAAGGAGTAGGTATCGTGGGACCCCGAGAATGTAGGTATCGTGGGACCATCATATAATAACGTATCAACAAAGTTCGACCCACAAAGGACAGGATTATCGTGTCAACGACGTATAATAAAGTTCGACCCCACAAAGTACTATGGAGAAAGTTCGACCCCACAATGGACCATTTTCTACATTATGTTTTCATTGATCAAACACCCAGAAGTTTGAAGCACCATATGGCAATTAATTATTGGTTAAAATGACCGCACGACAACTATAATCGATTTATGATACATGATCGGCTATTTTCCACACAAGGTCACATCCTTGTCCATTGTTATTCCCCACAAATGTCACATCCACGTTGTACAACTTTTATTCTCACTTATCAAAAGGGGTTGAAATAGTTGTAAGTTCCAGTACCGATTCACGAAAGGGAGATTCAGGTACTCGTGAATCACGACTGCTTGAATTCAGGGTTGGAATTTCAAACCCTGCCCATCAAAATTGACGGTGTGACCTCTAAATTTGCAAACGTTTTAAACCTTTTAACGAAGATGTCGGATGGTTATTGACAACATTTTAACGAAGATGTCGGATGGTTATTGACAACATTTTAACGAAGATGTCGGATGGTTATTGAAGAATATAGAGGAGAAAAAATGTTGCGTAAGCCGATATTTTCCTTTGCATTCGGAGTTTTAGTTAGAGGGGCTACCATTGCACAATGCAGATGGAAGGATTTGTGGTCCAGCTTTGTTTCATTTAAATAATACATCTTAAGCCTTTGAGATGATCATTTAATAGGTCTTTTCATTTGAATTATATAGACTGCTGAGTAAAAAGACTACAACCTTGGTTCAAGGAAGGAAAATGACAGATTGGTCATATTGGTTCAAATGGTTTTCCTCGATTTTTTTTCCTCTTGCCAAGGGTTTACATCGTTTTCTCTAACCTCAAGGTTTTTCTCTCTATTGTTTGTGTTGCGGGGTATAGAGCATCCATGTGAATGGGATTCCAACTATAACTTGTGTGGCTTGCACGGAGTGATACAAAAGACAAGCTTGCGGCGATGCGATGTGCAATATAGAGGTCGTGGTGGTATTTTTTTTCTTCTCATGTTCTCGTTGGGTTTGACTTTATGTTTTAGAACAATGTACTTTGCAGATTTTAATAGAGGTAACAAGGCCACAAAGGTTTTTCAGTCGTGCAATGGGGTTGGAGTTAGGGGTTTTAGAAAAAATAAATTGAAATTATGATTATGAGAGGGAAGAAACACAAAAATGCCATAATGATGGCATGAAAAAGGAGATTTTTGGAACCTATAATGAAACATTTCAACTCATAATTGATACCCAAATAATTTTATTGTTTCCATGGCTTTTTGGAATGTGTATTATGTTTTCATAGAAGAGAATATTATGATGCCTTAGAAAAATGAATAGCACGGCTAGAATCCAAGGCAATATCGAGGTATTACCTATATGTTCCCCTTTGTTTTACATTAAACATTCTCATAAATGAATCAATGAACATGCTACCACGGCTTAATGTAATATTTAATCTAATAGATGGATCGACACGAGATCAATCCATGAGAGGCAATTGCTCTAGAAAATTAGCTAGGCGCATGGATTGTGCAAAAATGTTCTCATGCATAGGTTTTGCATCACATAGTTTGGTCTTCTTTGGGATTACAACCCAAGTTTGCTTGGTATCTATACTGCCACAGTCTTTTGGGATTTGCACCCAGCTTCATATTTTATGCAAGTCTTATTTTCATAATTTCAATTTTAGTGGGTTTTGTGGTTTCTCAATTGGGTGGTAGCACTTCATGCTTTCATAGAAATAGTTCGGTGGGTAGCATTTCATGCTTTCGTAGCAATAGTTTTCTAGATGCAAAGAAGCAATGATGGCTTCGGTACATTATTTTGGTGCATTATACATGTTGTGTTGATATTTTTATGGTTTCATTTATCCTGATAATTACTATAAAATTTGAATCGATATTATGGGTCTTTAAGTGGTTTGGTAACCGTTTATGGTAATGTTCAATGTTCACACTAATGCTTTTTCTTATAATGTTTGCAAAATGTCACCATACAACTATTGAATCTACTGAGAAGAGCCGCGTGCAATTTTAGTATCCCTCTATTTATTTTAGCTCCCCTTTAACCTAAAATGGCTTCCCTTGTGGCCTAGGTCAATAAACATTTTATGAGTTCAATACTATTAACAACTTTAGTACTTTTATTCTTTTGCACCAGAAGTAGAAAGCAACAGAGAACAAAAGAGGTGGAGCTTTATAAGGCTCCAATATGAACAAAGAAGCCAAAGGACCCGAATCAGCCCCAAAAGCCACATACATCTTTCTTTGTTTTATATGTAAGATACCTTGCTTGAAGGACTTACAAAGTAGATTCAAAATATGCATTGAATGCTTAAACATAGCTACAGTGTTGAGTTACCTAATTCTAAACTTGGCAAACTCCTTTTGGGAATTATGTTCCTATAACATGAAGGCATATGTAGTATGCACACATAGAAACATGACTAATTAGATGCCTCAATGAGTTATATTGTTTTTGAATTTTTTAATGGAGGGACAAAGACATGCCTACTTTCTTACAAGATATGTGATGGAAGGGAGGCGTTAAGAAGAAAACACAAAGAGGTTAATATTGATACCAAAGTGGTATGCTAGATTTAAAACCCACCTCTATTAGTTATCTCATTTATTTTGTGATATGTTATTTATAGATAGAGAAACTATGGTGAGATTGTACTGATTGCCCATTGGACCTTTACCTTATTTTATATGTTTTGCATGTGTGAACTAAAGTATGAATTGTTTCATGCAGGTCAATAGACAAGGAATTGATAAATGTAATTCAATGCCATAAGATGTAAGGGTACTCTTTGGAAGGAATGGTTTCTCTCTTTTTATAAATTCAATGGTTGGATTTTGGTTTGGAGTGTTGTTTGGATCTCTTTTAAGCCCCTAATACAGTAAATTATAAATAATAATTTCATTATACAAAATCAACTTATGCCATTAAACACAAGCCATCAAACACCTATTATCATAATGTCCCAAACTTTAAGGCTTATAAAGTAAAGGAGTGACAAAATATAAACATAAACTAAAACATTGTTTTGGAGAACTTTCACATATAGAGCATCTATAATTGTGTGGATTTTGGATAATAACCTTTTTATTTGAATGAAGTTTTAGTTCATTTTGTGGATGTTGTTACTGTATCACTTTCAAGTTTTAGGGGGTCCATTTTGTGTGGTTTAATGGAATTCTCTAATACTTCCCATGGTTTTTTATTATAGGAGAAAAAACCTTACTTTGAAAAAGCTCATGCACCAAAGATTAGAATGCGAGACTGTCATGGCTAAATACCTTGAAATAATCTGACATGTTTTCTTATATTTGCTTTCACTGTGATGATTAATTCAAGTTCTATGGAAAGTTAATTTTTATCTTTTGGAACCATGGACAATTAATTTGAATTCTATCTATTATGCAGGGTAATGAAGAGGTAGATTCTACAAAAGTTGGAAAAATTGACATGGTTGGTTTAACATAATTTAAATCTTCAACTCTCTCCTATTATGATCACTTTATTCATATGATAACTTATAAGATGATTGTGAATTGGATGTATCTCAGGTTACATAATTTTTATATGAGCACTGCCTCCCTGAACTAGAAGAATACAGTGACAAGGATTATGCATATAAGTACTAATTAACAATATTTTTTTCACAAAATGTTCAATTCATCAAATCTTCTTAATTTTTTTTTTCCGCCAAACACGCTTTTCATTGTAATGTGGTGCTTAACTATAGTACATTGAACATTCTCTCTCTCTCTCTCTCTCTCTCTCTCTCTCTCTCTCTCTTTGTATATATATATATATATATGAGATTGTTAGATCTACATTAAGTGCTACTAAAAAAAATGTTTGAGACTTGCAGTTACATTTTTAAGGATGCTAGGGGCATGGTATGTCTTAATTGGATGGCAATTTGATAGCCTCAATGAAACAATATCAATATCTATTTGTTTCAGATAGATATAGCAGGTCCTGCTAAAAAACTTTGCTCAGGATGTTGTCATACTTGTAGTCACATTTTTTGGGATGTCAAGGGCATGAAAAGTCTCCACTATATGGAAATTTGGTAGTCTTAGTGAAGCAATATCAATGGTAATAATGTTGAGTGTGTGCATTGTTAAATTTCTAGGCATGTGCAAGCTAATGAGGGTCACTTTTGTCACGTTAGATGCAATAGAAAATTGAAAAATCAGGCATCCCTCAACTTACTTGGTTTTTTTGAGATACTTACACAAGATATCTTGCATCGAGTAAAAAAGATGAAACGTAGGATATTGAGTCACGTTTCCGAATATATAAGTTTTAAGTATTGAAAATTTACATAACTATGTCAAATTTCATGTTTTCTAACAGTCACTTTTTATTTTTTTGGCAAATGATAAGGTATATGTTTTTGTGGGTGCAACCTTCCAGTGCCTAAATGACGGTTTCAGGCTACAAAAATTGGTAGACATGTATAGAACCCGTAGCACTAGTGTAACACTGTTTTTCCAAAATTAAATGTTTAATTTTTAATTTGTTTTAATTATGTAAGTGATCAAACCTCAAGAACGGTACGTCAAATGTGGGTGCATCCTTTGAAGGTCTTAGTGCAGTTATTTCGACTTGGATTTTTTATAGCATGTAGAGGTCGGTGTCTACTAGTGCAGCATACAATTTTTTTTTTAAATGGTTGTGAAATGAAAAAGTTACAGAATAAACACTAACAGTATGTTTTTTGACTTAAGGAGTGATGACACAAGAAAATTAGGAAATAAATAGAAAACCTCAATATTTTTTTAAAAAAATTACATATTTGGAATCTGCATAAAAAATTCTATTTATACATAAAGAGCAGTGAAAAACAAGCATATTGAGAAAAATGGTGGAAATGTCTAATTAGCTATGGTTTAGTAAATTCCATAGCATAGGTTTGGTAAGTCCGAACCAACCACATAGGACTATGGCTGACACACGGGCACGAGAGGAGTGGGTGATTAGGAGCTCAGGAATGCGTGAGCGATAGGAGTGGGTGATTAGGAGCTCAGGAACGTGTGCGTGATAGGAGTGGGTGATTAGGAGCTCAATAACGCGTGCGCGTTATGTTTAAATTCAAATAACACGCATGCATTATAGTTAAATTCTTTTTTTTTGTTTTCATGTCTAATGTTATACAAAACGCGTGTGCGTTCTTTGTATACATAACGTGTGTGCGTTATTATATTCACAAATTCATATTTTCAAGTGTTCGATGGAGATAAAGGGGGCAAGAGAAAGATGACGATGATGAAGATTAGCCAACAACTATTGCATTAGATAACTTCATTTAGTGATGGGCCTAATTTGACTGCCATAGAATACTCCACTCAACCCGCTTAAATGAATTTGAGAAATAATACCCCTATGACTCTATCGGGTTAGTTTCGACAGTTAAAAATTTCAGGTGAGTAGGCCATGGAAGGTTGATTGATCTCTAGTCTGCCTATAAAGTTGAATCAGATGGTTCGAAACTAGAATCAGAATATGCACTGGTTCTAAAACCAAAGTAAGCAGTATAAGTATAACTCTTACCTGCAGTAGATTGTCTAGTGACCATAATTCCTATCAGAATAAGTGGCAAGTGTATACCAGACTGAGAGAACCTAACATAAACTCCAAGAGAAAAAGGTGAAGAGGGGGAACTTGTTCGTATTTGCATAACTAGGCATTTTTCTTTGATATTAGTTATTTTTTTTTTTAAGTTTTGAAGAGCAGCTTGAGTTCCTAGTAATGTTTATATCATTTTGTTTTCAAACAGAAACCACCCATGGAGAGTGGAGATGCTACACTGGCTGAATGTCGTATTTGTCAGGAAGAGGACAACAAAGGAAATATGGAGAATCCATGTGCCTGTTCTGGCACCTCGAAAGTACGGTTTTGCAGTTTAGGGGACAGATAAGAATGAAAGGTTTATCTTTATTGAGTGTTTATTATTGAATTCTTCATCCCAATTTATGTTTTTCTCTCCACAATATGCTCATAGTAACGTCTAGAGCATTGGTCCCGCAGAAAAGGAGATTCCATATGTGAATTGTGCTATCCGGCTCATGGTTTTTTTATTTGTCAATTTTTTATTTTTGAATTAAACGTAATTAATTTTTCATTCATCCATTTTGGTTTTATAACTTGAAAAATCTAGCATTTCCTAATTTATAGATGATTAGTGTTTTAAGTTGATGGTATTATTTAAATCGGTCTTTTTCCTAAGCCTTTCACATTGCTTGCAATCTAAAAAGCCAATTCTATCTCTCTGCTACTCTCCCTAGCCCAAAACCCCCTACTCTCTATCTCTCTCCCCTCCTCTTCCTATGCCTTACTAACCCGAGCTCTAGTTATTCTCTCTCTCTCTTCCCTACACCTCCACCTACCTCTAACTACACCTCCCATCTCTCTTTCTCACTCTCTACAACTAACACCCTCTCCTCTCTCTCTCTCTCTCTCTCTCTCCCTCCTTCCCCCCCTAATCATTACTAACCCACTCTCTCAGTCTCTCTCTCTCTCTCTCCCCTTTGCTAACCCCCCTCCTAGCCTCTTACCCTTACTAACCCCCCCTCTCTCACTCTTTCTTCCTTGCTTCTACACCTCTCTCTCTTTCTCCCTCTCTCTCTCTCTCTCCCCCCCCCTCTCACTCTCTCCTAATCCCCCTTCGCCTACCACTACATGATGATGATGATGATGATGATGAAGATGATGATAATGATGATGATGATGATGATGATGGTGATGAAGATGATGATGATGATGATGATAATGATGATAAAGAAAGATGATGATGATGATAATGATGATAAAGAAAGATGATGATGATGATGATCATCATCATCATCATCATCTTCTTTATCATCACCATCATCATCATCATCATCATCTTCTTTATCATCATCATCGTCGTCGTCGTCGTCGTCGTCATCTCCATCTTCATCATCATCATCATCCTCATCACCATCTTCATCATCATCATCGTCGTCATCTCCATCTTCATCATCATCATCATCATCATCATCATCATCATCGTTGTCGCCGTCATCACCATCATCTTCATCATCTTCATCATCATCATCATCTTCGTGATCATGATCATGATCATGGATCATCATGATCATTACCATCTCCACCATCATGATGAAGATGACGATGATGATGATGAAGATGAAGATGATGGTGATGAAGATGAGGATGATGATGACGATGATGATGATGAAGATGACAATGATGATGATGAAGATGGAGATGATAGTGATGAAGATGAGGATGATTATTATTATTATTGATCATCGTCAGCATCATCATCATCATCATCATCATCATCATCGTCTTCTTTATCATCATCATCATCATCATCATCATCATCTTCATCACCATCATCTTCATCTTCATCATCCTCATCGTCATATTCATCATCATCTTCATCATCATCATCATAATCACCATATTCGTCATCATCATCATCATCGCCATCTTCATCATCATCATCATCATCATCATCATCATCGTTGTTTCCGTCATCACCATCATCTTCGTGATCATGATCATGATCATGGATCATCATGATCATCACCATCTTCATCATGAAGATGACAACGATGATGACGAAGATGAAGTTGATGGTGATGATGATGAGGATGATGATGACGATGATGATGATGAATATGATGATGATGATGATGAAGATAGAGATGACAGTGATGAATATGAGGATGATTATTATTATTATTATTGATCATCATCAGCATCATCATCATCCTCTTCTTTATCATCATCATCATCAGCATCATCATCATCATCATCATCATCATCATCATCATCATCTTCATCACCATCATCTTCATCTTCATCATCCCCATCATCATATTCATCATCATCTTCATCATCATCATCATCATCATCATCACCATATTCGTCATCTCCATCTTCCTCCTTGTCCTCCTCCTCCTCATCATCATCGTTGTGGTCGTCATCACCATCATCTTCATCATCATCATCTTCATCGTCATCATCATCATCATTTAGTGATGGGCCTTCTCAGATTAACCATCAACTATTGCATTAGATGGCTTCATATATAGTGATGGGCCTAATTTGACTGCCATAGAGTAACCATCAATGACCAGTCTAGTATGCACTTGCCACTTAGTCTTACAGGAATTATGGTCACTGGACAATCTGCTACAGGTAAGAGTTATACTTAAACTGCTTACTTTGGTTTTAGAACCAGTGTGTATTTTGATTCTGGTTTCGAACTATCTAATTCAGCTTTATAGGTGGACTAGAGATCGATCAACCTTTAATGGCCTACCCACCTGAAATTTTTAACCGTCGTAACTAACCCGATAGAGTCACAAGGGTATTATTTCTCAAATTCATTTAAGCAGGTTGAGTGGAGTATTTTGTTCTTTTTAGGACCGGTACCAGCCAGTTGATCGAGCCTGCTAGCACATCATCGATATCTCGGTCCAAAATTTATGTGATTTTAAACAGAGGAGCATGAGTGCCTTTGAAATCGGAAGGGGTAAAATGAGCTAGGTTGAGGGCAATAGATGCTATATTTTTTCACACAATCTAACGGAAAATGGTTGCGGAATTGGGTGGGATAAAGAGTAGAGTCACATGGCCTGGGTCACTTGAATCATGACGAATTATTTTTCTTCAATCCTATGCCAAAACGATTCCTTGGATTTCTAGATTAACTTCACAATTAATTCTGAGATTAGGGGCATGAGAGGCTAACATAGAACATGGACACTTGGCGATAAATATCCCGAGCTTAGTGATCGGTTTTGGAGTCGACGAGGAGGCGGCGGTCTGTTTATTTTTTTCGGTTATATTAACCAAAATGCGCACGTGTTATAGTGATACATAATGTGTGAACGTTATGTATCACTATAACGCATGCGCATTTTATATATCTTACATGTCACTTGACATGGCAGGTTCAGAGTCCGCCCATGTCTAGTTTTAATTAACGCACGCGCATTTCGAATTTAGACAATTCTAGCGCATTTTGCGAATGCACAATTGCACCAAAAGGGTCCCTCAATTTTGTGTGAGGGCCCATTTCTAAATGTTGAAATTATAGGAGTATGCATAGTTCATTTCAAAGTTTCACTTTATAGAAAGCCACAAAGATATGATCGAGAAAGCATGTATATTATTATATATATGGGTGTGCGGAAGCTAATGAGGGTCTCTTTTGACACATTAGATGCAATAGAATACTGAAAAAACAGAGATCCATCAACTTACATGGATTTTTTGAGACACATACACAATGAATCTTGCGATGATTAAAAAATATGAAACTTAGGAAATTGAATGACGTTTCTGAATATATAATTTTTTTATATTGAAAATGTTCTTAACTATCCAAAGTTTGATAATTTGTAATAGACACTTTTTATTTTTTGGACAAATTATAAGGTATATGTTTTTGTGTGTGCATCCTTCGAGTGCCTAAACGATGGAATCAACTTATGAAAACTGGTCGTCATATAGAGAACAATTAGTACTAGTGCACCGCTATTTTTCCCCAAAAAATTAATAATTAATGATTTTTTCTTTAATTATCTAATTGATCGAACCGCGAAAACAATATGCTAATTGTGGGTGCAGCCTTTGAAGGTCTTAATGCAGCTATTTTGAAATGGTTTTTTTATAGCATGTAGAGGTCGATGTCCTTTAGTGCACCATACAATGTTTTTTTCAAAATGGTTGAGAAACTACAGAGTTATGGACGAGACAATAACAATTTGTTTTTTGAGTTGAGGAGTTGTTGGCACATTATTTTTTCAAATTTAAATGACTAGCAAAAAACTATTTCAATATAGCCCAAAGCATTGGGAAGAAAGTGCCCAGTCCTAAAAGAATGTACCACATGAATATGGATAAAGTTAAAGGAGCTAAAGGATTGATGAATCATCCTTGGGAAATAATGTAATAGAATTGATGATCTAGATTGCATAGGAAAATATCGACGGTGGAAACAAGGTTTTGTTGGATAAGAAGCAAGGTGAATAACGAAAGTAAAGTCCGCCAAAATGACAAGTGAAGGGACATTAAAAAGGGGGTAAGTTTAATCCTTGTTTGATCGGCCGATGGATAAATCAATGGTCCACATTCATTTCATGTTGCCAACATGCACGTTGGAGTGAGACCCTCGGCGGTTGCGAAATACCATACCACCCTCAACGTGTTAGTATTCTATCATTTTTCAATTCGGGGAGGGAGGTAAGGAAAACCACTCCTCCATGTTGCGAAACTGCCTTCGGGGTATATAAAATCCAAAGGCACGTGGAAGGGTTGACATTTGTCTCTTGGACATCAGGTGATTGGGACGTGTGCATGCAACGAGAAAGCGACAGAACATACCTTTTTTCGGCTTGTTAGTTTCAGGTAGGTCCTTCAAAACTCGTGCAAGCAGTTAGAAGTTTCTATATGATGGAAGATTCTAGTGAAACAATATCTCTGAATGTCGAAATTGTCAAAATAGAAGAGGCCCAGGAAGACAGAGATAGTGATATTTATGACCCTATTATGATTAATTTTCTGGTATCAGAGATTACAAGCAAGCTAGACGGGTTGCACAAGTAGAATTTATACGTACACAATGTTTATGAGTCTAGTTTAATTTATTTTTGTCTAGAACAAACCCCAAGGTTTCCAGATTTTATTTCATGGTGCGCGATGAACTATTCTCAGAACGAAAAAGTGATTATGAATTCATCCAAAACAAAAATCATTTTCCCTGTTAGTTCCTCTACTGTTAGGAAATCCTTAGAAGTAACCCCGTCTTTCTCTCATGACCAAGAAGACTTCGCCAAAGAAACGTTAGTTAGCCAATATAAACATTCATCTCCTGAAACCAAGCAAGCCTTCTTGATCAGTTTCCTAAAAATAGACCTTGCAATTGACAATACCCCTTATCCACTGGATATCAACTTCTTTGATGCAAATTCACAGTTAGTTTTGTCCCCAGTTTTTAGGGCTTGATAATGATTCAGCGGTCACATAAGTTCAATTAAGTTTACTTTTCAGACTGAGTTTTGGTATACCAAAGATAGAATACAGTCAAGTCCCTTTCCTTAAATTTGATGAATTCTTGGCTGAGAATATTCACTCTCAGCTAATGAATTTCCATAGTACCATACATTTCAGATTCCAGACATACCCAATGAAGATGCTTTTATTTTCAAGTGAAAAGAATTTACATTTCCCACAGGCAGTATTTTCAGACACATTGGAAAACAATATGTTCAACTTTATGAATCTCATCTTATCGGAAGTGTATAGACTAATTTTTGAAGAAAATTTACCAAAAGTGATACCAGAGATGAAGATCCTGATGCAGTTGAAACCAGAAAAGGGGTTTGGAGATTGGTTTTTATTGAAACAACATACAGTGATCAGGATTTATGGATTTGTGAAGGATCCATATGTTCTACCATCCTTTTTGAATTTGAGAATATTTTCTTTAGAATTTATCAGACAGAAGTTGATTGTTGAAAATGACCATTTTTTAGCTTTTAAAAATCTTCAGATATAAAAGTTCCTTTAAAAACTGGTCATTTCATCATAAAAAATGGGAATGCTTGTAATACCCCAATTTTGACCCTTATGAAATATTGCCTTTTAATGTAAATAATGTATACAGGCGATGTATGTTTTCTCTAGCGTGGAGCTCAAGGCCAAGGCCCCGCTAGTGTATGTTCAGATTTTATTTAAAACAAGCAAGTATTTGATATTTTGATACCCATGCGCTATTAAGCCATGGAATATTGTAAATTGATGTAAATGTTAATATTTCAATAAAATACCAAAACTGGCTATGGAAGCAACCAATGAGAAGGGGCCATGTGTATCCACTAGGGAGTGGTGAGGGGGTTGTGGGGATGAACCATATGTTTCCAAATGTCATTGTGAGAACCCATTTGACTTTCCTTGCTGACATTTAATTCTGTTGTAAGGAAGTTGTTGAAGATTTCAGTCCATGGCTTCAATGGAGCATGTGCAGCCCAGAAATTTGTATGGCAGAGTATGGGCTCTGTTTTCTTGTACCACAAGTCACTCTACCTCGTAGGAATGGATTATTCCCCATTCCCATTCCATTGTGGAACAACCCAACATCAGTTTTCATCAAGGACGAATTCTGGTTGAGCTCACTGGCTTAGCATTTCCCTCCTCTATCTTCTTGTATTCTTGATAAACCCAACTGTGTGTTTTATTAGCATAGCTATTGAGTGAAACCATGGCTATGAGTGAGCCCATCTAGTTCCTCCTTAGTGGATACACAACCCAGATCGGGGGTGATCTCTCAGCTGAAAGAATATAGGCTGGACATAGATCTATGGTTGGGTGGAATGTTTCTCTCACATAGCCAGTTGTTGGATAGCTTCATCTCAAAGATAAGTGTTCTCCGTGTTTTAAATTATAGGCATTATGTGTTCTGCATTGTGTTAATTCAGAATGATAATTATTCATGTAAATGGAATTGATATGGAATCTGTGAATGACATGAGAATGGGATGGATTATTTTCCTATTGATGCATCATTTGCGTGAGATAAATATGTTGATGCATTTCTGTTTGTGTGTGTGCAAATATGTGCTTTAATTCCGCTGTGTAAAATAAGTTTGCATTTTCTTTAAATGGAAAATTTTTGCTCTTATGGTTTTGGGGATGAATTAGACACCCCATGTTACAGTCATGTTCCCTCCCTAGCATTGGATTGATGGAAGGGGACGTGACAATGCTCTTTCCTTTGTAGAAAAACAATTGGAGATATTGAATTTTAAGAAGGCCTTTGCTGTCAATTACGATCCATGTCATATCATTTCCCAAAGAAGGCAACAAAAAAAGCAAGGCATTTGATCATCAGGAGGTTGAAGGGTTAGAAAGGAGGGATAATCTATAACAATATGAATCTGATACAGAGGTTTCCGAATGTTCATAGTCAAATCTTTCTACCCTGGAAAAATTTTCAGCTAAATTGATTCCTACCCCAGTAAGGTTGAAACAACCAACAAAAGGTGTTTCCATGAAAGTACTGATATGCATATGGAAGAAGAAAGAGAAGTTAAAAGATTACAATCAAGTCAGGAGGATGAATTGATTGTATTTGACAATGGAAAATGAAAAAAGAAAGAGAAATATCAAGGCCCAAAGGTTCAAATGTATGAATATAAATTTGATGAAGCAAAAGCTGCAGGAGACACTGACAATTTTTAGTCAAGAGCTGAGTTGTGTGTTAAGTATGGTTAGGAAAGGAAAACAACATCAGAGAAAATCCATAAATTATTTCCTAAATTCAGAAATGTAGTAGATTCATAAATTACTTTGATGACCAGTAGGGATATTCCTGCAAAAAATACCTTGAATCTGGCTGTATCATCTGATGAGAAGGTCACAGAGATGAGACTAATTTACAAAATATACCAGTCCTAGTTAAGATTCACTTGCATAGGCAGATTGGAGAGGTCATTTACACAGATTTGATGAAAGCTACCCTGAAAATTACAAAGCTACAGAATACAGTGAACAAGTTAGAAATCCAGTTAAGACAGGAGAAAACAGAGAATAAAGCTCATCAACAACATATAAAAAAGTTGCAAATTGATGTAGTGGAGAATAATGATGAGCCAAATAAAGGAGAGCCAAGCAAGAAGCTCTTAATTGAAAAAGAAAACACCATCCAGTTTCTTAAGAAAAAGCTTAAAATCCTAGCAACTCAATTAATTCAAGAATCTGACTTGATCGTTTTGGAACAAGAAAAAGAATCCTTGTCACAAGAATTGGGTGATTATAAAGCTAAATTAATTAAGCTTGAAGAAAAATAAGTGAATTGGGAGAAATATAGATTGAGTCTCAAGACTCAAATTGAAGATTTGAAAATAAAATTAGCAGGTGTGGTGCAAGAGAAGCAAGGAATCAGTTAGAGTAGCAAAGAAGCAAGTTAAAAAGATCTAATCCAAGCTATGTCCCAAGTTATCTTAAAAGAAGTGGAAATCAAAGAGTTGAAAGAATAAAAATAGAGGTTAGAGGAGGAAAACCAGAAAAAACAAGAGGAAAGAAAATAATTGGAAAATAAGAATAAAGAACTGATAGATAAAAATCAGAAATTAATATCTCAAATTACAGGGCAACTACCCATGCAAGGAGAAAAACATCTAATTTGGGACTTGATAAGAAATGAGGCTGCAAAATTCAGTCCTTACTTGAATTTTATGAAGACAAAGGAAACAACAGCCGATGATAGTATACAAATTTGTACATCAATGAAAGAGGTTTTGGATAAAAAACCGAAAGACAGCTCAAAATACCTTTAACTTTTTAAATACTTTGATAGAAGATGATTTGAAAGCAATGGCCATTAAGAACATAATAGTATTTATCACTTGGGCCAGGAGAATCCTTGGAAAACATTCTCATGTTGAGAATGTCCAAAATAAAGCAGAGCAGATGAAGAAACAGGTGGAATCCTTCAGAAGAGCATTTGAAAAACTGATCCAAACAGGTTTTCCTTCTTTTGGGGATGGAGACAATGAGTTAATTTCTCAGAATGATTATAAGAACTTTTTATTTGAAATAATAATGCACCATGAAAAATTTGAAGACATGACTCATGTCCTAACAGGAAAAATTGTGCTAGAAAAACTCTCAGATGATTTTGAAATTCTAAACCAATTGACAATCATCGGTGCAAAGATACCTCCCATTTCTATTGCAGATCATGTGGAAATGAAAGTTCTAGTTAAAGAAATGCCCAGTTATGAGATTCGCTCTGGAGAACAGTGGAAAATGGTGGATAAGTATGGGAAAATGAAGTATAGTTTGCACACGTAAACATTCTCGTCCGAGAAAGAGAGATTCGCCAGTAGCGACAGTCGATAGAATATATCAAATGATATTTTGGGAAATTTTAAAACTATGGAAATTTTGACAGAAATGGAATGTAATAAGTAGTTTAAAGTTTACTATTTTTGGAAGTAAACAGTTAGGTTTTTCCTTAAGGGGCCTCTCTACGTATAAAAAAGAATTTTGGAAATGAAATGAGGGTTGGAACCTGTGAAAGGAATACATATTTTGTATTGAGATTTTCAAGTTTTAATAAAGATGATCGAGCAGAGTTGAACACTTTTCTCATGAGCAAAGATTCCTGTGTTGTTGATTTACAGTCTGCAGTTTCCTTCTCCTTATGTGATTTGTTATTCTAGTAAATTTCTTTCCATTATGTTTTTCTTTCATACTTAGATGAGAGTTTAATTAAATCAAAATTCATGTAACTATGCTCTAATTTATTGGGTCTGAGTATTCACAAATGTTTCCTCCAAAGTTAATATATAGTCATCTATAATCGGTGCCTAATGTTGATGGATTGTCTCGTTTTCTTCCATTATTGCATGCAAATAAGAACTTGACTGTGAAATGACAACTACCTTGCCTTTGCAAAAATCCTCTTTTTTAAAATCCTGTTGATTCTTAAACATTCAAATTCGACTCCATGCCCAATGTTACCCATGATTTTTAGCCTTTTACAAATTTTAAATCATAATCATTTTGAAATATCTCTAGCCATTGTATGTATTTGTTGAGAGATCCCTCTCTGGTAGGAAAAAGATAGGTTTCCTCCTAAATATTGGTTTGAAATAGTTACCTTAGAACTATCCTTCCACAACCAAGGGATAAATTTTGGGTGCTAACATTTTGGCGCCATTGCCGGGGAACGAAGGTTCAAAATTTTCCCTGGGAAGAATGATAGTTAGGTCATATTTATGTGGACAAAAGAGGCTTGATATTTTTGTTGGTTGTATTTCATCCTGGTGACTCCAGTTTGAAAAGGAGACTCCAAAAAGGAATTGTCGCTTCCAGAAAGTTTCATACTAGAAGTAATCTAGATCCCTAATCATTTGAAGCAGTAGAAAGTCCTGAAAAGATCCTCAGAAGAAACAAAGGGAATGATCAAGAAGGTACATCTCAATCAGAAAATTTGTTTCCTTCTTTTCAAGAAGAATTCTTGGATATTGAAGACATTGGTTTAAATGTAGAGTTTGAACAATCTTTATTTAGGTCAAAATCTGAAACAAATTTAAAAGAAACAATTATTGATCAAAACATATTTCAGTCATATCTGTTACATTCCGTTTGGGAAAATTTACAAAGATCTGGAAAAGTTGAGTTAAAAGAACAAAAAATTCAGAATCCATCACCACAAGCTCATAATATTGTTCAAAACCCTCCAGTATTTATGGCTACTAGGATTTCCCCACTTGCCTTACCTACTATTTTGCATGGCCTTTCTCAGAATTATTCGCAAAGAATAACACTATATGATGGAGAGGGAAATTATACAGCTCAACAACACATTGATATGTTTAATGATTTTACTGATCTTGAAGAAGCAAATTATAATGATGCAAAAATGAGGTTGTTGGCTCAAAGTTTATCAGGAGAGGTTAAAAAATGGTTTAGGACTCTTACTGCAAGGCCTGTTCCTTCATATGATGAGTTTGTAAATCGTTTTCTTGAAAGATGGGAAGATAAAAAGAACCATTTACAAATATTGACACAGTATAATAATTTGAAAAAAGGGAATTTTGAGTCTGTCCAAGAATTTCCTAGAAGGTTTATGAGAGTCTATAATTCAATTCCTACTGATCTTCAACCCCTAGTAGGAGCTTCCAAGTTACATTATACAGATGCTTTTGATGGTGATTTTTCCTGTATGCTAAGAGAAAGAAAATCAACCACTTTACCAGATATGTTAAAATATGTAGTAGAGGTTGAGGCAAATTTGATGGCTTCTGGAAAAATGAAATAGAAAAAAGAAATAGATAGAAGGAAAAATAGAGAAGAGAACCAAGCTTCAACTTCTTCTTCCACTGATGCTAAATTTGATATTATGATGAAGACTATGGAGAGACTCATGGACAGATTAGCCTTGGAAAATAAATCACGAAGTAGGGATCAACAAGAGCCACAAATCGGAAATCCAAAATTCAGAAGACCAATTCCTCCACGAATAAGACAGAGAGATCAGAGCAATCAGAGAAATATAGAAGATCGACAAGTGAGACCTCCATTTCCTAAAAATTTTGTTGATGAGGAAGAAGAAACTGGACCTTTGGAAATTGATATACATCATTTTGATGATCTTGACTCTGAGGTTTATTTGACTAAAATGGAACATGCCATGTTTTATAAATAAGGGGAGTGTAATGTGATGAACCTGCAATAATTAATTAATGCAAATACACGAGATATCAGAAATAACAGAACTCAGAATCACTTTTATATTGATCACAGGCCACTTCGAGGGGGAAACCTCCTTTGAGCAAGCTCAATACAATTAACTTCACCATGCCTTCATAGGCCTCAACACACACTTATATACTAAGTCTAGGCACCAATACTATCAGTCAAAACCATGGGCTAATACAAACTATGGATCAACAAAACTATGGGCGACTTACAAAGCATATGCGCCAACAACAATAACACAAACTATGGATCAACAAATACTACGGGACGACTTACAAAGCATATGCATCCAACAACAATATACTAACAAAGTAAAGACATGGGTTCCTAACATCCCCTCTCCCTTAGAAAAAGCTTTGTCCTCAAAGCTTTAGATGTGGAAATTGATGCAGAATTTGAAGGAGTGGGTCCCCTGTAGCATCCTCGGGTTGCATTCCGGGCCACGGGCGCCATTTGAGTTTCAGGGAGGATTGCGTGGAAGGCTGTAGACGAAGAAGAACCATATCAACGACATGAAAAGTGCACACAGAATGGTGTTGATCGACTTGTTGTTTTAGTCAAATTCTTGCCATGTGAAGATTGTCCTGCAGAATGAGAAGAAGCTGATCGCAGTTTTGAAGAATTGAGTCAATTGCTTGAACTGGGGAGCTGCTAACAGTGTATGGAAGAAGAACTGGTGGTGCCTGTCCAAAGACTGCTTCATATGGTGTCCTTTTAGATGTGGTACTATACCACTGGAGCGCTTCTAGGAAATCCATAGAAATAGTTGTCCAAATCTGTGTAGGGATGGGTAAGGGTTCGAGCAGTCTTGAAAGGAGTGTCGTTTCACCCTTGTTGACCTGGAAAGTATCACGGTCAACCACCATTCGTTGAATTGTCAATTTCAGTCCCTGCCAAAAGAAGTTACATTGTTCCTGGTTATATGTTTTGACGAACCCAGAGTGCCCTGCTGAAGAAGAAGCATGGAGTTCATAGAAGAGATAGCCCCGTTGAACAGGTTGCAACCAATTTGGAACAAGCAAAGAAATCGCTGTAAGAGAAACTGGGTCATCAAATGTGCGAGAAGGATCATATGCCACCATATTGTCCTTACCCTTCTGGTAAGTGATCACATAGTCATAACCCATGAGTTGGATAACCCATTTCAGGGGTTTTGGGGAGGAGACTCGTTGTTCCATGAAATTTTCCAAACTCTAGAGATCAATTTTGATGTGTAAATAATTCCCCAATAGGGATGGTTGCCACTTCTGTACTACATGCAAAATAGCCATCATGTCTGGCTGAGATGTAGATGTGGCTAAATGCTTACCAAAAAGGTCTCGTGAAGGCGGAAAGCCCACTAGTGTAACAAAGACACTTGAATATCTATCCAAGGAAGTAGTGGAGACCGTTGGTGGGTGCATCTGAAGGGAATGGAGCTGAGCAATGACACCATGTGAATTTTTCTTAAGGATCTTTTCCAAGCGATGTGAACTGATGATGCAGAGAGACCCTGGTTGTAAGCCCATAAATTTGTGTTGTGTCCCATTGACTGAAAACTGCATCCAAAGTTCAGCAAAATCCCATAAGATGGGGCCAAGTCTGCGTAACCATTGAACGCCCAAAACCACATCACATCCGCCTAAGGACAAGGCAAACATGTCAGAGCATAGGTTATAATCTTCCATAGAGATACGCACATTGTGACACTTCCCCTTGCAAGGTAAGGTGCCCCCATTGGCAACCATGACTTCAAAGTTGGAGCAAGGATGGAAAAAACAATCAGGTTGTTTGGGAATCCGAGGGGCAATGAAGTTATGAGTGCTACCAGAATAAATGAGTATGGTAAGAGGGAGCTGCTTGAAGTATCCCCTGACCCGCATTGTTTGTGGGGTGGTGAAACCTGTTACAGCATGGAGAGAGATCTCGGGTGGGTCATCCTGAGATGGGGTGTCAATAGGCGGGTGTTGAATGTCGACCTGATCATCGACTGTATCTGGGACTTCTTCACCAAGTTCAGAGGTAGGCGGAGAATCCACATCAAAGAGATAGAGCTTTTGTTGAACACATCTATGTCCCCAAGTGAATTTCTCATCACAATTATAACAAAGCCCTTTTTCTCGGTGTGCCTGCATCTCTGTTTTAGACAAATGCTTGATAGGAGTTGTTCGAGGAGTAGGCGGGATGGGAGGTCGTTGGGAACCCATATTTCTGAAGGGAACAAAGGTGGGTTTGGAGTGTTGTTGAGCTGCGATCTTGTCTTCTGCCAACTTAGCCAACCCTAGGACTTCCATCATTGTGTTGGGACAGAACATTTTGACCTCCGAGTGGATTTCATCCTTGAGACCACTGATAAAACAACTCCTGTAGAATTCATCAGAAAATCCTTCTGTGTGATTGGCCAGTTTCTCAAATTCTGTCTGATATTCTCTCATGGTGCCAATTTGGTGAAGTTTAGTGAGTGCTCCCGTGAAGTCATCAAAAGCACTAGGACCAAATCATGGCAAAAGGAGTTGGCAAAAATTTGTCCAGTTTGGCTCGGGATGAGCTTTGATGTACCAACGGTACCATTGAAGGGATTCCTATTCCAAATGAAAGAATGCAAGTGGAACTTTTCGGACATCAAAATTATTATGCAGATTGAAATATTGTTCTGCTCGGTATATCCATCCAGTTGAATCAGTATCATTGAAGCGAGGAAAATCAAGCTTCGACCCACGAAAATTGCTGGAAGAAGAGAACCCGGTGGCTGCAATAGATTCTTGCTGTCGGTTATTGTTCATGGTTGAATGCTGAAGATGGAGGCTGAGAAATTTTTCATCCAGATCTTGAATTTTGGTTTGGATGGCTGCAAGTGCATCCTCCATGGTGTGTGCTCCTACACGGGTGACAACCATAACCAGGGTTTTTTTTTTTTTTTTTAGGAATGGGTAGAAAAACACAAATAGAAGCTGATTTAGTAAAGGGAAATTTGGATTGGGGAAACAATCTGATGGGTAATTGCGGTTTGACTAGATTTTGGACACCGTCGAAAGGATAGAAAAACAAAAAAAAGGGGATTTCAGAAGCAGGGTGATAGAATGAGAAAATTTGGCAGAGAGGGATAAAGAAGCAGAATTAGAAAAAGAACTCTGTGGTAAAATTTGAAGGCGATCGAGTGAAAATCGAAAAAGTTATGACAAACCCTAAAAATAGACAAATGTGAGATTTCGGGTGATGAGAAGTGGAATTTGGGATAGGGTCCTCAGGAATGAAATATGAAAAATGGGATTTCATGGGTGTTAGAGAAGTTTCAAGGGAAACAAAGTTAAAACAAGGGAGATATGGTGGAAAAATAGAAATGGATCTGCAATGGCGTGGAAGGGATTGGCAACAAATGGATTTGAAACGGCACTGAATGGATCCAAAATGGTTGGATTTGGAACGACTGTCAGAATAGATCTGGAACGTCTTTCAGAATGGATCTAAAATGGTTGGATATGAAATGGATCGGAATGGATCTAAAACAGCATGGAAGTGATCAACAACAGTTCAACTGAAAATAGCTATGGACCCCAGGTATGTTCGGCTTCCTAACAGTTCAGGTGTTTCACCCGGCCACCAATGTTGTCTGATGCCTTGCGTATTGGGGTAGTACCCCTCACTCCACGGCTCAGGTAAAACTGATAACCGCTTTGCCACAAACGACAACTCTTGGTTTACCTCACAGGTGGGAACTAGTCAATCAGGTAGGGGTCGTTGCCCTTTTCGCTGGCAGGTTCTCTCAATGGGCCAGCTACTTTGGGGTTCCTATGGTACTCCTCACAATGATTTTTAGGGCTTATGCCCAAGTAATTCCCACAGTTAAGCGGATAGGGATTATTCCCAGATCTAAAGCTGTGATAGATGCGAAAAAAAAAATTGACAGAAATTTCACCCAGCGAGCCCAAGAAAGTGCTCTCATACCATATGTGATGAACCTGCAATAATTAATTAATGCAAATACACAAGATATCAGAAATAACAGAACTCATAATCACTTTTATATTGATTACAAGCCATTTCGAGGGGGCAACCTCCTTTGAGCAAGCTCAATACAATTAACTTCATTGTGCCTTCATAGGCCTCAACACACACTTATATACCAAGTCTAGGCACCAATACTATGAGTCAAAACCATGGGCCAATACAAACTATGGATCAACAAAACTATGGGAGACTTACGAAGCATATGCGCCAACAACAATAACACAAACTATGGATCAACAAATACTACGGGACGACTTACAAAGCATATGCGTCCAACAACAATATACTAACAAAGTAAAGACATGGGTTTCTAACATGTAATACTTTTGAATTAGAAACAAAGCAATATCAAATTGGATATCAAAACGTTGTGAATGATCTTCAAAGAAAAAAATCAACCTCAAAAACATAGATGTAGTTGTGAATAAAGGAAAAGGCCCTATTGATCAACCTTCAACTAGTTAGCATAAGAAAGAAAAACAAAAGGAGGATATGGTGAAAAAGGTTCCAGAAGTTAAAAGATACATGATCAAAGAAAATGATAAAAACGCTCACTTCTTTTAATTTGCAAAGTGATATTTCAAAGATTAAAATTTCCATCCCTTTTAATGAATTGTTAAAAAACAATGAATACAAGGAGCATATTACAAAGATGGTTACAAGTGAAGAACAAATGGGACCTGATACATTAGAACTAAATGATGATGCTCCAACAATTCTTTTGGGCTCCAAAATAGAAGATAGTATTTCATAAGATGTTCCACCTTTCTATGTGAGTTTAAATATCCATGATATGATTCTCCATAATGCCATGCATGATTCAGGATCTCCACATAATTTAATGCCAAAGGTTGTGGTAGATAGTTTGGGTTTGGAAATCACAAGACCTTAAAAATATTTGTTTTCATTTGATTCAAGAAAGGTTAGATGTTTGGTATTGATCAAAGACTTGGTGGTTACCCTCGCTAAAATTCTAGCTAAAAGTATTGTCGTGGATATAGTTGTTGCAGATATTCCCCCAAAATTTGGTATGTTGTTATCTAGGTCATGGGCTTCAAAACTCATAGGAACCTTACAAATGGATATGTATTTTGCTACAATTCCAATTTTTGGTGAACACAAGAGGTTATACAGAGAGAAGAGACTTGCATATGTAGTAAGCAGTAAAGATGAACCAGATAATCATCCAATTTATGTAGTGGATACTGATTTAGGGTCTTCTATTTTTTACAATAATTTTAATCTTGAGGAAGAAAAAAAATTTAACAAACAAAAAGAAGAAAATGACTTGGTTATAGAAAAAGAAATTCTTAAACCAAAACAAAGAACTGAATGGATTTGGATTATGCATTTTGATGGGTCAATAAGTAGAGAAGGTGTTGGTGCAGGGGTGTGGATAATATCCATGGATAGAGAATTCCTGGTTTATTCTTTTAAGTTGAATTTTGAATGTACAAATAATGTTGCAGAATATGAAGCTTTGATTTTGGGACTCAATGTGTTAAAGTATTTGAAAGCAAAGAGAATTGATGTTTATGGAGATTCTGAATTGGTAATAAATCAAGTGAATGGTAGTTTTCAAACTAAACATCCAAGGATGAGGGAATACATGAATGAAGTTTAGGATTTGCTTGGGAACTTTTTTGATGAATATAAGATGGTGGTGACACCCAAAATAAAAAATTCAATGGCAGATTCTTTGGTTACTACTACTGGAGATTTTAAAGTTCCTAGTTTTTCAAACAAGAAATACGAGATTGAAATTGTGAACATGCCTTCAGTTCTTGATAATTCGAAATATTGGCAAGTTTTTGAAGATGATTTGCAAATTAAAATATTTTTAGAGATGCCAGATGAGTTTGGAAATACAGTTATTGATAATGAAGATCAGGATATGGAGGAAGTTATTGATAATGAAGAATTTTCAGAAGAACAAGAAAATGTCAAAAGGGCAATTGGATGAAAAGAAATCATTTAGCTAAAAAAAAATGTCATTCCGAAAGGTCTTATACCTTTTGAAAATTTGTTTGATATAAATAATGTAGCCAAAAATCCAAAAGTGGTACCTCATGAAAGTGAGATTAAAGATTGCAATATTGGGACAAAAGAAAAACCTAAAATAGTGAAAATTTCAAAATTTTTGCCATTGGATGAAGAAAGAAAGTATGCTGAGTTGATGAAGGTATTTTCAGATGTATTTGCATGGAGTTATGAAGATTTGAAAGAATATGACACTTCCATTATCCAACATACAATTCCCATCAAACCAAATGAAAATCCTTTTAAACAAAAACTCAAAAGAATAAATCCTTTGCTGGTCCCAGTGATTGAAAAAGAAGTCCAAAAACTATTTGATGCCAAGATTATTGTATCCCTTAGATTTTCGAGATGGGTAGCAAATCTGGTCCCTATTAGGAAAAAGAATGGAGAAATAAGACTTTGTCTAGATTTCAGAAATTTAAACAAGGTATCTTTGAAAGATAATTATCCTTTACCTAATATGGATCATATTTTGCAAAAGGTTGTAGGAGAAGAAAGGATCTATGTTGGATGGCTTTTTAGGATATAATCAGATCAAATTTCTTCCAGAAGATCAAGAGAAAGCAACATTAACAACACCTTGGGGAACTTTCATGTATGCCAAAATGCCATTTGGATTGATGAATGCAGGGGCAACATTTCAAAGAGCCATGGACATTTCATTTGTTGAGGAAAAGGACAAATTTGTAGTGGTATATATGGATTATATCATTGTTTATTCAAATTCAGATGCAGATCACTTGAAGCATTTGGAGAAAGTATTTTTGAAGTGCATAAAATTTGGTATATCTTTGAATCCTAAAAAATCTAATTTTTCCATGAAAGAAGGAAAATTATTAGGACATATTATATCAAAATATGGTATTAAAATTGATCCTGAAAGAGTAGCAGCCATTCAGAAGATTGGGATACCAAGATGTAAGAAAGAAATTCAATCATTCATTGGGAGAGTACATTTTTTGAGAAAGTTTGTTCAAAGCTTTGTAGAGATTTTGAGGAATATTACCAATATTCTAAAAAAGAATAATGATATCAAATGGACTATAGAAGCTAAAAAGTATTTCACAGATATCAAAACAGATCTTACAGAATCTCCTGTTTTGATTAGTCCATACTTTTCAAAATAATTCATCATATTTTATTTTGCCTCACAACATACCATAGCTAGTGTATTATTGCAGCAAAATCAGGGGAATATGGAACAACCTATTGCCTTCTTCAGTAATATTTTGAGAGATGGAGAATTGAAGTATGATATAATGGAAAAACAAGCATATGCATTGATCAAGTTTTTGAAATATTTCAGAGTCTACATATTACATTCACACATAATTGCTTATGTTCCAACTATTGTTGTTAAAGAATTTCTTACTCAACCAGATCCTGAAGGGAAGAGAGCCAAGTGGATTGCAATATTGTTGGAATATGATTTAGAAATTAAATCCACAAAACTTATTAAAGGGAAAGGCTTAGCAAAGTTAATGATAGAAACAAATTATGATTCTCTGGATATGAACTTTATTTTCTATCTTTCAATTGAGACAGTCCCATATTTACCAGTGATTAAGTATTTTTCTCTATCTCCTTGGTATAGTAACATTGTTTATGTTCTACAAAATTTGCAGGCACCTCCTGAACTGAGAAAAACTAGATCAAGATCTGTAAAATTAAAAGCAGCAAAATTTTGTATCATAAATGAATATTTGTATTGGAAAGATCCAGACGGGATTTTGTTAAATTTTTAACTGGAAAATGAAGCACATCACATCATGAAAGAGTTTCATCAAGGGGTATGTGGAGGACATCATTCATGGAAGGAAATAGTCAATCAAATTCTGAGAGTAGGTTTTTATTAGCCAACTATTTTTTCTGATTTGTATAAGGATATTTCAATTTGCCACAAGTGTCCAATTTTTTATGGAAAGAAGAAACTTTTATCTCTACCTTTAAAACCAATTTCAGTAGAAGCACCTTTTCAGCAGTGGGGATTGGATTTTATTGGAGAAATTAATCCAAATTCTTCTGGTCAACACAAATGGATTTTAACTGCAATAGATTATTTCACTAAATGGATTGAAGCCATACCAACCAGGAATTCCACCGACACAATGATTATTAATTTTTTAGAAGAAAATATTCTTTCAAGGTTTGGAGGTTGCAGAGGATCCAAATCATATGCAGAGGAGATTAAATCAAATGATAGAGTTGCACCAAATGAGGGAAAAAGCATATGAAAAAATTAAAAATACATTTGACAAGAGAATCAAAGAAAGAAATTTCCAAATTAATGATTTAGTTTTGAAGTGGGATGCTAGAAATGAAGATAAAGATGGGAAATTTGAGCATTTATGGAAAGGCCCATATGTGATCACTGCCTACCAGGGAGATAACTCTTTCATTCTACAATATCAAAATGGAGAATTTGTTATAGGAAGTCCAATGAATGGAAGGTTACTCAAGCACTATCTTTCTTAAGCAAGGAAAAGGAAGGTAATTCTGTACATAAATTTTATATATGTTACTGATTTTCAAACGAATTTTGTATATATAAAGAGGGTTGAAATGGAAAATTGAAAATTAAAAGGGAATGAGGCACTGGTCTACGAGGTTCTTTGCTACGTCATTGGGAGGATAGAATCCCCAGTTGGAGCCAGTTGTTGTCACATTATTTTTTCAAATTTAAATGACTAGCAAAAAATTGTTTCAATATAGCCCAAAGCATTGGGAAGAAAGTGCCTGGTCCTAAAATAATGTACCACATGACCATGGATAAATTTAAAGGGAGCTAAAGGATTGATGAAGCGGCCTTGGGAAATCATGTAATAGAATTGGCAGTCTAGATTGCATAGGAAAAGATCGACGGTGGAAATGAGGTTTCACTAGAGAAGAAGCAAGGTGAATAATGGAAGTAAAGTCCACTGAAATGACAAGTGAAGGGACATTAAAAAAGGGGGTAAGTTTAATCACTGTTTGATCAGTCGGTCGATAAATCAAGGTCCACATTCATTTCGTGCCAACAACATGCGCATTGGAGTGAGACCCTCGGCGGTTGCAAAATACCATGCCGCCCTCCACATGTCATCATTCTATCATTTTGCAATTTGGGAGGGCGGTAAGGAAAAATACTCCTCCGCGTTGTGAAAGCACCTTTGGGGTACATAAAATCCAAAGGCATGTGGAAGGGTTGACATTTGTCTCTTGGACGTTAGGCAATTGGCACGTGTGCATGCAACGGGAAAGAGACATAACATACCTTTTTCGGCTTGTTAGTGCCAAGTAGGTCTTTCAAAACTCATGCAAGTAGTTAGAAGTTTCTATATGATGGAATATTCTAGTGAAACAATATCTCTGAATGTCGAAATTGTTAGAATAGAAGAGGACCTGGAAGATAGAGACAGTGATATTTATGACCCTATTGTGATTAAGTTTCCAGTCTCAGATTAAAAGCAATATAGATGGGTTGCACAAGAAGAATTTAGACGTACACAATGTTTATGAGTCCAATTTAATTTATTTTTTCCAGAAAAAACCCTAGGGTTTCCATATTTTATTTCATGGTGCACGATGAACTATTCTCAGAACGAAAAAGTGATTATGAATTTGTCTAGAACAAAAATCCTTTTCCCTGTTAGTTCCTCTATTGTTAGGAAATCCTTAGAAGTATCCCTGCCTTTCTCTCATGACCAAGAAGACTTCGCCGAAGAAACCTTAGTTATCCAATACATACAATCGTCTCCTGAAACCAAGCAAGCCTTCTTGACCAGTTGCCTAAAACCAAACCTTGCAATTGAAAATACACCTTATCCACTGGACATCAACTTCTTTGATGAAAATTCACAATTAGTTTTGTCGCTAATTTCCCAGTTTTTAGAGCTTGATAATGATTCGATGGTCACATAAGTTCAATTAAGTTTACTTTTCATACTAAGTTTTGGTATACCAGAGATAGAGTACAGTCAAGTCCCTTGCCTTAAATTTGATGAATTCTTGGCTGAGAGTATTCACTCTCAGCTAATGAATTTCCACAGTACCAGACATTTCAGATTCCAGAAATACTTGATGAAGATGCTTTTATTTTCAAGTGAAAAGAATTTACATTTCCCACAGGCAGTATTTTCAGACACATTGGAAACAAATATGTTCAACTTTATGAATCTCATCTTATCGGAAGTGTATAGACTAATTTTTGAAGAAAATTTACAAAGAGTGCTACCAGAGATGAAGACCCTGATGCCGCTGAAACCAGAAAAGGGGGTTGGAGATTAGTTTTTATTGAAACAACATATGGTGATCAGGATTTATGGATTTGTGAAGGAGCCATATGTTCTACCAGCCTTTCTGACTTTCAGAATATTTTCTTTAGAATTTATCAGACAGAAGTTGACTGTTGAAGTTAGTTTTTATTTTTAAGAAGGCCTTTGTTGTCAATTATGATCCACGTCATATAATTTCCCAGAGAAGGAAACAAAACAAAAGCAAGGAATTTGATCATCGGGAGGTTGAAGGGTTAGCAAGGAGGGATAATCTATTACAATATGAATTTGATACAGAGGTTTCCGAATGTTCACAGTCAAATATTTCTACCCTGGAAAAAAATTCAGCTGAATTGATACCTACCCCAGGTAAGGTTGAAACAACTAGCAAAAGGCATTTCCATGAAAGTACTAATATGCAGATGGAAGAAGAAAGAGAAGTTAAAAGATTAAAATCAAGTCAGCCGGATGAATTGATTGTATTTGATAGTGGAAGAGGAAAAAAGAAAGAGAAATATCAAGGCCTATAGGTTCAAATGTATGAATATAAATTTGATGAAGCAAAAGCTGCAGGAGACACTGAAAAGTTTCAGTCAAGAGACGAGTTGTATGTTAAGTATGGTCAGGACAAGAAAACAACATTAGAGAAAATCCATAAATTGTTTCCTAAATTCAGAAGTATAGTAGATTCATAAATTACTGTGATGACCAGCAGGGATCCTGCAAAAAATACCTTGAATTTGGCTATATCATCTGATGACAAGGTCATAGAGATGAGATTAACTTTACAAAAGATACCAGTCCCAGATAAGATTCACTTGCATAGGCAGACTACAGATGTGATTTACACATATTTGATGAAAGTTGCCCTGGAAATTACAAAGCTACAAAATACAGTGAACAGGTTAGAAATCCAGTTAAGACAGGAGAAAACAAAGAATAAAGCTCATCAGTAGCAGATAAAAAAGTTGCAAATTCATGTAGTGGAGAATAATGATGAGCCAAATAAGGGAGAGGCAACTAAGAAGCTCTTAATTGAGAAATAAAACACCATTCAATTGCTTAATAAAAAGCTTAAAATCCTAGCAACTCAATTAATTCAAGCATCTAAGTTGACTGTTTTGGAACAAGAAAAAGAATCCCTATCACAATAATTGGGTGATTATAAATCTAAATTACTTAATATTGAAGAAAAAGAAGTGAATTGGGAGAAATACAGATTGAGCCTCAAGACTCAAATTGAAGATTTGAAAATAAAGTTAGTAGGTGTGGTGCAAGAGAAGAAAGGAATCAATCAGAGCATCAAAGAATAAAGTACAAAAGATCTAATCCAAGCTATGTCCCAAGTTAGCTTGAAAGAAGTGTAAATCAAAGAGTTGAAAGAAGAAAAACAGAGGTTAGAGGAGGAAAACCAGAAAAAAGAAGAGGAAATAAAAGAATTGGAAAATAAGAATAAAGAACTGATAAATAAAAGTCAGAAATTAATATCTCAAATTACAGGGAAGCTACCCATGCAAGGAGAAAAACATCTAGTTTTGGACTTGATAATAAATGAGGCTGCAAAATTCATGCCTTGAATTTTATGAAGATAAAGGAAACAATAGCCAATGATAGTATACAAGGTTGTACAACAATGAAAGAGGTTTTGGATAAAAAACCGAAAGACACAACTCAGAATACCTTTAACTTTTTAAATGCTCTGATAGAAGATGATTTGAAAGTAATGGCCATTAAGAAAAGAATAACAGTTATCACTTGGGACAGGAGAACCCTTGGAAAACATTCTCATTTTGAGAATGTCCAAAATAAAGCAAAGAAGATGAAGAGATAGGTGGAATCCTTTAGAAGAGCATTTGAAAAACTGATCCAGAAAGGTTTTCCTTCTTTTTGGGATGGAGAAAATAAGTTAATTTCTCATAATGATTATAAGAACTTGTTATTTGAAATCATAATGAACCATGAAAAATTTGAAGACGTGACTCATGTCCTAACAGGAAAAATTGTGCTAGAAAAACTCTCAGATGATTTTGAAATTCTCAACCAATTGAACCAATTGACGATGATAGGTCCAAAGATACCTCCCATTTCTATTGCATACTATGTGGAAATGAAAGTTCTAGTTAAAGAAATGACCAGTTACGAGATTCCCTCTGGAGAACAGTGGAAAATGGTGGAAAAGTATGGAAAAATGAAGTACACTTTACACATGTGAAGATTCCTGTCTGAGAAAGAGAGATTCTCCAGCAGCCACATCTGATAGAAGATATCAAATGCTCTTTTGGGAAATTTTAATATTATGGAAATTTTGACAGAAACATAATGTAATAAGTAGTTTAAAGTTTACTATATTTGGAAGTAAACAGTTAGGTTTTTCCTTAAGGGACCTCTCTGTGTATAAAAAGAATTTTGGAAATGAAATCAGGGTTGGAACCCGTGAAAGGAAGACATATTTTGTATTGAGATTTTCTAGTTTTAATAAAGATGATCGAGCAGAGTTGAACACTTTTCTCATGAGAAAAGATTCCTATGTTGTTGATTTACAGTCTATAATTTCATTCTCCTTATGTGATTTGTTATTCCAGTAAATTTATTTCCATTATGTTTTTATTTCATACTTAGATGGGAGTTTAATTAAATTAGAATTCATGTAACTATGCTCTGATTTATTGGGTTTGAGTATTCACAAATTTTTTCTCTAGATTTAATATTGGATTCATCTATAATCAATGCCCAATGTTGATGGATTGTCTCTTTTTCTTCCATTATCGCCTTAAAATAAGAATTTGACTATGAAATGGCAGCTACCATGTCTTTGCAATGGTAGTATGCTAGCCTGTCAAGCCTAAAATCCAACCTACTCCTTATGTTGGATCCCCCCTTCCATCCTATTGGGGCTATCCTGGCCCAGACCAGATCAAACTGGATCAAACTAGATGGATACCTTCCCTGTCCAACCTTTTTAATCCACGTTATGATCTTCCCCCATGAGGGACGGGTTGTTAATATTGACCAACTTACGTATTATGACCCGAATTCTCCCGCTGCACCAGAAAATGTTCTCCCCGTGGTTGAACAAAATGTTCTTGGTGCACCCACCTCTTTGGTTTCTATCATTGGACTTGGAATTTACTCAGAGACTCCCATGACCACTACTTTTCGATCCATCCCACCCCCTCCGCCAGAAATGGAGATATCTTATCTGTGTCTTATCTGTGCACCATTTCGTCCAAACAAATGGTGCCTAACTCGCAACCACCTTTGCTTCCACAACCACCATCATTCCCTAGTCATGTTGGAGCCACACCAATCCACACTATCCCATTCTTGTTCCCACCTTCAGGAGTAGTAAGTGCACCAGTCATGGCCATGCTAAATCTCCCCAAGTTAACACTAGGACTTCCCGTGTGGTACCTACCTTCCCCCACTACTCCCCCGACACCACACATCATTCTCCAACCGATTAACACTGCTAACCACCCACCTCCTGGTTATCTTTATGTGATTATTTGGACCATGCTACCCATAACTGTCCAGAATTTCCAAACCTTCAAGAGAACATGAAAATGTTGGATGATGATCCCAATATTTCAGTTGTCGAATTGGACACCACCCCTAAACCACGCAACAAATCATTGCATACCAACCACTCTTGCACCACATGCGGAGTCTACGGTCAATATTCACATCATTGCCCAGATCTACCTGAGTACATATTGGTTCTCCATGAGTTGAATCAATATTCTTTAGAGTCATCCATCACCACTATTGAGGAGATTCATCCTCCTGAATCCTTCTCCTTGGGATAAATTGACACTATTTACATGATTTCCATGGACGATGAACCCATTTCACCTACTACAACCAGCCTCCCCTCGATCGATCTTTCAACCTAGTGCTTTCGTAGCGACGAATAAATCCTCGAAGCGCTAATTGCAGTTGACTACCCTTGGGATGATATGCAAAATTGATCCTATTTCATTCCTGAAGAGTCTACCATTACTACGGCCAACCAACTTTCGATTGAGTTAAAGGAATTCCTTTTTGATAAGGTGGACTGGTTTAAGAACCCTATCTTAGCTCCTGATGTCTTCGAGGAAGGTAACATGGCTAACATTTCTCCTACCTATCACATCGATATTTCCATCCCACCTGGTCAATCTGAGATCATTACGTTAGGCGATTTCTGTACTTAAGATGAGATTTATGCCTATAAGAAGCTCTTCCAAGAGTTTCACGATGTTTTTGCTTGGTCCTATACCGAGATGCCTGGTCTTGATCCCACCATTGTTTAACACCATATTGATACTTGGCCGGATGTCCCACCTGTTCGCTAGAAGCAACGAGCCATCCACTCATCCAAACTCCCCATTGTTAAAGTTGATATTGAGAAAATACGTAAAGCCGACTTCATTTATCCCATCGCTTACACCATCTAAGTTTCCAATCATGTGCCAGTTAACAAAAAATAGGGCACCATTCGCGTCTGTACTGATTTTCACGATTTGAACCGAGCTTGTCCCAAAGACAACTTCCCCATGCATTTCATTGACCAACTTGTTGATGCATTTGCGGGACATGAGATTCTGTCCTTCATGGACGGTTTCTCGGGGTATAATCAAATTCACATTCGCAAGGAAGATCAATACAAGATTACTTTCACTACCCCATGGGGCGCCTTTGCCTATCGCATCATGCCTTTCAGTCTTAAAAATGTTGGTGCCACATTTCAGTAGGCCATGACATTTTGCTTTCATGATTTGACCCATATCATCCTGGTATACCTAGACAACCTCATCGCTTGATCCAAGAAACAGTCTGACCATCTAAACGACCTCCGGCAAGTCTTTCTACATTGTCGCAAGTATAGAATCCGCCTCAACCCCCTCAAGTGTGTATGTTGCGTTCCTGTAGGACGGTTGTTGGGTTTCATCATTTCCCAAAAAGGTATTGTTGTAGACCCCTTGAAATTTCAAGCCATCAATGACCTCCCACCCCCATGTACATTACGCCAATTACAAATCCTTCAAGGGAAAGCCAACTTTATCCATCGCTTCATTTCGGAATATGCTACGAAAGTTCATGGTTTCCTTCGCTTGCTTCGCAACCACGTTCCTTTCATTTGGGATGAACAAGCACAAGTAGCTTTTGAATCCCTCAAACAAGCCTTGACTAATGCCTCGTTGATTTCACCTCCTTATTTCTCAAACAATTTTATCCTTCACGTTTTGGCATCCGACTATGTCGTTTCGAAGGTGTTAGTTCAAGAAGATAGTGCATGACAAGAACATGTCATTTATTATGTGAGCCAGACCTTATCTGGCCCACAACTACGTTACCCCCATGAGGAGAAGTTGGAACTTCCCATCGTCTTCTCAGTCCAAAAGGTTCTTCACTATATCATATTAAGCCGAACTACAGTTGTGGCAGCCTCCAACCCCATGGTCTATCTCTTGAGTCACCGCCTTCTTCAAGGCCGTGTGGCTAAATGGGTCATCATACTTCAAGAATATGACCTAAAATTTACTACTCCCAAGAGCACCAAATCCCTTGCATTGGAAGAGCTCATGACGGATTTACCATCCTCATCCATGTCACCACCAATCACTACCAGCTTACCTGATGACCACTTGTTTATCATTTCGTCGGATGACCCCTGGTACGGCGACATCCTAGTGTACCTACGCACACAAAAGTTTCGATCCGATATAGTTCAGGATGACCGCCGTCGAATACGCCATCATGCCTCGCATTATATCCTCCTTGTTGATGTCCTTTATAGGAGTGGTGTCGAGACCATTTTACGTCAGTGCCTCACTCGAGACGAGGTTGAGCAAGTTATCAATGATTGTCATAGTGGAGCCTGCAACAACCATTTCTCTGGGATGGCCACTGGTCAAAAGTTATCCCTGCTGGGTATTTTTGGCCCACCCTCTTTACTAATAGCATTACAACAGTCAAACGTTGCCAAAATTTCCAGCTCTTTTCCCCCAAGGTGAGTACCCCTCCCGCCCCTCTTCATCCAGTTATCACCGTTGGACCTTTCTATAAGTGGGCCATTGATTTTTTGGAGTGCAACCTCTACTCAGTGAATGGCCATAAATACATCATTGTGGCTATTAAATATTTCACCAAATGGGACAAGGCCATGCCTACCTTTAACTACAAAGCTGAGACCACAACCCGTTTCTTTTTAAACCATGTCATCACTCGTTTTAGGGTCCCTAAGCAACTCGTATCTGACCATGGAAAAAATTTTGAAGACTCTGTCTGGAAGGAGTTGTTGACTTTTCTCAAATTTGAACACCAGTATGCCTCATCCTATTACCCTCAATGGAATGGCCAAGTTGAGGCTATTAATAAAATTATGAATACCATTCTTCAACAAACCGTCAACCAACATAAGTCCAACTGGCACCATAGGATTTTTCCTACACTTTGGGCTTACCGTACTTCCACTAAGACCACCACGGGTTTGATCCCTTTTCATTTGGTTCATGGTGTCGAGTCTGTTATTCCCATCGAGTGTCAGATTCCCGCATTACATATTGCTATTGAAATTATCCCGGACACCTCACCACTTGAGCAATGCTTAATCCTCTTGGAACAAGCCAACGAAGATCGACAAACAACTTTACAAACCATTGAGGCCGCGAAAAACTGTTCCAAATCCGGTTATGATAAGCATGTCCACCCCCAAAATTTCCAAGAAGGAGATCTAGTCCTTGTTTATGACCAAGCCCATGACAATACCAGTAAAGGAAATTTTGAATCCATGTGGAAAGGCCCATACATCCACACCTTACTAGGACACAGGGCATACATCCTGACCAATTCTGAAGGAAACCCCTTGCACAACCCCCATAATGGGTTGTATCTCAAAAATGTTTACCCTTAGCACTTCTCCAAACCCACTAGTTCGTGTTGTACAGTTTCATTCCTTTTTTTTTACTTTTTGCATCTAGAACCTCACACTTTGCTTCCCTATGTGACCACAGATGGATCATGTTCCACCATTTTATGTCGGTTTCGCCAATGACGCAAGTCGATGGTCTCCAAACCTCGCCTCCGCAGCTTGGGTATTATATTCCCCCTCACACAAGTCTTATCAGACAATCTACTCGAGCGGACGCAAGCATGATCTCCCTAGCCCAGGTGGATCTAGAACAAAAGGAAATAGAACATAAAACTACTTTCCTAGATCAATTAGAGATCAAGGTAGATAGATGTCTTACCTTCAGATTCGCAAATCCTTCTCTTCTTTATTGCTCCAAACTTTGTGTTCGTCAGATTCGTAGCTGCAATACCTGTCAAAGCACGTAGAGACAAAATGAACAGTAAAAGTACATCTAAAAACTAACTAATCTAAGAAAACAGTTAAGGAAGTGAGCTCTAAATATCATTAACACAAAACACATTTATGGAAAGAGATTATATTACTGTAAATAAGTGGGAAATACATAGAAGAGTGATGATTACAACCTAAGCCTTAACGTTGCAATCTTCCTCGAACAAGCCAAGCCAATGCCTCCAAAGGAAATGTATGCCTCCCAAGAGATGGATAGGGATCTTCTAGGCTAATTCCACTAGCAAGTAAGTTTTATAGACTTCCTCCCTTTGGAATGGAGAGGAGCTTCATATTTATAAGACCAAGTGGATAGAGTAGGTTGAATATTATGGGGAGAGGGTTAAGGGATCCTTCCTTGAGGTTAGGGAACCATAGGCTAGCTCACCTACAAGTTAGGGATAGAGATCCACCTCATCCACCTTCGAGAATTCGCTCTAAGGTCACCTTTATCCACTTTAACTAACTCTGGCGCATGCTACATGAAGGAAACTTGCATATGAGAGGGAAAGCGTAGGATGCACAAGGGAAACCTAAGCCACCGGCACAGTCTTCCAGGTGGAAATCTGTGCCTATCCTAGTTGGGCGCTTCTTTCTAGAGGGAAATCTGCGTCGGCCCAACTAGAACTTGTGGAAAAAGAGAAACAACTTGCTCTAGTTGACTTTCTTGATTAGGGATACTTCAGGGATCAAGGCATTGATTTAACACAAGACTCATGATGACGGGATTTAGGTGTAATAGAATTGCCCCCAAAGCATGAAGCTGGTAAAACACGATAGGTGATATGATTTGAAAGATAGATGGTAAGGACTTGTCGGATGGAAGATGCTGTTGCAGTACAACTAACTTTGAGATCCAAGTCTCACATGACTCTCAACATGGATGTCGACCAATACAATGCAGATCCATGGTAGTAGGGACTGACTGAACACAATCATGGCTACTAAACACAATCGTAGATCCATGATGAGATGATAACACAACCACAACCAATACAAAGTGGATCTGTGTAATACGATTCAAACTATCTTCGTCGGAACCTAGGTAAGATATCATTTTCCCTAAGGTCTTCAAGCTGAACCCGCAATGATACAGATCTATCCATGTGATTACAATGTCTTGGAGTCGAACATGGTAGAAACCACTTGATTACCATTCATTGATGTATACCGTTAACAAGTGCGAGGGAAATCACCATTGATGTCAATGATTCCCAAGGTATCATAGTACATATCATCGAGTGTGAATAAACAAGTTGAGGTCGAACAGTCGACGATATCTTTCAATCAAGTGTCAATGAAGTAAACTCATGTTGAAAGTGAGGCACAAGGGCTTCAGTCAATAAACCACTATCATAGCACATTCGATCATGGCATATGAAACAATAACCCTAATTTCACTAAATATTGGAAAATACCTTCCAAAATCATCTTTTAACCCCCTCCCAATATGCCTTCCCAATTTTAAAAATCCCCTATTTTCACTAGATATTGTATGTATCAATTTTTTCATTAACATTTTTTATACCCCTTTATATTTCTACCTAGTATATTGATATGATACCCCTATTATGACCCCACATGCATTATACAATGCACCTTGCTTCTTTCGATGTATATTGTGGATGCACATTACTTCACCCACAATGCAATTACTCAACCACATATCATTATTATTTTCAACATCTAATGGTCTAATGAAGAGATAGGATATCACTTCTTGTATGCACTAGAGCCAATGCACATAGTACAACATTTAGATTTCATGTTACAATTCCCCAATCATTGACTAAGCCTGTTGTGGGCTATGTATCCAAGCCCCCAGGGCCTGTAACAAGCTCTAGGAGGCTGACTAAACCTCCCAAGGCCTGTAATAGGCACGAGTGGTTGGGTATTCAAGCCCCCAAGGCCTATCGAGGGCCTATAATAGGCCCTGTAGGCTTAGAGCCTCCCAAGGCTATTGGTAACAACTGGTTGAGTGCTATTGGTAACAATTGGCTGTCAATGACCACTATCTCTCGACTATGATCGACTGAAAACCTACTTCACCATGAAACCCGCTGGTCTCAAGCATGCCTCAAGACGCAGTTTCCCTGCTTACTGGTAAGCCTGAACCTTGCCTCAATGCGGTTTCTCATCAGGCCATGATCCCGCCATCTCCATTTGGCGGATATTTGTCATCCCGCCCATATAAAAAATACCCCAAAGTATTTTTGTATTGTTACATTAAATAAAAAAACCCTTTGCCCCTTAATATATAAGAAATATAATTTTTAGGTTTTCATGAATATTTAATACCACAATATGAATGAACGTGGTATTATATTTCCTTCTAGTGAAGCCCCCGTGAAGTGAGGTAACCTGCCATTGAGGCATGCAGTCCCAAGGTACTTGATTGGTTTCTAGATTCTATTCTCAGATGATGTGTTGAAGTCGACATGGATGAATCCGTCGAAGGAGGGCCATGATGAATCCCCCATCATCGACACGAAACTCAATAACATATGTTTGGAGTAGGTTGAATGGTAGAGTAATATGCAAGACTGACTCAGGGTAGACCAAAATGATGGAAGGTGTACTGACTGCAGATGAGGAGTAATGAGCATCTCTTGAACATGCGCATGGCATGACTTGGCAGTATTGACACGACGAGAATGATGCCAACTCCCAATGCAACTAACGATAGAAGCATTCTTTGAATGACCCAAAGGAGTGACAAGACTCATGAAATCAGTAGGACTCGAAGACAAACATATTACCCAAGTACAGAATGCAAATTCAAATGAGTGCCATGTTCAAGAGCGACTATGTACTATCGTAACTTATAGTGTAACACAAAATCTTTCATTTTTCCCCATCATGATTGATGAGTTCCTCTTTTGTTTTTTAACAAGCTTGAGGAGGGTAAATAGATGCTCAATATAGCTCATCCCATGGATGAGTCCAATCCCAAACACTTTATGAACCTAGGATAGGAGGGGTTCGTCCCATGACGGGCCCTTCAATGTCAAATTTTAACAAGTCCATAGAAAGTAAACTCGGCGTCATTTCATGTTTAGAGAGTCTGAAAAGAACTAAAGAAGAATCCAAATGTCCTTTATTTGTAAAGTTAGTCTCTTTGCCCGAAAAATGGTAAAATAATGAGAGAGAGAACTCTTCCAACCATGATTGGATGGAGTATTCCTTTTTTGTAAATAGTGCCTCCTAGTCCTAAAAAGGGGTAAACTATCACCAGAAAGACGGCCGTTCAAATACTTTTACAAGCATGAATGTATCAAGTTCGCTTGGCAATATTTTTGTATTTCGAGAGCCTGGAAAGAGATTAAAGAAATACTCCGAGGGGTTCCTTTTTCATTGAAGTTTAACGAGCCCGAAAAAGTGATAAACTATAACGTAGTGACTTATTCTCATCGTTTTATGAGCACGAGAAAGAACAAAGAGTTAGCTCGGTGTCATTAATAATTGAAGTTAGCAAGCGAAATAATGACATAAAAATGCTCAATGATTTGTTCATACCTGATAACACATGCGAGATGACCACAATTGCGAAAAAAATAGTATTAACATGGCACTTAACTTCACCTGCAAGCTTCAAAACTAAGTCAAAATGATTAACCGAGTATTCAAATATAGAAATAATCCCAGCTATAGCAAAATAACCCACAATGGAATAAATTAAAAAAGGAATATGCCCTTTTTTGATATAAAAATGGGTAAATAGTAAAATTCAATTACTATTTGTTTTTACCAAGTTGGAGAGGTGAAAAATACCATTTGGAGTTGTTTTTCCAGTGTTGATTCTGGGAGCTATGACAGACCATTTTGAGCACCGTCAGTGTCAAGTAACCCTAAAATTAGCCTTCTACCTTTCCAGTGGATTACATTTTTTATTTTCTTTCATTTTTTTGGGTTTTGAGCTTGCTTGGTGGGGGATACTGCGCTCGTGGCCTGACGTAGTCTCCCCTTCGGGAATTGTACCGTGACTGTGCTGACGCAAATCCTGAACTAATGTTTTTTGTCGGAGGTGCCCTGTCCGTAAGGACGGTCTATGCCGACGGAAATCCATATGGCATGTTCAAAATCTAACCAAAGAAAAAAGTTTTCGATGAGTTGGGAAGGTTCTAATAGTGTTTATATGGGATTTTGGACAAGGTTGAAGTGATCAAAATGATTGAGTGGCACAAACGGGAACATGATCTTGATGATGCCCAAGTGGAAAATGACCCTCAATGCATGGCTGCATTGAGGAATTGTAGATTACTAAAATACTTCCAGGTTTCGGGCATGAGGGCCCAAGTTACATTGTTGGAGTACCTAATCAAATGTTGGGATCTGGTGCAACAACACTTTCATATCGGCGTGCACACTTTGACCATTGATGTCGAGGACGTCTACTTCTTGATGGGGCTGGACCGATGGGGGAATCTTGTATCACTATCTGGATCATGAGGAAGTGGTCGTACTATGGAGGATATCATAGATCAGTGGTACCATGATGGTACACAAATGGTGGGTGGGAAAATACCCATCAAAGAGGTTAGAGATCGACCTCTTCGGACTATCCTTTTTACCATTGTGAGAGTGGCCGATAGTAGATCCCCTCATCTGGCAAGAAAATTCCATATGATGTATGCCAAGGAGTGTATGGCCTTGATAGTATTCAACTGGTGTGAGGGACTTCTCACCAGTTTGCGAGATCAGTTATGAAATTCCAGCGCAGAGCACTGAAGCAATTTGGTTATGGTTCTGTGGTGGTTTCTTTCTTTCTCGAGAGGGTACCGCACCTGCGTCCACAGATTGAGCTTGATGATCGGGATGCACGGGACCCTCACATGACCCGATGGGCAGAGGTGTTGGCCCTCCATGGTGGTGGGGATCCCATTATTGGTTTCAGTACAGGTTTCTTTGTATGGTTTAGGGGTCAACTCCTCATGGTTGAGGATTTCCCCTACGACGTGACTAACTTTCGAGGAGACCCTGACCTAGTGCTTCCTGAGGGAGTGCAATGGGATGATATCGGTAAGAACAACAACTTGACTGTGTTTTTAATTTTATATATTTTAGATTTTTTTTTTGTATTAGTACTGATAATTGACACATGTTTTATGCAGATGTGGGCCCATCGCGATCGATCGGAGTCTCTCCGATTGCACGGAGGGGAGCAGTGTGAGAGATAGATCCCGCAGCACGTGATGATATCGAGGAGATGGATGAGGTGGAGGAGAACCTTCTCTGACTGACACTAGACATTCCAGATCCAGGAGTCCATGACCTACCTCGCAACTATCAACGACACACAGTTGGTGTGTCTGGTCGTTTTGGATCGCTGCTTAGAAAATTAGTGAGGGCGGTGATGTGCTACCATGAGCGTTGCGGAGACTAGACTCATGTATATGAATATGTATTGAAATCCATGAGCTTCAGATTTTGTATCGGGGATATTTACTGAAAGCTTTCATGCTTCATATTTTGTATCAGCACTACTTTTGTATTTTTGTACCAACTTGATATATACAAACTCTATTGATGGATTTATACATATCGTGTTCTATGGATGAATGTGGGATCTTATCTATGTGTTTTTTTTTATGCATTATGTACATGTCGTGCCATTTTTATGATTTATGATTATTTCATTTATGTGCAATGTACCAATCCAAGATGAAATTGGCCATGGAGTCCACAATTGTGCTCATGTCTCTGAAATGTGTAGGTACTTAACAGATTCAAAGGACCTCTCCAAGAGACGTACTCATCAGAAAAGCAAAGTAACATGGGATCACGGATGGCATAGACTCGGTTGATATGGGAGACCACTAATTGTGAGTCAAGATGGATGACAATGTAGTCCATATCCAGGGAAAGAGCCTCGGTTAAGACTCCAATTACCGCGTGATACTCAACGGCATTGTTGGTTGCGTACCCTAGACAACTCCCTCCCGAACTGATGAGCTCGCCGGTGGGGGAATAAAGTACACAAGCTGCCGAGGTGAGGCTGTGGGTATGCCGACTGGCACCGTCTGTGAATCCAAAGCAGGTTGTCATCTGCACACCTAGGAAGGACATGACGTAAGCATAAAAAAACCAAGATCCTAACACACTTAAAGCAAAGCGTCATACCACACAAAACACACATCATGTACAGTATATACAAGGTACTAATGCATAAAAAACTCAAGCATAGTATCTCATTAGGTAGATCCCATTGCGAGGCTCCCCTAGATATATTATGTCATAATCCTCGAGCTCATAAGCTCCTTTCTCCAAGACACGTTTTACAACATATGGCCCATGCCACATGGACTCAAACTTTCCTGCCCCCAGCTTATCATGTTTCTAGTCATATGTGAGGACCAAACCCCCCTTGTTAAAGATACGAGGTTGGACTGACTTATCGTACTGGGATTTAATGCATTTCTTGTTTGTTTCGTTGGAAAGAGCAGCATCGCAGTGGGTTTCATTGAGTTTATCCAAGTGAAGGAAGCATTCTTCCTCAGCCGTGGTGTGTGGGAGAAGTTCAACTACAATTTTTAGTGACGGAATCTTGCACTCTATCGGTAAAAATGCTTCCAATCTGTAAACTAGTTGGAAGGGTGTGAACCCAGTGCCAGTCTTAACGGAGGTCCTATATTCCCAAAGGGAAGAAAAGAGCATGTTGTGCCAGTTTGATTTGTGTGTACCGACCATGCGTTGAATCATGGTTTTCAAGGCCCTATTGATGGCCTCTACTTGTCCATTGGACTTTGGGTAATATGGGGTTGAGTTCTCATGACGAAAACCCAATCTGGAGCTCAATTCATCTACCATCTTGTTTTGAAAGTGGGATCTGTGATCGGTAACGATGGCTTGGAGAACTCTGAATCGTGCAATGACATGGTTAAACATGAAGAGTGCAACGGTTTTTTCGTCCTCATTGTATGTAGGAATAGCCTCGACCCATTTAGTGAAGTAATCGATGACTAATATGATGTAACCATGTCCCCCACTTGAGGTAGGCTTACAGTGCATGAAATCTATACCCGATTTAGAAAAGGGATCGACGAAAATAACCGGATGGAGAGGAAGTGGATGGGAGCGCTTTTTAAATTGAAATTGCTAGCATGGAGGACACTTCTTAATGACCTCAATACAGTCCTTGAAGATCGAAGGCCAGTAGTATCCTACGTGTAGTATTTTCTGGGCTGTATCCATCCCAGAAAGATGACTTCCACAAGCCCCAGAGTGACAATTATTCAGTACGTGTTCAACCTCCTCATGAGTTAAACAACGTCGAAGGATAGAGTCTACTCCACGACGATACAAGGTATCACTGATGATCAAGTAATATTTGGCATGGTGGATATGACAATAGCCATCACAAGATAGTTGGGGGTTGAACCATTGGGTTTGAAGATATAATGTGATATCTCCATACCATGGGTTAGCCGTTCTAATGAGAAACAACGACTCGTTTGGTAGGGAGTCGATAGGCTCAGCTCCCGTATCAACATGGGGAATATCGCAAATGAGCTCCACAAACACCAGGGATTTCTTTGAATTAGCTTTCTCAAAGAGGAGATCAAGTTCCTGAACTATAACGATCCAACATGAATACTTTCCCCTGAGCACCTGATGTGTAAGAACGTGGTATATGGGATTCGAGTCGTAAACAACAGTGGTGGTGCAGAGCAGGATATAGTGACGGAAGTTTTGGACGGCAATGACTTCCACGAGAGCGAGTTTCTTGACATGTGAGTAACAGGTTTCAGACTCAATAAGACCCTTACTGAAGTAATAGATCACATGTTCCTGGACCAAGAACATGGTGATCGTGGTGGCAGAAGTGGCAATATAAAGGATGTAATCTTTATAGTAATTGGGCGGTTGGAGTAGAGGGGTGTGAGTAATGGTAGACTTTAAGTTGTCAAAGGATTGTTGGGCTTGGTTGTCCCAGATGAAAGGGAAATCCTTCTTCAACAATCACATATAGCCCTGTTTCTTTTGAGAAAAATTACAGACAAAACACCGTAGATAAGTTGTCTTCCCTTGCAAGCTTTGTAGTTTCATTATGTCGGTAGGAGGTGGGTGAGCGACAATGGCTTCCACCTTCAAGGGATCAATGCGGATCCCGTCTTTTGAAATGATAAAACCTAGGAGGCATCCCAATTCGACGCAGAAAATACACTTGTGAGGATTCATACGGATGTTATACCACCTACATCTAAGTAATATTGTCATCATATGATCGATGTGGAATTCACGATGCTTTGAATGAGCAGTGAGATCGTCAAGATAGGGCTCCACAAAGTCCTTCACATCATGAAAAGCATACGACATGTTTCATTGGAATGTTGTGCTAGTATTTTTAAGACCAAAGGGGAGTTTACGATAGGAAAATGTACCCCAGGGGAAAATGAAAGCGGTCTTGTGTTGGTCGGTCAGGTGGATCTCGATTTGATAATAACCAAAAAAGCCATCCATAAACGAGAAGATGACACTCTCGATGCAGTTGTCGATGATCTGATCGATGAAGGGAGTAGGGTAATTGTCCATAGGACAAACCTTGTTCAGATCCCTATAGTTGACACATACCCTAATAGTACCCTGCTTCTTGGCCAAAGGGACGGCATTGGAGACCTATTCTATTAAAGGAACAAGATAGATAAATCCGACCTTCAAGAGATTTTCAATCTCAGCTTTAATTGCTGCAGTTTATCGAGGGTGTACTAGTCGTCATTTTTGGTGGACAGGCTTAGCGTCGGGATAAGTTTTGATCTCATGCGAGACAATAGCAGGATCAATCCCGGGAATTTCCTCATAGGTCCATGCAAAGACGTCGCGAAATTGATTAAATAAGGTTGTGAATGTGGTGAGCTCTTCAGGAGAGAAGGTTTGGCCAATGTAGATGTGTTCCATGACGCCGGGTGTAACCGAGATGTCAATTGGAATGGTAAGTGTAATGTTCGCCATCTTTCCTTCTGTAACTGTATCGCAAGTGAGGATTGGTGACTGTGGGAAAGGATAGACATCTGGTGTAAATTTGGTAGTGATGTCGTTCTCCACGGAATCTAATGAGGGTAGGAAAGATGATTGATGGTGAAGGTCTTCCCACGGAGGTTCATATATGCTCATAATCTCCATAATGGACTCATCAGAATGAAAAGTCCGGAGCAGAGGGTATGGTGAAGATGATGTCTGCTGTAGAGAACAATATGTAGAGGCCATGAACAAGTGGTCCTCATTTTCTAACTGGATAGCCTCATAATTCGCTTCATCTGGTGAGAGAGGCATAATATCTCCAATCAAATGCATGTTGGCCTCATCGGACACGATCCATTGATCGATAGAGTTGGAAAAAGATGGAATCATGGAGGATATCATGTTCACCGAGGAAACATGGTTAGGGGGATTTGGGGTTGGAAAGACACCCATAAGAGATGAATCTTTTATGAGGCCTACCCCCACACTCTCATATACCTGCGAAGATTTCCCTAACAGGACATTATCACCGGGATGAGTAGTGGTGTCCGGTGTACAGAAGTCCAACTGGTCGATAGTGACAATTCGGCCTTGATGGGGGAATTGTACAATGTGGAAGACAGATGATGCGACTGTAGTCATGGCGTAAAACCAGTTCTGACCAAGAAAGAGATTATAATCCAACGGGTCTGCGACTACTTCCATGTTAATGGCTACAGTATTAACCCCCAACTCTACTGTTAAGGCTTGTAATCGCCCATGGGGTTGAAAGCCACGACTGTCGAATGCTTTCAAGGTAGTAGGAGAATGGTTTAACTCAGGAGAACCAATGGCTCTCCAACAAGATAAGGACATGACCAAGGTAGAGGCACCTTCATCTAGTACAGTACGATGGATTTTCTTCCCAGCAAATTTTGTGGCAATTTGGGAAGCCAGTTGGTGGGAAAGCCTCGGTTTAAAGTACTCAAGTCTAAACATGATTATATTCGAGGAATCCGGGCCTACCACGCCAATGGTAACGAGAAGAGTCTTACGTTGGTTGGGACAATTCTACAAGACCTCTAGCTTCAAAATGGAACAAGGGGCTTGCGCCAAGTCCTCTACAATGTTATAATTCTGAGCTGCCCTAGCATTAGGATTGAAAACTGCTTTTCGAATCGTGCTCTTAGGCAGATGCAACACTGAATCTAATGAAGGATTCTCAATGGCGAGAGAAGCTTGTGGCACGGAGAAATCCAGAATAGAGGTGGAATGTTTTGTAGTATTACTTTCGACGGTTTCCTTCGGAGGTACTAAGTCGTATGATCATGATCGTGTATTCAGGTTAACCGTCTCACTACGCATCATGATAACATGTGCGGTGCATGATGTTTCTCCTTGAGAAGGAGAGGGTTGAGAAATCATTTGTTTGTTTTGGGTGGGAAAGGGATCATTGAGAACTGCGGGTGTGGGTTTTCCCTTAGAAACTTTTGCACTTCGTCTCAGTGGGGACACTCTTTGGAGAAATGGTCCCCACCACAGAGTAAACAAGGATACTTGAGCTTTTGTTTCTGTTTTGTGTCTTCAGGAGGGTTCTTGTGCTCCTGCTTGGTGGAATATTTCTTGGTCTTACCTTTTTTTCTTCTTCTTTCCACCGGATTTCTGAGGCGAATCTGATTGAACAGAATTCACCTCCTCGGTGAGAGTAGGAGTGGGTGACTTGGTGGTGCTACTGCCAGCCTGTGGCGAGGGTGGGAAGAAACATGGTGGTTCGATGATCCACCGGTTTGATTAGGAGGATGGGAGTGTATAAAACCAATAATGCCATCGGCATGAGGTCCCTAGGGTGGTTTTGCAGGATTGTAGGTGGGGCAGGGTGTGTCAAGAATAATGTCATATAAAGTGCCAAACTGAGCATATTAAAGGTCTAAGTAATGGGCACGAGCGATAGCTTGTTCCTTGGTGATGTCCCCTCCCATAGCTACATCTCTAACTACGGTGGGTAAAAGAGACTTCGTAAACTAGTCAACTAGTAATTGGTCTAAAATAGGAGCCTTAATGAGACATCGTCTCCTCCGCAACTCATGGATATGATCAGATATATGAGTGGCGGTAGTATGGAGGAGAGAAGACAGTAAGTCTGTACCAGTTTCATAGTGGATGGGTAACTAGAAATGAGTCAAGAATGACATAGCTAAATAACGAAAATCAGGGAACGAGTGCAGTGGTAGTTCAATATACCACTTGGCAGCTGAGCTGGTGAGAGTCCTTTGAAATAACCTTAGACGAAACGAGTCGCCCATCAAGGAATTCGATGAGCAACATAGATGGTGTTATAGGTCAAATATGCACTTCTCCGTCTGTGATTACATTGCCCTGTTGATGACACAAAAAGACACAAAGGATTGAAGAGCTTGATTGACTTGGATGACTTGCTGCTAGAAGTACATTCTTCAGTTGAGATTATTGCAGTTTCTACTGATTTTACTTCATGTACGCCTCTTTGCATAGAATACCAGCGTACACCTTGAGAAAATACCCTACTTTTCTCAAGGACAACTAGCATATATCTCCCAAAAAGTTGTAAACGCATGTTGTAAAGTATAGAAGTTGCTTCCTGTACGCTACTCTTGTTGTATGAAACCCGTGTACATCTTAAGATGAAATAAAAAATATATTAATTTGATGAATTAGGATTAGTTGAAGTTGGTTTTGCAACTTCCCCAACCTCCTAATCCAACCACCTCTTGATCTAAACTATCTACCTTGTCCCATAAATACAAGGAGGATCCATGAGAGGGGTTACTCAGAAAGTTAGTCATAAATGACTCTGAAAGAATGCTTGGAGTACTGTTACGCTAGAGGAATTCCCAAGTCAGAGTGAAGAGCAGGAGCCCAGGATCCGGTTTCAGAAGCATCTTGACACATCAAGTATACATGTACTGATTTCATGCTTCTTTGAAAATAAAAAGGTTGAAACACCCTTCCTGTCCCAAATCGAGTGTCTACTAGATTGTATATTCATTTGGATTAATATCTTGTTATGTTTGATGATTTAGTTGTTTATGCTTTCATCATATTTATTATATCCAAGATACGTTGAGGAAGGTATCTTTTGTGTTGCCGGTTCGTCAAGCAGGAGATCAAGTGGGAGATCAAGCAAAGGACCAAGTGAAAGAGAAGACCAACCGTCGATAAGAGGTACTTCTTTCTATCTTGATCTCTTTCTTTTGTAGTAACTAAATGAAATGCAATTAATGTGTTTACTTGTCAACCCCGCCTAGTTGGTAGTGTCCATCTCCTCACTATAAGGTAGAAATCCTGAACAACAGACTGGCGACTCCACTGGGGAGTAACCGTGCGTTTCACTGCTCAAGGAGACCTAGTTAGGTGTTCTTCCAGCCCATTTTTTCAGTTTTTGATTGTCTGAGAAGCCTTGTAGGTCTGTGTCACCTATTCTTTTTGCTTGACTCATCTCAGTTGACTGTTTGCAAAGCCTGTTTGTGCCCTTCTGAGGCATGTATGTTGGTCTTCCCTACTTACAGTAGTGTTTTTTCCTGATGTACCCTACTTTGTCTACTGCACAGTAGCGTATTTTAGTTGATGTACACTGCTTTGTCTACTACACAGTAGCGTATCTTTCCTAGTATACGCTGCTTTATGCACTACACAGTAGTGTATGTTCCTGTAGTGTCCAGTTTGTTGTTAGGGTTTGATTTCCAAGCTTTTGGTTTCTTTTCCAGCCTGTTGCTTTGCTTCCCTCACTGACCCCTAAGTCCTTCCATGTCTCTATTGAGTCTTGTTTGCCTCTCCGATGTCTTGTAGCTTGTTTTTGCTTGCTTGAGTCTCTGTTAAGTGTCTTTATTGCCTTTTTCCCTTTTTGAAGTCCATGCACTATTCTCTTTTGATATAGCTGCACGCTTTGGCCCTAGTTGCTGGTTGCGGTCATACAAACCTACGTATTATCATTTGTTGTTTGTGGCAACATTAGCATGCTTTCTCTTCATCTTATCCTTTCCATTAGGGTTTGGCCTTCAATTTTGAGTCCTTAGGGTTGCTTCCGAAAGATTGTTTGGTTTAGATGCTTCCTGATTGTTTTTCAGTTAAGTTCAAGTGAGTCAAAGCCTCCTAGTTAGTCTTCTTTCGAGTCTGTGTGCTTGGTAAGGTCACTTGTTCGTTCGCTTTCTTACTCCTTTACTTGGCTTAGTGTTTTCTTAGGGTTTTGATGCTTCGGAGCAGCCTATCAGGTTTTCCTTTCCGTTAAGAGCATTTCTTTTCCCTGTTTCTTTTACACTTTGTTTCTAAGCCTCATGTTTTTATTTTGTAAAAACTTGGTAAGTCAAGTTCTTCCTCAAATCATTGGATTTGTTTATTTTGAACCAGTTAGGTGTTATTCTTTCTCACACGTTACATTTAGGTCTTACTTGCACTTGTACAAGTTCTTTTTCTTTTACAGTTATCAGAAAAAAGAAAAAATTGTTTTAAGTAGCTTAGTAGTAAGATCTAGCTTTGCTTTGAAGTAGCATAGTTTGCTTCAAAACATTAAAAGAAAATACAAAAATATTTTGTCTTAGGTTTGCTTAGGTTTCAAGTTTTTGAAAGAATCATAAACGAAAAGAGAAAATTTTGTGAATTTGAAAGAATTGATTTACAAGTATTGTACTTTCTTTACAAACCATTCCACACACCGCACTACAACCCTTGAGTAACAAGTATCCTTAAAAATAAAATTTAATAAAATTTATTAGCAAAATGTTTCTTTTTAGGTATACACGACATCAACTAGCTTAGGCTAGAGTTTCGAGCTTAAATCACCTTAAACTACTCGAGATTGGCTTCATTACTCAACAATCGTAGTACAACTATCTACTAGGTAAATCCATCTCTATCAAATAGTCCTGGGATGCTCTACTCAAACCATAGTTAAGCACGAGGCCGTGGGAGATTGGAATTGTTGAGGATACCCCCTCACTTTCCTCTCAACCATAAACCAGAGTTGATTCGAGTATGGGGTTCCTTTCGGACTTCGGGCTTTGCTACCCTGCCCATGCGTTTCAATTAGGCTGACGACTGTCCCCCTAGGTTATTTCGTATTGATGGTAACCTTAGTATCCAGACTCTAGGGCTCTACACAGGTGACGACAGAAGGATATTTCTATTGTACCTAGGACAGACATGGGAGGAAACCCTCTACAGAAATTTGGGAAGGAGGTTTGGTGATTCAAACGCTTGCACCCAGAGGACCTATATGTGGACCCCGGGTAACTGTTCTTCATCCTTCATTGGTTAGTTCTGGGCCCTAATCATCCCAGAATTCCTTCCGGAAGGCATCTGTTTTCCTAGTTTGGATTACCTAGGATCTTTTTAGTGGTGTGCTCTTTGTGCATCTTGCTTTTTAGTTGGCCTTATATTTTTCTGGCCTATTGAGTCGGAAACCATGGATAGCATCCCGATGAGCACCAGTCAAGGGACCCCTGTTCAAGGGGGTCCTTGCACTTTTCCATTCATTGGGAACATTGGTACTCCCTTAATGGCTACCTTGAATCTTTCGGGATTCACTATAGGGCTACCGGTTTGGTTGTTTTCCACTCCGAAGGCCTTGCATACTCCTGATGCTTGTCAAGTAAGTGCCTCACATCAAGAGCATCAGAACCCTATGCCCGCTTCGCCAATAGCATCTTTTCCTCCTACTTCTACCTCATGTGGTGAAAGTAGTAATACTAGTAACCAACAGTCTAAAAGGAATAGACGAAGGAAAAATAGGAAGAAGATGCCAAAGCAAGGAGGCAGCCACCCAGCCTCTGGAAGTCATGCTGGGGGCACCCACCCAACCTCTGGAGGTCATGTTGGGGGAGCTCTTTCAGTCACTGTAAATCATACTGAACCTCACCACCTAGCCTCTAAAGGTCATGTTGGGGGAACCTACCCAACCTTTGGTGGTCATGTTGGGATAACTCGCTCAGTCACTGGAAATCATACTGAACCCACCCACCCAGCCTCTCAAGGTCATGCTGGGGGCACCCACCCAGCCTCTCAAGGTCATGCTGGGGGCACCTATCCAGCCTCTATAGGTCATGTTGGGAGCAAACTTTCAGTCAATGTAAATCATAATGAAAGCATGTCTTCAACGACTATTTCTCATGTTGAGGACATGCCATTGATCATTGCTGGTCATATTAATGACAAGTCACCAGTTACTGTAAGTCATACTGGAGACACTGAATCAACCACTGCAAGTCATGCTGAGAAACTTGACATTCTCGACAAACCTAATAAACAGAAGCTTAAGTTCCCTTGTAAGTTTTGGAAGGGAGACCACCTGACCTCTTTGTGCCCTGTACTTCCAGAAGTGAAAAGAGTGCAGTCCATAGTTCAAAAGTCTTCTGCTTCTTAGCAACCAGCCACTGCAAGTCATGCTGGGGGAAAGCTATTAGCCAATGCTAGTCATGCTGAGAGTACTATTGTTGTAAAGGAGTCTAATATTATAGGATGGAAGCCAAAGTTCCCTTGTAAATTTTGTAAGGGAGATCACCTTACTCACCTTTTCCCTGCTATCCCAGAGGTGCAAAGAGTGTGGTCCATGTCTGAAGGATCCTCTGCTCCTAAATTGTCTATAGATTCCCAAGAGCCCAATCAACCTTTTGTTGATGAAGTGGTTGAACCAATGCAATCTTTGGTCAAACCCACTATTTATTCAGAGAGTGAAGTGATCGAATCGATGCAATCTTCGACCGATCCCATCAGTCCTTTGGAGACTGATGCACCTGTCCCTGAAGTCTTCTGCATTACCAGTTTGGATGTTTCTGAAATTGGGGGCACTTCATCTATGCCGAGTGAACCCCTACCAAGCTCTGGGATCATTTCCTTTGATTGGAATAGTCTAACTGGGCGTCTCCTTCCTTCTGCTACACCTTTCCAGATAAAGGTTGATATTAGCAACCATGCGCTTCATCGATGTATTGTAGATGAAGGAGCCTCTGTTAGTATCTTATCCCCTTATGCTTGGAGAGATTTAGGTTTTCCTAACCTTGTTCCAGCTGTTAATTAGCCACTGAATTTCGATAAAAGACCTAGTGAATCGTTGGGATTCCTCCCTCAAGTACCTGTTACTTTGGTTGGAAAACCAGTCTTAGTTGATTTTATGGTTTTAAAGGACCCTATGGACTTTGATATGATCCTAGGGCATGATTACGTATATTCTATGCAGGCTGTGGTGTCTACGCTCTTTCGTGTGATGCATTTCCCTCACAACGAAAGCATTGTCACTATCAATGAGCTTACATTTGTTGATCCCTCTTATTACCCAACTATAGACCAAGTATATCCCTCGCCAGTAGGCACTACCATGTCACAATCAAATTATGTGGCATATTGTTCTTTGATTCCAATTGCTACTGAGAAGAAGCCTCTGAATTCATGATTACCTTCTCAGGACTGGGTCCCAACAATTGACCAGGTGATGACTCCATATGAATGTTTAGATATGTGCTCCATCTGGGATAATATACTTCCTTCTGATGAAGTTTTCCTAGAGTATATAATGCAGTCTGCCATTGATTTGGACATTGATCCACCGACGAGCATTCTTCCACCTTTCCTTCGAGCTCGTTAAAAACAGTAAGGAAGTTACGAGCATTTTTCCACCTTCACTTTGAGCTCGTTAAAAACAGTAAGGAGGCTACGAGCATTTCTTCCACCTTCACTTCGAGCTTGTTAAAAACAGTAAGGAAGCTACGAGCATTTCTTCCACCTTCACTTCGAACTCGTTAAAAACAGTAGGGAAGCTACGAGCATTTCTTCCACCTTCAATTCGAGCTCGTTAAAAACAGTAAGGAAGTTATGAGCATTTTTCTGTATCTCCTTTGATCTCATTAAAAACACTAAGGAGGCCATGAGTTTACTTTTTCAGGCTCGTTAAAACTTTACGAAAAATATCTTTATAGAGTTCTTTCACGCTCTTGTTAGACTCTTTAAATATGACAAGATTGCCGAGTATAGTTGTCCATTCAAACTTGTTAAAGGATTTGAAGGTTTATCCGCTTAAGTATAATTTTAACCCTTTTCCGTACTTTTGCGGATTAACTACGAAAAAGGAATACTCTAGTCATATGTGGCTAGAAGAGTTCTCCTCTCATTGTTTTATACTTTTTCGGGGGAGGGGACTAACTATACGAAAAAGGACTTTTGGAGCCTCTATTTAGGGTTTTCAGGCTCTCTAAACATGAAAACACCAAGCGAGCATTAACCTACTTGGGCTCGATATTAAAATCCACAAGTAAGTGTATGGAGTTATTGTTTAAGTTTTTTAGACTCCTTAAAATTGAAAACACCGGCGAGCAAGAACAGATCTCGGCCCGATATTAAAATCTAGAGATCAGTGCTATGGAGTATTCTTCTATCTCTTCTTCGAACTTTGTAAAAAATGAAGAAGGTCCTGAGTCTTCCTCCCATGGCCTCGTTAAACTCTTTACATGGTTGAAATTATTGAGTTTTTGTTTCTTCTTGGACTCATTAAAACAACAAGAAGGATATTCTTTCACCAAAAAGAATAAGGGATAAGAAGGGTATATCGCATCTTTTTTAGTTTCACAAGCAGTTTCAGTCAGTCATATCCTTGAACACAGAACCTACTTGAGTCTTTCATGTCAGTTGGGTTTTTAGTTTTTGACCTTAGGGTGAACCTGACCCTCGAGTTTTTACTCCCCTGGTTGGTTATTCTTCCAACCATATGGAGGGTCTGTCAATGTCTCCTACATTGCAGGATTATATCACTTTCCTTTTCATGTTTAAAACTACCTAAGTCACTTTTTGTCGTGCTCACTGTTCAAGGATATAGCCTGTGTCGGCCATTTTGCAGTTTACCTCGACCTCATTTGTCGGTCATCCTGGTGTTAGTTTGTTTCATCTCGTTACTCATCCTACTCCACATCAGCTCATACTTGTGAGTGTTTCTTGTGTTAGATGATGGAGGATGCATTAAGGCCTCCCTTCCAGCGGACTTCTTCCCATCGAATTCAGCTCATTATGCTCTGGGAATGAAGTTTAGATTTTCGGTTAGTACCTTGGGGATTGCAGACATTAGTGGCAGTTCCCCTCACTGTTGAATAAATGGGAATACATCAATGTCTCTTATTTGACAGGTTCCTCAAGTGTTCGACTTCAAGTCCTCTTATTCACACTTGTTGGATCGTACTAGGTACCTTGGGTCCCATTATCATTATCAATGGAAGCCCTCGTGTTTGTTAATGGTATACATCAATGACCGGTAATCAAACGATACCCCCCATGTTCGACTTCAGCTCATCTATTCGCATGGATAGGGTTTGTACCTTGGGTTGTTTTCGATGAAGACCTTGGGACTTTGATAGCATCACCCTATTTATGTTATCGCCCAATCTGCGCAAGATTGAGCCTCACTCATTTTGGCTCTTCATGAGACATAGATCCAGTTTGTTGTTATGGCTATGATCTCTCATTTTGACATGGATCCACGCTTGTATTTCAGTGTCCATGCTATATATACATCTCCTAGTTATGTATCGGATATCATGTTGTATCATGATACACATCTATATGATGTCAAGATTGTAATTGCTTGCTGACCTTGATTGTTGTTTCAGGTGTTTTTGTGACTTGGTTCTACGGTTTCTTACTCCTCCTCTGACTTGGAATTATAATGTATTTCGGCCATCATTTCCCTGTGACCTCACACATTAGGGGGCATCTGTTATAGGTCAAATCGACACTTTTCCGTCAGTGATCACATTGCCCTGCTGATCACACAAAAGGACACAAAGGATTGAAGAGCTTGATTGACTTGGATGACTTGCTACTAGAAGTACATTCTTCAGCTGATATTATTGCAGTTTCTACTGATTTTACTTCATGTACGCCCCTCTCTGCATAGAAGACCAGCATACATCTCCCAAAAAGTTGTAAATGCATGTTGTAAAGTACAGAAGTTGCTTCTTGTATGCTACTCTTGTTGTATGAAACCCGTGTACATCTTAAGATGAAATCAAAAATATATTAATTTGACGAATTGGGATTAGTTGAAGTTGGTTCTGCAACTTCCCCAACCTCCCAATCCAACCACCTCTCGATCTAAACTGCCTACCCTATCCCATAAACACAAGGAGGATCCATGAGAGGGGTTACTCAGAAAGTTAGTCATAAATGACTCTGAAAGGATGCTTGGAGTACTATTACGCTGGAGGAATTCCCAAGTCAGAGTGAAGAGTAGGATCCCAAGATCCAGTTGCAAAAGCATCTTGACACGTCAGGTATACATGTACTGATTTCATGCTTCTTTGACAATAAAAAGGTTGAAATACCCTTCCTGTCCCAAATCGAGTGTCTACTAGATTGTATATTCATTTGGATTAATATCTTTTTATGTTTGATGATTTAGTTGTTTATGCTTTCATCATATTTATTATATCCAAGATACGATGAGGAAGGTATCTTTTGTGTTGCAGGTTCATCAAGCAGAAGATCAAGAGGGAGATCAAGCGAAGGACCAAGCGAAAGCGAAGACCAACCGTCGATAAGATGTACTTATTTCTATCTTGATCTATTTCTTTTGTAGTAACTAAATGCAATGAAATTAATTTTTTTACCTGTCAGCCCCGCCCAATTGGTAGTGTACATCTCCTCACTATAATGTAGAAATCCTGAACAATAGATGGTATGTCATCACATGGTTTTAGGGTCTTCACCGAGCTTGCCATCAAATTTGGGAATATCTGAGGGTAACTTGATTGGAATGGGTGTCCAATTATAACCATGTAGGATGGGATCAATAGTCAGACGAGATAGGTCGGGCAGGTCTAAAGTAGCCAAAAATGGCAACTGTCGGTTCGACTTTCGGATACTGATAGTATTGATATGGCATATATGGACCAGTAGGACCTTGAATTGACTGATTGTAAGGTGTTCTCGTAGGGAATTGACCATAAGGGGGTGTGCCTCCTGTGATGGGTGGTGGACCGTATCTAGGTCCGCTGCCATAATAGGGTGGTCTGACACCGAAAGGTGGGGTTCCGTTGCCGCCGCTGGCATAAGGTGGGCCCCCGCCAAAAGGTGGGGGTCCTCCGCTGCTGCCGGAATAGGTGGGCCTCCTCTAGAGGGTGGGGGTCCTCCACCACTTCCGGAATAAGGTGCTCCTCCACCGCCTTCATGAGAATAGGGTGGTCCTCCACCAGAAGGTGAGGGTCCACCACCACCACCAGAATAAGGGTGTCCTCCATCGCCTCCATCGGAATCGGGTGGCTGTAATGTCCCCATCTTGACCCTATTGCATTAATATTGTTAATTATGTAAATGTTGTCATTTAGTCATGGTGAAGAGCTCAAGGCCAATGCCCCACCATTGAATTATCGTTTTATGTATCGGTAATTAGAATAGATGCATATGGTTCTTGTGCTAGCTGTGCACAATGTAGAATCGGACATCATGTAAATATGCAACTTTTAATGAAAAAACCACAACCAGCTATGCAATGCAACAAAGAGATGGGGGCATGATCTTTACAAGGAATAGGGAGGGAAAATAACCAAACCCTTGAGCCATGGTGTTAAGCCATTTCATTGAGGAAACCCATGAACTCTCAACTACCCATTTGGTCTCATGCACCCAATCATTTAATTCTTCCAAGAGTTGGTTGAGACAATTAATGCCTTGGGATGGGAGAGGTATGGCTGTCAATTTTCGTGTATGGGCAAGACAGCAACCTGGGAAATCGAGTTTTGGCTTGCTGGGCAAGAAAACCCCCACGAAATTGGCCCAAAGCCATTCTTCACCCATGGCATTCATCCTCTCACATAATCGGAGCTTGTTGGGGTTTTATCCTTCACATTTTTCACCATTTCCTGCATTATCCCATGCCTGCAAACTCGTTTTTGGTTAGCTCAGTGGCTGGGAGAAGAGAGCCACGATTTTTGGGGTTATGGAGGCCGTTTCTGCCCATGAAATGCCCATGAGCATTCTTCTGAAAATGATTCTGCTCTCCTGGGGTTGATTTCCCATTCTCTCCCTTTCATTTTTGGTTGCCCACGTTTTTCTGGAACTGGTAGAAACCCATTGTTGGGAACTTCACTATATAAGCGTTTTTCTCATGCCCAACACTTACACTTTTGTTGTTATATGCATCCATCTCCTAGAAGCCTCAGAAACCCAACTGCTGGTTGGTATGGCTGATTCTGGTGTATCTATGGCTATGTGAGACCCTGTTGTTCCCTAGTTCCTTGTGGAGATCATGCCCAGCTCGGGGGGTGGCAGTGGTGCTGAGAGATTGAAGAGCACACTGGCCTACGGTTGGGTGGAACGTTGCAAAAGCGTAGCTGGTTGCTCAGGGACTATTTGGTTTAAAGATAAGTATTCTCATTTGCTATTTCTGCAATGTCTACACTTAATGGCTATCATGAAAATGCTGGATGTGTGTTAATTCCGCACAAGATTTACTTCCGCTGTGTTTTTAAAATCTTTATGCATCTTCATATCTCCATTATATTATGTGAATGCTTATGAAATAAGTTTATGGGGCTGGATGCCCGGTTTAATGTCACAATCCTCTCCATCTAGCTGGTGTGATGGGAGGGGACGTGACAGTGGCCCTCCACTAGAAAGTGGGGGTCCTCTGCCACCGGAATAAGGTGGACCTCCACCGCCTCCACCGGAATAGGGTGGCCCTCCACCAGAAGGTGGGGGTCCTCCGCCGTCGATATAAGGTGGTCTGTCACCTCCAGAATAAGGAGGTCCTCCGCCCGAAGGTGGGGGTCCTCTGTCGCCGGAAGGGGTTTGGCCTCTGCCTCCTCCACCGGAGTGGGGTGGGCCGTCGCTACCGCAATGGGGTGGGCCTCCGCTAGAAGGTGGGGGTCCGCTCCTTCCGGAATGAGGTGGCGGCCCGCCACCTCCCGAAGTAGGTAGAGGTGGACCAAACGGTGGTGGGGGTGGTGGGACTTGAGGGAAGGTTGGTGGGGGTCCACTTGGTATGACATTATGATGTCTCCATGGAGTGTATGGGTTTCCGGGATAAGGAATCCCATAGAGTAAGTTTCCGGGATTAAATTGTCTCGACACAGGGTGAAAATGACTTGGATACGCATGACTCCATGGTGGTTGAGTTGGGTTGGATGGACCTCCACCATGTTGTAATCCCATGGTGGATCCCACAATAGGTAAGGAGCTACCAACGGAAGTCCTCCACTCATATTATGGCTAGAGAATAGGGGTGGGGGAGGGGTGGGTAATGTTCTAGTAGTAGTATTTTGAGGGGTGTTGGACAGTTGTCCTTCAATGTTCTAAGTCACTTCGGGTATAGAAATGGTCTCCTGATTAAGAGGTGTACTCGCAGTAAATGAGGGTTGACCAGGTTCATAAGAGGTCATATGGGGTGTGGGTGTTTCTGGTGAATCATAAGATAAAGAACAAAATGGGGTATGTCTAAATGTGGGCACTTCTGAGGTGTCTCTTATCTGTGAGAGACTTTGGTGTTGAAGTTCTTCACCATGTTGGCATAATTTTTCCATGAGTTCATAAATTGGAGCCAAGTGCTGAGCATGGGGAGACTAACGAAGAGGGGAAGGTTCAGCCTTTGGATGTAGTCCCAGGTGGGACCATTGTTTCCCTAGAGAGGTGTCCCAAAAGGATGCAGATGGACCAAATGATGCGGATACAGGGTCATCCTGGGGGTGATTGTACCAATATATAGTCCCAGGTTCTCCTTCCACCAAATGGTGAAAATATGTGTCACGTGAATTAGATGGTTCCATGGTCTCAGACCTTGGAGGGTTAGATATTGGTGAAATCAAAGGAAGTGAAAAATTCACTCCCGAATCCATGGTGGATTTTTCTATTTCAGGTGATATGACAGTAGTTGGTGGATCCATGATTGCCCTCGAAATTACCATCTAATTAAGGGGATATTCGAGTGGCAAATTTAAAATTCTACGGGACCTTCTCAAAGGTTGTTTAGCCAAAATGACTGAAGCATAATTTCTCCTAAGTGTCTTTTATACAAAAGAAAAAGAAGTCTAGAAAAATCTACACAAACTAAGGCCGCAAGCAAACTTATGTGATAGGCATGGATTCAAAAGTCTGGAACCTCACAGGATTGTCAAGGCTTCGCAACTCGCGATATACTCCACGGTCCAACAATTATACTTGACCTAATTTTTCAGAGCACTAACCCGAGAGGATTAGGACCATACCCCTGACCATATAACCTGACTATCTGATAATACATGTGTAGTAACTCCCCGAGTGTTGTTCTCGGTGTTATCTCTCCAGGAAACTACCTAGGGTTATAAGCTATGTATGCCTGGTAACTTATGAAATTATGTATCATTTTCAGTAAATGGATCGATGGGATACCACAATAGCTCGATGGAAAAGTTGCTTATCAAATAGTCAAATGAACCAGTGCTCTTAGAAACTGTACATCAGATGATAAATAACAGGACTGATATGTAGAATATTGCTAAGACTACCAAATATATTAACATGCAGGGTTTATGCAACCAAATACATGCATAACATCAGGTCACACACAGCAGTAGGAAGTTCCTCAATTCAAATCATGAGCACAGGCTAAGCTAATTTGAATAGAGTGCAGAATAATGATGGATGAAAATATCTGATAACAATAACAAGAGAAAACTGTGATTTTTTATTATAATAAGCATCCAAAACATATGGCTAAGTCTCTCCAAGCTCGAACCCTTGAATCATCTTAGTTTTCAGGATTTATAGCCTTTACAAAGCAGTTCCCAGATCCTAAAAGCATGGATCTGTTTAATTAACTAAAACACTAACTGATAGTAAATGCAAAAAGATAGGAACTGATCCCTAAAATCAAGGAAATGCTGATATGAAGATCTCCTTTCAAAAGCTAATGCCCAACTGATTCAAAACTCGCTCAAAACCCTTGAGATATTGATAAAATAATTTATAATCCATTCATTCTGATCGGCTTTCTGCTAGTTCAGCGAACAAAACTGAGATCTGGGCGAAATTAGAGAAAATTGGCAAAAACAGGCTTTCGGCAGTTAACTCTTCTGCTGATTTCGTGCCTTAGCCGCCGGAAGTCAGACCTTTCGGCAGCTAATGAGCTCTGTGGGGCTCGCCTAAGCTGCCGAAAGCTGTAACTGTTTCAAAAATTAAAACCCAAAACGCTGTTTTCTGCTGATTTCGTGCCTTAGCCGCCGAAAGTCAGCCTTTTCGGCAGCTAATGAGCTCTTGGAGGCTCGTCTAAGCTGCCGAAACCTGTAGAATTCCTGGAAAAAACTGCCTTTGGAAAAAATCAATTTTCTCAACCGTCCGATGTCCTTTTTGCATGTTCGAATAGTCGATTTTGATCTACAGATCATAAGCTATCCACTGGTGCTTGCAGATCTGAATTTGGAGTTCGGGAAGGCCGTCAAAATTTCCCCGCAAGATCACGCGATTTCAGCAGAAAATTCCTCTTGAGTTATGGTTCAACAATGAAAATACCTCACAGGGCAGCCAAGTGACAAATCATAGCTGAGCATTCGGGATTTATTTAATAACAGAGCATGTTGCAACAGACAGATGACATAATGACTGGAGATTTAGCCTGAGATTGTAGGGATGAAGCGTTCTAGTTCAAACTGACTTTGTGGCTAAAATTTAGGAATGGAATCGAAAGCACTTTCATAGACTCAGTTAACTGCCGAAAAGATGGGATTTTTTGATATTGAAGGCCAAGACTCACAAAAATAAAAAAAAATTACCCATTCTATCAACCAAAATGACGGTGGTCAATTTGGGAGATAACACTCGGTTCTCGGTGTATTGCTCTGCCAAGACAACGAGATGGTTAACTCAGTTGGTTTCAGGAATCCTAGGAGTGTCTCCCAATATACACTAGGTACATGGGAGCTCAAATCCATAGTGGTGCTGCCTAATGCACAACCGTACAACAAGAGCCTTCTGATATACTACCGATTACATGAAGTGCCTTTCGATATACCCTAAGGTACGTGAAAGAGCCTTCGATATACTGTTTGGTACGTGGAAGAACTACAGTTCTCCCGAGATGCAGTGCACGAAAATAATGATAGCTGCCATGTTTTACGATGCCAGAACATGTCACTAACTTAGCACACAAGTTACTAGTAAATTTTAACCTAGATCTACCGGTAAATTTTATCTAGATGGTTAGGTGAATGCATGAGGTGAGGACATAAATTTAAACATAATGCAACCCTAGCTACATGAAAATGCACTTTTTCTTTTGATGAAATCTATGTAAGGGAAGGAGAAACTCTTTTTCCAATGATCTCGATAAGACAAGAAATCCCAAAAGTTCAAAATCTACCAAAGATAATTAAAGCACTCTTTTTTCGTTTTTTCGAGAAAAACACAAAAAATAGCAACACACCAAATCAAAAAAAAATATTTTTGTCTTTTCCAACTAGAATAAACTAAGTATGATGAAAAAGGAGAACTTCTATCTAGTATGCATTAACTCTTAATTTTCACAATAATGAACTGAAAAGCATAAAAAAGATAAAAAGTGCATAGAATGCTTCAACTTGGAACGACTTTGTAAAATCTTGAATTCACTTGATTTTTCAAAAGATGGATAATTCACAATTCAAGAAAAATACAATGAACCAATTTCCTTTTAAAATATTGGTAAATAATGAATTCCAATGCATGAAAACAATCCTACAACAATTTCCAAATGACTTTGAAAACAAAAGAATGAGACACTTTCGATTTTTCCAATGTGTATATCAAAACAAGATCTGATAACAAATATGCTTTTCATATGTAAATAGCAGAAAACAAGAGACTAATCACAACACCCTAGTAACTCGAAAATTCTCAAAGAAAAATAACAAGCACTCAAGTGAACCCAACGACACTCAAGTCACTCAAAATCAATCAAATGCAAGCAAAATGAAATGGTTAAGCGCAAGAAGGGTTTGGAATAAGATCTAGCATTTTGAATAGATCTGGTAGGGTGATTAGGGAATGCAAGATCGAGTGGATGACCGTGGGGGATTGAAATTTCCCACCACCACCAGATCTCTCTCTTGACCGAATGGAACCCAAAAATTGACACAAGCAATCCAAACACAATCAATGTTGAATGAACAAGTCTCTGACTAGAAGGTGCAGCACATAGAAGTTTGTTGATCAAAAAAAAAATCAAAATTTAGAGAGAGGATAGGCCAAGCACCAAGCTTGAAAGTTCGGTGTAGTTTGTGGTTAGGATCATAGCACCCGGCGCAGACTGTATATAGGGGTAAAGCGTCAGCAGCGCAAGATGTCAAAACGAAAAAAGCTCCAAAGGCGCAGGATGCTCAAAGGTAGTAAGCACCCGAGAAGAAACGACACACTGGCTACACTACCTATGTGCATTGAGCGAATAACCTAATGCAAGAAATGAAAATCTCCAAACAATGAATAAGAAAATGGTCTGATACTGATCCAAATAGGATCAAGGAAGGTCAACAGACTCTTGAAGAAGAAAATCCGATGGTGAAAAGAGGCTCAGGAGGCAAAGAAAATGGCTCACATAGAAGTCAATGAACAACACATTCAAATTGAAATCAAAACACAGTATTCCCCAGTATGGTTGCCAGATTTGTTATCGAACAATCTACTCGAGCGAGCGCGAGCATGATCTCCCTAGCCCAAGTGGATCTAGAACAAAAGGAAACAGAACATAAAACTACTTTCCTAGATCAATTAGAGATCAAGGTAGATAGATGTCTTACCTTCAGATTCGCAAATCCTTCTCCTCTTTATTGCTCCAAACTTTGTGTTCATTAGATCCGTAGCTGCAAGACTTGTCAAAGCACGTAGAGACAAAATGAGTAGTAAAATTACATCTAAACACTAACTGATATAAGCAAACAGTTAAGGAAGTGAGCTCTAAATATCATTAACACAAAAGACATTTATGGAAAGAGATTATATAGAAGAGTGGCGATTACAACCCAAGCCTTAAGGTTGCAATCTTCCTCCAACAAGCCAAGCCAATGCCTCCAAAGGAAATGTATGCCTCCTAAGAGATGGATAGGGATCTTCTAGGTTAATTCCACCAGCATGTAAGTGCTATAGAATTCCTCCCTTTGGAATGGAAGGAGCTTCACATTTATAAGACCAAGTGGATATAGTAGGTTGAATATTATGGGGAGAGGGTTAAGGGATCCTTCCTTGAGGTTAGGGAAGCTCGCCTCGAAGTTAGGGATAGAGATCCACCTCATCCACCTTCGAGAATTTGCTCGAAGATCACCTTTATCCACTTTAACTAACTCCGGCACATGCTGTATGGAGTGAACTTGTGCCTGAGAGGGAAAGCGCAGGTTGCACAAGGGAAACCTGAGCCACCAACACAGTCTTCCAGGTGGCAATCAGCACCTGACCTAGTTGTGCACTTCTTTCTAGAGGGAAATCTACGGCAGACCAACTAGAACTTGCGGAAAAAGCACAATAACTTGCTCTAGTTGACTTTCTTGATCAGGATACTTCAGGGATCAAGGCATTAAGTTAACACAAGACTCATGATGACTAGATTTAGGTGTAAAAATGGGTTGATCCACCTCGACGTAGTGTGTATCAGTGCTGCTACCAATAACCAGGATGAATGCGATGTTTTGACCGGTCTCTTGACTACTGCTCTCCAGATGGGTATAAATCACCTTCGTGTGTTTCTTGACTCCCGACTTCTTGTTGCCCAATTCAACAAATTTTATCAGGTACGGGATCCTTGCCTTTTTAGAAATTTCTTGCGCACTAAACAAATGATTAGACAGTTTGAATCCATTTCATTCACTCATGTACCAAGAAGACAAAACAATGTTGCAGACCAAATGGCTAACTAATATTCTAGACTGGCACATCAATCACAACATGTGGGAAGTAAACCATATAAATGCATCATCATACCATCCACATGCATATATCCATCATATAGGCATACATAAACATAAAAAGACCAAAAAGAAAACCATCATCATAGTAATCTGCATCCACGTGCATATATATATATATATATATCATCATATAAATGTCGTAGTGCCCATAGCACCCAATACACATAAATACATAGGAGAGCCCCAACAAATTCCCCATCATAAAAATACAAGCCGAGTACAAAACTTCCCCATGCTCATCGCATTGGGGGAAGTTCCATCAACTCCCTAATCAGAGTCATCTCCATGATCATCGTCATCCTTGTCCTCATCATCCTCGTCCTTCACCACTGGAAGCTGCTTCGAATGAGTGAACAAATCCTCAATGAAGAACTGCCCCACTAGCCCTCTACCCCCTCGAGTCATCATCTCGCCCCATCTCTACATCCATGGATTAGTATGCCCTCCATTGCACATTGCTCTATGCGGTTGCAACGTCAACACTCGCTCAAAGAAAAATGAACAAAGGAACGAGTAGAAACATAAATCCCCTCCAATACGACTCAACTTGTCCAGCTCACGCTGAACCACCATACAATACATCTGGCCCCAACCATAATAGTTTCCTTCCAAGACCCGCTCCACTAGCACCATATGTCCCCCTGAGACCCTGTAGGGTGGCTTCAAACCTAGTATGCACACCACCAGCCCCGCGATAGCTCGAGTCTCCAGACCCTCTATGTCACAAATCAGAATAGCATTGTCATGCACATACGATGTGGCATAACAATGTCTCTCCAATAATTCCTCCATGGACACATCACCTGGCCTCCTCATGAGGGTGTCCGCAATCATTCCCGACCGTGGAAGCCCCGTCAAGAAGTACACATCTGTGAGCGATATCTCTAATCACCCCCCTTGTATCATGAATGCCTCTGCATCAGCATCCCAAAACTCTACCAACTTGTTCAACAACAACTTGGCCGTGTGCATCAGGGGCACATTCGCGAACTTCAGTATTCCACAACAGGCCAAGGTAACCTGAACATCCTCATCATCCTGGATAGCCTTCAACAAGTTCCCGAGCTCATGCTCTCTCCAATACACTCTCGGCATCCTCTTAATCAAACAACAAAAAACCCATCAAGACCATATCAACAATATCTTGATCCCCTATAGATCGACGCAACCACACTTACAAAAAAAGGCACACTCCACAATGCACTTTTTTTCCTCATAGGTGCACTCTGGAGCGTGCTTTTCTCCTTGAAAAGTGCACCTGTGGGGCCCACAGCCGCGCCCTAAAGCACGCATTTCCCAAGAAATGTCGCGGTTCAGAGTGCGGTTGTATGTCCCACAACCGTGCTTCAAAAGCATGGCTATATGGCCTAGAGCCGTGCCCTAAAGTGCAGGTTTTTCCTTGAAAGTTGCGCTCCAGTGCAATGGTGCCGAAGCATAGCTTAGCATGCCTCCCTGGAGGTCCAAATCCCCCTCAAAATACATTAAAAACATCAAAAATCACTGCAAGACTTACCTACAAGTCACAGAACTTGATTCCACCAGTCAGATTGAGGGAAATCTGAATTTCCTCTTCCTCCCAATTTGCACAGTGAAAATGACATGTGGAGGTGGGCTCCCTTTGTTATTTATAGCCATTTTTACCTAATTTTTCCTTTGACCATTCCAGATTCATTTGACCTCTGTTTTTCACACCGTTTGCACCACCGGATTCAGATTTCTGCGCCCATGATGATGCTTGAGATCATTTCTCGCTCAAATTAGAAAACAATTCGGGCATTTTTTCCATGCCTGTTGCTGCCTCGATTTCTGTGCCACACCGACCGCGGTCATTTTTTGCCATTTTTTGCATCGTGACCTATCTATGATCCCTCCACTACATCCATACTATATTCATTGAGTTCTTTTTCCACCATTCATCAACCCGCAAGGAGGTCCCATCAGTGTTCCTCCCTGCCTTCATTCTTGGTGTTCGACCTTCTATTAATCTCTTTCTGACTCCTAAACGAATGAAAAGATCGCCGAGCAATATTGCTTCCTTTCATGCTCACCAAAAGTATCTAAAAGGGTGTCTATTTGGTATAAGTTTAACCCTTTTCTGGCCTTGGAGACTAACACACGAAAAATAACCTCTGGGAGTCTTCTTATTTTCTTTCAGACTCTCTAAAATTGAAAGAAACCATGAGCATTCACCGTCCTGGGCTCATATAAATCCACATGATGGTACCTTTCCACCATTTCAGAGTCTTCTTATTGCTTTCAAACTCCTTAAAATTGAAAGCACGCACTGTCTTGGGCTCGTAGAAATCCACACGATAGTATCATTTTTAGCACACTTCTATCCCTTCTTTGAGCTCCTTAAACCATGAAGAAGGCCCAAATGGTGCCTCTCAACACCATGACAGATCATATCTAGTCCCACTATTATGGAAGCATCCCTAGTATGGTCACCTTTGTTTCGAGTATTCGACGATGTGTCACCCTTAGAGTCTCCTGATATCACTCATCAGTTCCCCCCTGAGTCTCCCCCATTGCTGTCATAATCTCTGGCCCCTTAACCTATGATACCCTTCACCAAAGTTAGTTTCATATGCTTCCAGGTCAACCTTTCCATCATACTCTGAACAAATGAAGTTTGAGTCGCCCCCACTCTACGACCCTCGTATTCCCCCACCATGTGTCAGTATCACATCTAGTACTATCACCTCTTGGTTGTATACCTCGTGTTCCTATCAAGGAAACATCATTGCCTTGGTAGTTGCATGTCTCCCTTTGTCGATGCCAACCCATCTATTCCATAGGATAGACCCACTGTTGATGTATATGTAACTTTGGAATGTATTTCACATATATGTATATTGTATTCCTATAGAGATGCTATTATTCCTCTATACGGAAGTGTCATCATTTATATTGTAAGTGTTGTAACTTATACTTGATGGGTTATTAGACCACCTTGTTGGGGTCGGCCCTATATTAGTCATGTGGGTCAAAGAGTTATTAGACCACCCTATTGGGGGTCGGCCATGTGGGTCAAAGGTTTATTAGACCACCCTATTGCGGGTCAGCCCAGTCATCATTATGTTATGTGGTTAAGTTAAGGCTGACCTAGTAAAGGTTATTAGGCAAGTCAAGTCAAGTATAAATAGAGTGCGGGAGGCACTCTATTTGATCATTATATTCTCTCACACACTCTTTGGAGAGTGGCGCACTTGTGGAGGAGGAGAAGCTGCTGCTAGGAGATGTCTATCTCTTATGCTTGGGTTGTATCATTGCTCTATCTATCTCTGAGGAAGTTATTGGGGTTTTTCACCTTTATGGTTTTCCCCAAGTAAACTCTGTGTCTCTTGTGTGCTTGCATTATTGTGTCCATGATTGATATGTTGTAGATATGCTGTACATGTTGTTCTCTCAGTTAAGATCCTAGATCAGATTGAAGTAAATTCTGAAAAATTAACATGGGATCAGAGCTAGCCTGAAAGAAGGCATGGTATGGCATGTATGACACTTGTTGCAATTGCGAATCTAGGGCTTGATATAGCAAAAACCAGTCATCGTAGCACTTTCTCTATAAATAAATTTTGACGAGGTTTCAGGGTTTGAAAATCGTACAAGGAGAAGCTAAGATCCCCATGTACCTTGTGTCCAAAGTAAAACCTCTAATTCGTTTTACTTTGTGATTGATGATCTGTAGAATATAGGGTTTCGAATTCCACTCATCAAAATCGAAATTTAGAGACCAAGATCATAATTTTTGGTTGGGAAGAAGGTTGGGCTTTATCAAACCCTAGTTCGGGGTGATGTCCAGTGAATCCGGAAGTTTCAAAGGCAAATTTGAGGGGTGAAACTTTGCATTTTTCAAATTATGAGTATACCAGCTTGATCACCCCACCAAGGCGCATATTTCTATCCTTTCAGAAGTTTGAAATTCAAAGTTTGAATTTTTAGGGTTTCTCTAACAAACTCTAATCCAGCTCCAGATCCAGTTCCTGCAAATCAAGTGGATTAGGTTAATCCTAGAAGAGAATGGATTGGTCACCTGCATAAGTGAAGAAGTTCCTGTTTCAGAGGGAGATGAGGCTAAGGCCTTACATAAGAAGATTACAAGCAATATTGACAGGTATGACTCATCCAGGTATGTTTCGAGATTCATTCATGATTAAGTTTATGGTATGTTTGTCTTCATGTTATTATGGTTAGTACAATCATGATTAAATTTAGACTTGTCGTATCACCTTAATAAAATTATGAATGCATGATAGAAGATATTCATTGATTAGGGTGTTGACACTTATGATTGTACTAATGCATTATGGTGTTGTATGAGGTTTATGTTGTCCGCTAACATGAAAGGTACACCAAGAAAGACAAATCATGTTCTAGCTCAAGAACATATGATCATGATGACATGAGGACAAAGATTCATCCATTGTCATGAATCACTTAGAATATCTATTTGCGAGGTATGTATAACTTGATTCTATAATGGTTAACCTATGAGATATGCAGGTTACTAGCACAAGTCATTGAAGAGAACAAGAAGACATCATGTGGGTATGTTAGACATAACTAGCTAACATACCAATCCAGGTATGTTTTTCCTATATCAAGTTAGAATCCTACCTTGTGTTAGGATCCCTTATATAAGTATACTTGGTATGATTGGTTATGTTTATTCATAAAGTTAGAAATGTAAGTAATCAAGGGTTTATGCATTTTATGTCTCTTATCTTGATTGAAGATTTAACTAACCAGAAGAGTCCTGTGATCAATATGAATATGCATGAGTAAAAGAAGACTTCCCTGAAACCTTGAATACTAATGTTTATTATCTGTGTTTGAAATGATCATGACTATACATGTTTAAGATTATTGTGTTTTGATAGTATTAAGATTACACTAATGAATGTGTGATTATGTATGAGACCTCGAGGATAACACAATGATGATACTAATAAGCATGCATAGTGATGGATATAAGTTCAAGGAAAAGTAATCCAGGAAGCAAAGATCAAGAGGGAGCACACTCCAGTTGTTCCTGCAAGGAAGCAAGGATCAAGAGGGAGCACACTCCAGTTGTTCTTGCAAGGAAGCAAAGATCAAGAAGGAGCACACTTCAGTAGTTTCTGCAAGGATGCAGATATTCAGAGGGAGTTGACCACTTCTCACAATCCACATTAGAATGGAGTTGCAGAAAAGAAGCAAAGATTGAGAGGGAGTCAACCCAACAAACAAACAAAGATAAGTATTTGAATTATCATTCCTTGCATATTTTATTGTTTAAATAATACTGTTCAATAATGTATATATTCATGTTCCTAGAATTAGGTTGTGTATTATGCATATTAGAATAGTTGCATTGATGAACAATATACTACTAATATACATGGGTAAGTGGCCTATGGCACTGTACAACATTCCATTGCTACTTATCTAGAATGAAACCTCTTTGCTGACATGTTGGGAGTTGTGCACACTCTTAACAATGTTCTGGTAGAGATTGGAAGGCATCTAGAAAGTTATGGGATATGGATAAATGTTGTATTGCATGACTATATGACATATTTATTTATGTGTAAGAATTTGTTCTGAAAACTATGAGATGTTTTCTAATCATGCAATTTAACTTGTTGTGTAGGAAAGATCGTATACCATCACCTACAAAAGAAGGACTACAACATTTGTTCAGCAACAAAGTTATCTATTGAAAATATTGAAGATATTGAAGTTCCCAGGATCTGGGAAGAATGCCATGATCGAGGAGTACCAGTCGATCATGAAGATGTTTTGGATACACTCCCAAGACTTGAAGGGGAGTCTATTGTTACTTCCAAGTGGATCTATAAAATCAAGCATGTTGTAGATGGTAGCATAGAAAAATACAAATCAAGGTTTGTAGCTCGCGGCTTCTCTCAGAAAGAGGGAATAGACTTTTGCTCCTATAGCCAGGTACACTTTCATCAGATCAGTACTTTCCCTGGCTACAGTGATGAAATGGAAGATACACCAGATGGATGTCAAGACAACTTTCTTGAATGGTGTAGTCGAAGAGGATGCGTATGTAGAGCAGCCACTTGGTTTTGAGACACATGATGGGAAGTCATATATGTGCAAAACTTGGTATGGTAGGATAGACAGCTTTCTATCCAGTTTGGGCTTTACCAAGAGTAAAGCGGATTCTAACCCTTACTACAAGGTTAAGGAAGGCAATCCAGTGATACTACTTTTGTATGTGGATAACCTGTTTGTTATAGGTGAGGATAGATTGATTACCGACACGCAGCGGAAGCTTGCTACCAAGTTCGAGATGAAGAACCTATGGATGATGCACTATTTTCTAGGCATGGAGGTATGGCAGAGTGCAGATGGAATCTTCCTTGGACAAGGGGAGTATGCAGTAAAGATCCTGAAGAGGCTTGGGATGATGGAATGCAAGGCCATGGCCACACCTATGGCATTGATCCTGAAGCTTTTGTGTGATGCTTCATCTGATCCAGTTGATGTCACTGTGTATCGTTAGATTATTGGGTCCTTGATGTACCTGATGAACACTAGACCAGATATTTGCTTTGCAGTGAACACATTGAGCCAGTTCCTGACGGATTCCAGAGGTGTTCACCTGGTTGTTGTAAAGCATATTCTGAGGTACCTGAAGGGTACAGTTGACTATGAGCTCCTGTATGTTGCGACGGATGAGCAGATTGCAGATGTACTGATGAAACCACTAGCCAGAATGAAGTTCGAGTACTTCAGAGAGAGGCTTGGTGTTCTTCAGATCGATGACACTTCGAGTAAAAAGTGATGGAGACATTTGCTGTAGCCATTCCTAGCATGGTGGAAGGGGGATCCTTCACATGGTTGTGGATGTAAGCGCTGGATGATGAGCATCAAGACGATACTGCAGTTACTGCTCTATATATGCATCAGGATGATGCTAGATATGATCAGTTGGATCATTTATATGTATATGTATGTACGCATCATGTTGGATGCTGGATATGATTAGTTGGATCATTCATATGTATATGTATGTACGCATCATGTTGGATGTTGGATATGATCAGTTGGATCATTTATATGTATTTGTATATGCATCATGTTGGATGCTTGGACCATGTATCTGTATATGTATCAGGTGGATACTGGGTATGATCAGGTAGATCATGTATGTTGATATATATCAGGTGGATACATTGTGTGGATCATGTATCTATGTATGTATCAGGTGGATACATTGTATGATCAGGAGGATCATGTGTGATGAGTATCAGGACGATACTCTGGATGACATGCATTAGGATGATGCAGTGATGATGATTAGGATGATCATATGTGATGACATGTATCAGGTGGATACATTACATAATCAGTTGGATTATGTGTGATGAGTTCCGAAGACATAGATGCACATGAGCTTTTCGGACATGGTTGTAGATGTGTTCTCCCATGGTCACAGTGTAATTGCTAGGCTTTTTTGACATGGTGGAAGATGTGTTCTCCCATGGTCATGATGTAATTTGCAGGGCCATTTGAGCATGGTTGTAGATGTGTTCTCCCATGGCTGCGATATAAGTGTTGGGGCCATTTGAGCATGGTTGTAGATGTGTTCTCCCATGGCTGCGATATAAGTGCTAGGGCCATTCGAGCATGGTTGTAGATGTGTTCTCCCATGGCTGCGATATAAGTGTTGGGGCCATTTGAGCATGGTTGTAGATGTGTTCTCCCATGGCTGCGATATAAGTGTTGGGCCATTTGAGCATGGTTGTAGATGTGTTCTCCCATGGCTGCAATATAAGTGATGTGCCATTCTCGCATGGTTGTAGATGTGTTCTCCCATGGCGTAGATGTAAGTGTTGTGTGATGTGCATCTGGGTTGTGCTTCATGAACGATGATCATGAGTATCAGGATGATACTCTATGGCCATGGATAGGTTGTGCAATAGAATGTAAAAGGTCCTAGGAGATCCGATAGGTTGAGCTGTGTGCTCGTAATCAGTCCTGGGATGCTTTTTCGAGGTTTTGTTGACTCACGTAGTAAGTCCTGAGGATTCCACAATATGGCCAGTGATGATGAAGACCTATAGGTGGTGGGCCTACATCTAGTATGAAAAAGGACTAGCTCTGTAGAACTTCCTATGACAAGTAGATCGGAGATTGATTGAGATAGCAGCAGCAGTGATGATGACGATGATTTGCTGATGATGATCCAGAGAAGAAGACTTGTGCTAGAAGACATGTGTCAAGAAATACCTTACTAGTTAAGAGGGAGTGTTGATGTATATGTAACTTCGGAATGTATTTCACATATATGTATATTGTATTCCTATAGAGATGTTATTATTCCTCTATACGGAAGTATCATCATTTATATTGTAAGTGTTGTAACTTATACTTGATGGGTTATTAGACCACCTTGTTGGGGTCGGCCTTGTATAAGTCATGTGGGTCAAAGGGTTATTAGACCACCCTATTGGGGGTCGGTCCAGTCAGCATTATGTTATGTGGTTAAGTTAAGGCCGACCTAGTAAAGGTTATTAGGCAAGTCAAGTCAAGTATAAATAGAGTGCGGGAGGCACTCTATTTGATCATTCTATTCTCTCACACACTCTTTGGAGAGTGGTGCACTTGTGGAAGAGGAGAAGATGCTGCTAGGAGATATCTATCTCTTATGCTTGGGTTGTATCATTGCTCTATCTATCTCTGAGGAAGTTATTGGGGTTTTTCACCTTTATGGTTTTCCCCAAGTAAACATTGTGTCTCTTGTGTGCTTGCATTATTGTGTCCATGATTGATATGCTGTAGATATGCTATACATGTTGTTTTCTTAGTTAAGATCCTATATCAGATTGAAGTAAATTCTGAAAAATTAACACCCATAGGTCCTTGTGCCTTGGACTCATCACCATTAGTGGTGAGTGGCTATGGACCATTTGAGAGGAGTCCTTAGTGCATCTTCGAATGGTTGTTTCTCACGTGCTCGTCTTCAACACCATCATCGCACCATTGAGATTCGTGCAGGGTATTGGTCCCTTCAGTTATTGGTCGAAGACCCCGGATGTTCCCTGACTCTAGCACATTGGTGAGTCTATTTGGAACCCCCCAGTTGTATGTTCCCACGGATAACCGGGCTACGCTTAATGACAGTATTCGGAAGCACCCCAGTTATATGCTTCCTTGAGTACCCAGTTCAAATGTAGTTCAATGTACCTTTGAGATTCTGACTCTCAGTTATTGAGTCCATCCAATTGTTGGACACCTTCAGGTCCAACAGAACATCAGTTGTTATTTCCATGTATCAGTTCTTCAGATCAGTCATGGTTAGACCATGAGTATGTCCCGGACTTGTGTCCCCTCTCGACCATTATGATGTACACAGCAGTTCTCCATGTATTTTTTAGGTCCCCTTTTGGGCCTCATTATTATTTGTATATCTTGATACGAGCATGGGTATGCCTGCCTCGTCCATATATTGAGATTATTCCTCATTCATTGTTGAGGACATGTATTTTCCGTTTTAACCTTTGAAGTTTGTATGGAGCACATATTCCGCTCTCCAACTAGTTTCTGCTCTCCTCTGTCACAATGCTCATACCCCTGGAAAATGACAAAACCTATGATGTCTATCGGCTATACGATGAGCTCCTTCCCTCACACACCAGGGGGCAATCTGTTAACACCCAAAAATTGTTCACCAGCTCGTCTCCCTAGTGACATAACCCATTTGTCTACTTTTTCTACATTTTTTGTCTCCATAACCCTAAAAAACCCTCAAACGCTTACCAAAAAGGCACAAAATCATTATTTCCCTCCTCAATTAATGAAATTCCTTCAAAAAAGGGTCCAAAATCCCCAAAATAAAATAAAAAGGGGAAAAAAGTCAGAAATAATTTCAAAAATAGGGGAAACCCCTAAAACCATTTACCAATACTTTTGGTTACCCAAAACCATGGTTCAATAATCCACCTTCGAAAACCTCTATAAAAGTTGATGGAGGCCCCCCATTTTGACATCCATGATCAACTCTTCACACCCTTATGCTGCTGAAATTCCTGTTGAACTTTAGCCTATCACCTTGAGCTTTTGTTTCCCTTTTCAGTTGAGTTTTGGACAATCCATTGAGCATTTGGAGAAGAGCACGAAACCCTGGACACTTGGTGCACTACTCACGTACAGCTGCAAGGGCTCCTAAAACCTCGCCTTTTGAGGTAACATAATATTTTAAACCATCTTTTACATATTAATACAAGAAAATCATATTTTCATTCATGGGTTGCTATTTACTTTAATACTGCAGTAGTTATTTAGTTTAATTTTTATTTCCATTATTGCACTCACATATGTTAGCTTAATTTGTTTATTTCTTATTTTCTACCCATTTAATTGAAATTCTACTAAGTGTTCTTGAATCCTTAGTAGGTGGTCTTTAGCATGAGCTGGTGTGAAAACACTAGCTACAGGTTTCCTGGATGATCGACAATCAATTGGTTATAGAAGTATATCCAAGAAGGGGAAATAAGTCCACGAATAAATATGGTGCATTCGATGCAAATATGAAGGACACCATAAGGATCAGTGCTCGTAATTCCGTGAATACTTACAGTCTGGCGCACCAAAATCACTCAGTCAGGGAGGAATGTTCCAGTGTCGAATTTTTCAAACAAGGGGACATCGATCAGAAGAATGTTTATACTTAAAGAAAATTGTGTCAAAACCGGCTAACCATTTTTGGAATTTCTATCGATCGGTCAGTCATGAAGAGAAGGATTGTAGAGCATATGATTTGATCCAAGAGAGAACTGCAAATACATTTTTTATGAAGGGAGAGGAGCAACCCCCTGTACAATAGAAACAACAGTATAGTCAGCAGCAACCGCATTACAATCAACTTCCGCCACAGTATAACCAACTGACGCCACATTATAATCAACAGCAACCTCAGTACAACCAACCAACGATGCAGTACAACCAACCGCGGTATCAACTGCCACAATATAATTAGCAGCAGTACAATCAGTCATGAGGAGGATTCAAAGGAGTATTCTGCGGAGGTCGCGGTGGAGGCTTTGGTCACGGAGGAACTTTTGGATGAGGTTGAGGGCCGGTTACTTGCTATAATTGTGGCCAGATTGGACATTATCCAAGGTATTGTATGAATCCGACTCCATAGTGTACCTATTGCAGTGCAACAAACCACAATGTCGAGGAGTGTCCCCAATTAATTGCGAAGTGGAAAACTAAGAATCCGCCACAACCACAACCAAATCCAAATGTAAATCAGAATCAAAATCCGAATCCTAATGTACAAAAGATCTTAGTAGAGATAATAAGTCGACCTATGAATGTTGCAGTAGTGACCATGGGGGGAGATGCGATAAGAGAAGACATGCCACTGCTTAGTGTTCGACCTACAACAAGGAAACAACTTCGATTTGATGCGGAAGCAGAGAAGGAAACCGTTTTGGAAGCGCAAGATGTGATGGGAAAGACTAATTTGTCACCTATAAGCCAGAAGGAAACTGTTTATGAGATGCCATCGATATTTGATATGACAAATTCATAGAGGCCACCAAAAAAGGTCAACACTCTGAGGACTTCCTGGAAATTTGTTTGACGTTGGCCAAAGATCAATATGCACTATCAAATATAGCTATTTTATTATATCTATAGGAAGACATGTGACAGGATCGGACAGTGAACCGATTGCACATAAATAAGATGGGGAGAGAAATGAGGATGAATGCACATATTGGCGCATTCGACATCGATTCTATCATTTTGGACCTAGGATCAGACGTAAACATCCTAACTAAGAAAACATGGGAGATGATGGGGAAACCACATTTGGCATGGTCCCCTGTACAACTTCGACTAGCAAATCAGATCAAGGTCACACCAATTGATCGATTATGTCATCTTCCTGTCGAAATAAAGGGATTGAAGACTTACGCATACTTCAATGTTATAGAGATCATTGAAAAAACAAGCCCCTATCGAGTGTTTCTAGGAATAGACTGGGAAATGGAGAATCAGGTTGTTATCAACTTTAAGAAGAGGACAATGTCTTTTGAAAACTGCGACATGAGGGTAGTTGCCCCATTTGATCCATCAGAAGGGAAGAGGTATGGCGAACCAACGAGGAATGAATTTACAGAAGGATGGGACAATGTATACAATGTTTAGGAGGATTACATAAATCCCACCAACGACGGGGAATTGCGGTGGTGAAGTGTTAGTTCAGCGTCGTTAGACTCTGATGAGGCGCTAAAAAATTGGCAAAATCGATTACATGAAGTATCATACAGAAGGTGCGCGTGAATCACTCAGTCATTGAGATGGGTAGCGACGGAGGTATGTGATTTGACGATATATGAAGGATTACATAATCTAGCTATATTCATCGTCAAATTCGAAGAAAAGGTATCAGAACCACAACGTTTGCTAGCATTGGAAGAAGCACTTAAGGCTACACCAGCATGGTGGTGGGAAGCACACAAGTCATAGATAACGAGCTGGACACTATGTCGAAAACTAATGGAAGTCATATTTGGGGATACTGAAGGCTACTATGGAAGGAAATACAATGGAATGGGTGATCCAAGGATTCATCTGGAAGAGTGTCAAAGTGCATGTGAAATGAGACCGAAATAGGAATGGGTCCATGCATTCATCCATACAATGGATGAAGTACCACAGAGCTCGTACATCGCAGCAGAACTAGGACACGAAACAACTACATGGGAAGAGTTAACCATTAGTTTCAGCCAGACTTTCAGCTTCTCGGATGAGAACCCCTTCATCCACACTGCACTACAGGAGATCCGTGAGAAGGTACTCGAAGCAGTTCCGATGGAAAAAACCAATGGGATTACAATGGACTGTGACACTCGAAATGATGATAGAGTGCTACAATGTGTCGGTAGGACCTTACAAAGAGGATGAACCTAGAGCTATTTATGTCCCATATTTAGAATGAAGTCGCGATGCCGAAGCACCAGAGATGCCATTTGACAAATTCCAACAACCACTGAAAATCAAGAATGCTAATATTGGGTCGGAGGAAAATCCCAAGTTCGCAAGTATTGGAGATTACTGGAATGATTGGACAATTGGAAAAGTTACTGATCTACTACATGAGTTCCAAGACTTGTTCCAAATGAAATTTTCAGAAATGAAGGGCATTTCCGGGGACCTGGGAGAAATGAAGATTCTGCTGAAACCTGATGTCAAGTGAGTAAAGAAGCGACCATATAGACTGAATCCCATGTATAAGGAGAAAGTGAAAGCTGATATAGAGTGAATGTTGGATGTAGGAATCATAGAACCTGTCTAAGAATTGGAATGGATCAGCCCAATGGTTGTCCAAGATAAGAAAACTGGTGAAATCAGGATTTGTGTTGATCTAAGGAAACTGAACGATGCATGTCTTCATGATCCATTCCCTATGCCATTCACTAATGAAGTACTGGAAGGTGTTGGAGGCCAGGAGATATATTCATTTACAGATGGATTTTCAGGATACCACCAAATAAAAATCACGAAATAATATCAACATAAAACAACTTTCCTGATGGAATGGGGTTTCTTTCAATACACAGTGATGTTGTTTGGTCTTAAAAACGCCCCTGCGATCTTTTCAAGGCTAGTTGTGATCCGGATTTATGTGGGAACGAAACAAAAGATAGCATTTACAGAATCATATACAGAGATACATTGCAAATAGCACAGTGATACAGTAAACACATATTCTATTAAATAGCGGAAATAGAACAGACTGTAAAATACAATAGCTAGAATGGTGGTAGCTATCTCTGAGAAGAGATGTGGCCGCTATGCTCATTCGTGCCAAGATGAATACAAAGAGAGGCCGAAAGGGCCTATTTATCATAAGCATGAGGGAAAGAACCCCAAACATCCAAAAACCTAACCCTAGGAGACGAAGCGCCAAAAGTCATGTGGGCCCCGTTTGGGTAAGTTAGTACATCAACTTCCCGGGGTCGTAACTTTTGCATGCGATCTCCGTTTGGGGCGCTCGGTAGCCCGTTGGAAAGGTCTATCCGAGATTTACAACTTTCGACTGGTCCCAAATGCATGCCGGAGGCAACCATTTGGTCCCCCAAATCGCCAAAAAATGTCGTTTAGGGCCTCAAAATGGCTCCGGAAGTTCAGGACCCGAAAAACTGCTAAAAATAGTAATTTATCAAAATTGCCAGAAGACTGTTTTGAGCCAGTTGGAAGAGGTGGGCCGCCACCGATATCCACCTGGATCAAGTTGTCATTGAATTTAAAGATTTCATTCATAAGTTTCTCGCAGTATATATGGACGACTGGACCGTATATGGGTTGATTAAGGACCACGTTGCGAATCTAAGACTGATGTTGGAAAGGTGTCGACAACATCAGATTTCGCTGAACTTGGAGAAGTGTATTTTCTACGCACCATTTGGAATCCTGCTATGAAACATTATATGTAAGGAGGGGATGCTGGTCGATCCAGCGAAGATTGCAATCATCATTGACTTACCACCACCAATGACAGTGAAGCAACTAAGGGAGACATTGGGACATACTAGATATTACAGGAAGTTTATCAGGGGATATGCAACGATTACAGCACCGATGGAAAAGCTGTTAAAGAAGGATGCAAAGCTCTAGTGGAACGACGAGTGAAAGAAGAGCCTCGACATACTAAAGACGAAGATGGTCGCAACACCGATATTAGTCTTTTTCAATTGGACAAAATAATTACATGTCCATGTGGATGCATCATCAGTATCACTGGGAGTGATATTGGCCCAACGAGGAGAAGGATCAATTGACCATTTGGTCACATTTGCGAGCAGGAAATTTTCCACTGCGGAGAATAATTACACGACGATAGAGAGAGAAGGCCTAGCAATGGTTTTTGCGCTGCATAAATTCTAACACTACCTGCTTGGATGGAATTTCAAAATGTTTATTGACCGCTCTGCATTAAAATACTTAGTCAATAAGCCTGTATTGGGGGGGAAGATCTGTTGTTGGTCGCTGCTATTCCAGGAGTTCAATTTTGAAATCATTGTGAAACCAGGGCGATTAAATGCAGGACCTGATCACTTGTCAAGGATTGAATCAAGTGAAGAACCAAGGAGCATTGATGAAAGATTTCTCGACGTGCAACTATTTAGGATTGACTATTATGAACAAATTATCCAGTTCTTGGCTACAGGAAGCGCACTCGAGGAGTTCACTACTAGTCATAAGAAGCAGCTAGTTGTTAGGGCTATTGATTTTCAACTAATCACAGGTAAGCTCTAAAAAATGGGACCAGATGAAGTCCTTCGTCGATGCATCCTTCCGCATGAACAAGAAAGAGTATTGGCAGAATCTCACGATGGGATCGCAGGAGGTCATTATGGAGGATGTACGATTTCTAGGAAAATACTTAGGGCTGGAATATGGTGGCTAATAGTGCACAGTGATGCCGCAGATTATGCAAAGAGCTATGATGTATTTCAAAGGATAGGGAAACCATCACGGAGGGATGAAATGCCATGAGTACCTCAATTGATGTTACAAGCCTTTGACAAATGGGAAATTGACTTCGTGGGACCCATCAACTCACCAGGAAGAAAAACGGGTCACGATACACAATTACTACAATTGATTACTTGACGAGATGGGATAAATCAGCGTCGGTAAAGGATTGCACAGCTGCGACAACAACAAGGTTTCTCTTTGACAACATGGTCACCAGGTTCGGGTTCTCAAAGGTAATGATGAGTGATCAAGGCACTCACTTCGTCAATCAAACTATCAGGGACATGACAGAAGAATTTCAAATTCAGCATCGAAGGAGTACCCCATATCATCCGCAGGCGAATGGAGCAATGGAAGCATTGAATAAGGTATTGGAGCATGCGCTCACCAAGGTGTGTAACAAAAACCGCGATGATTGGGATTTGAAGATTCTAGCAGTAATATGGGATTACAGAATGACATGTAAAAGGTTGACAGGACAGACTCCATTCAAATTAGATTACGAAGAAGAAGCAGTGATGCCGATGGAGTATCTTGTCCTGAGTCTGTGCATTGCAGCAATGATAGGAATAAGTGACGACAGAGCCATTGAAGAATGGTTGGCGAAGTTGTTACAGCTTGATGCAGATCACTTCATCACAGGATTTCATCAGCAGGTATAAAATGATCGACATAAGGCCTGGCATGATCACCACATCAAGGAGAAACACTTCCAGTGCAGGGACATGGTTTTGTTGTATGACAGTAAGTTTGCAAATCACCTAGGTAAGCTACAGATGCATTGGTTGGGACCATACATTATCAATTTCATTACTAGTGGAGGTGCAATGAAACTGCAAAATCTAGATGGGACATTGTTGACAAATTTCATGAATGGGATCCGGCTGAAGCCTTATCGGAATAGCCAGGCACATAGCGACTGGAAAATAAATTGAGTCAACATAAAAAACAAAATAAAAAAATGAAGTTTGTAGTGTTTGGGAATCAATCAACAACAGTAGGTCTATCAACGAAACAATGGAGAAGGAATAGCAACAACTTTTGGGGTGTTTCGAAGTTCAACACGGCACGAACGAGTCAAATCAGGTAATCATTGAAGCAGTTAACCCGCAGTGGATGACGACACCATTAATGACCAATGAGTACACAATCAATGAAGGATTCGATGGATGATTTGGCTATCATTGTCCAATATTAACCAGATGGACGGGAAGTGGGCAAGTGAAGTTATAAATACATGTGCAAAGGGATAGTTAGACTCATTGAGCCTTATGCGCGTTAGCCAATAATTTGCAGAAGAAGAGGTAGAGCGAAGAGTGATCTTAGAGAGTTATGATGGAGCATTTCATTTCTAGCATGAGCACACAAAGTGTGCCAAGGGAGAGGACAACAAGTGTTCACGAGAAACCAACAGTTGCATTAGCGCAGACGATTAGGAACAAGAGAAGTGCCAGCCAACCGATGGATACCGACCGAAGGACTAAGTGGAATGCTTGCAGCTCGACATGGGCTGCAGTTGATGGAGGAGCGGAGGGTTTTTCGACCGCTGCAGAACCAATTCCAGGGGCACTCCGGCTCAAGCAAAGGATGATCAAATTCATGAAGCAGATGTGCCGAAACTAGAGCAATTGTATTTCGCATACCTCATCCACCATGGGTGCTAGAAATATTGTTTCACAAGATGAGGAGGAGTATGAAGCAACAACAGTCACAACGATTAACGCTACGATCAAGGAAGCAGTCGATTGAATCAGGGCAACATATGACGAGTTCAAGAAGCAGGTAAACGCACCAACAGTTTCCAATTGGCGTGGCTTGAGGGCGAGCCAAAATTTTGTGTTGGGATCCTGTTGGCATGGGTCAAGAGCGCACAAGTGCAGAACCCCCAAGCGAAGAAAGGGTCATCGACATGAACAAAGGACTAGTCACAAAGCATAAAAGAGGCAATATATGTGGAAGTATTTGGTTAAGTTAGTTAGCAATGGGTCATTCGGACCATTTTGTAATGGCCAAGTGAGCCTATAAATAGAATTATGATTGTAATCCTAAGGGCATCATCTTTGCATCTATATTTGTTCTAATCTTTTGTATTGATCTATTGGAGCATCTATCTGGTTTTGGTTTGTTTGCAGCGACTGCTTTGAGTTTGTAATGGTTCTGTGATGCATGACAAATAATGGGAACGATTGATATATGTCTTTGTCTCTGTCTCTTTGTCTATTGTAGTGTTTGATGTTTCATTGAGATCGCAATAGATGCAGTTATATTATGTACCATAGATTCCTTGAACATGCTTTGATAATATGTTTAATTTGTTAATTATGAGATGGTAATGTGACTGATGCGAATAAGGAAAATGGTAATAGGTTGATAATATGATGTTTTGATGTGAATTCAAATATATGGCTTATGTTATGAATGAGAGTGAGGTAATGCATGTCTTCTCATAACTGCAAAAGCTTGGTTTCTGCAACCCCCCCTTAGGCATCTCGGGTGAGACTTCACTCGCTTTGCGGGTGTTGCTGGAAAGGGTAAAACCTTTCTAAGCCGATGTTTAAGGGAGTCTGGTCGATGGTTTCTTGACAACAGTGCGAAGTGAACCCCTTTTGACAAGACTGTGTCAACATTTCTCCGAGTTCAAAATTTTGATTTTTCCACTTATGAAGAAGATATAATGTTAACTAAATATTTAGAAAAGAAAAAAGATCAAATATTAAGATAGGAAGAGATGGATTGGTATCTTAAAAGTAGGGCCTTGTGGATTGGACTACAAGATAATAACACTAGATTCTTCCACTCATATTCCTCACACAGAAGGAACATAAATTCTTTTTGGGAGCTTACTGATGATGATGGTGTAGTTGTTAAAGGTCAATCAGAGTTACAAAATATGGCTAAAAAGTATTTTAGTGATGTCTTCAAGGATACAGGTCAAAGCTCACTAGAGGCACAATTGAACATCATTAAACATTTTCCTAAATTCTTGGATGAGGCAGAAGGGAAAGATATGGGAAAGTAGGTTAATCTGGATGAGATAGAGGAGGCTTTGAAGAAATTTGCAAAAGAAAAAAGTCTTGGCCATGATGGCTGGACTGTAGACTTTTCCTTCATTTTTTTGATATTATGGGTAAAGATCTGCTTGCTATGGTGGAGTATTCTAGAACTGAAACATTTGTCTCAGGTACTCTCATTCAACATTTCTCACCTTGGTTCCAAAAAGTAATAAACCAACAAACTTTTCAGAGTTTAGGCTGATTCCTTTGTGCAACCTTTCTTACAAAATAATTACTAAGATCATCTACAGTTGGATAAAGCCCTTCCTTTCAAAACATATGTCCTTAGATCAATTTGGATTTCTGCATGCTAGGCAAAATTTGGATGCTATTGGTATTACTAGGGAATTTATTCACTCTATTAAACAAAATAATTTGAAGGCAATTTTGTTAAAGATGGATTTGGAAAAAGCCTATGATAGAGTTGACTAGGTTTTTTTAAGATTGATTCTTATACAGATTGGCCTTCCCCTTATTGTAACTAACTAGATCATGGCATGTGTGTCATCTACACAACTTGATGTTTTGGTGAATGGAACACCTTATAAATTCTTCAAGAGTTCTAGAGGTATCAGACAAGGTTGTCCTCTATCTCCACTATTATTTATGATTATCATAGAAGGATTAAGTAGGCTTATACTGAATGCAAAATCTGAAGGTAAAATTACAGCTGTTGTCTTTATTACTCATCTGCCTTTTTTGACGATGTTATTTTATTTGGTATCGACTCTATTTAGGAATGGAAATGCTATTTGGAGATCATCAATTTATTTTGTAATGCTTCAGGTATGAAAGTGAGTGTGAAGAAGTCAAGCTTCTTTCACCACAAGTTGGAAAATGACTCCTTTGAGAGTATTCTTCCATTCTTCCCTACAAGGCATTCAATCTGGAAGAAGGTCTTAAGTACTTAGGTTATTTCCTAAATCCTAATGGATACATAGTACATGATTGGTCTTGGATGGTTGAAAATTTTGAAAGGAAAATTAAACCGTGGACCTACAGGTTGCTTTCCATTGGTGGAAGGCTTACACTGATAAAAGTTGTACTTGTCAGTTTCCCAGTATATTGGTTCTCATTATCTCAAGTTCCCTTATCAATTAAAAATTATATGAGGAAGATTAACATTTGATGTCCATTGGTTGTAGCTTGGGTGGTTGGGAGGAATGATTGTTGCCCTCCCAATCCAAGTTCAGATCTTGTGAGTGACATGTTTCTCTTGTTGATCTCCCGTTGTAATGATTGTATTTCTCGCCATACCTTTATTCTCTACCATTTAAAAAAAAAATTACCAGGAATGGCAGGCATGGGGGGAGTAATTTTCGACTCTAAGGGGAACAAGTAGAAGGAGTTTTCCTGGAGCATAGGAAGAAAAACCAATAATCGTGCTGAGTGGCTTGGCCTTATCAAAGGGATGGAGATTTTGATCAAGTTGGGAATCAGGAATCTCATGGTCTTAGGCGACTCCCTTATTTTTATCAAAGAAGCCAGAAGTATTGTGGGCAAACGAAAGGATCCCACATCGAAAATGCATCACATCCTTCTACATATCAGCAATGAATTTCATGATCTTAATTTTAGGCATATCTTGCGGGATCTAAATGGACAAGCCAATGAAATGGCTAATCTTGGTGTCACCCTCTCTTATGGTGTTCTAAGTTGTAGCAATGAGCCCATGGAAGACTCTTGGATCCCTTAGATCAATGACAATCCTAATGATCTGGATTGAAAACCAAAAAACCTTGCTATATAAGTTGCACCAAGCTCACTATACAAATGGGCTCAATATTTTAAATTTTTGGGGTCTCCCCCTAGAATTTCGACGGCTCCTTGCAGCCTTGAACAATTCCCACACATGCTTGAATTTATTGTTACCAGCTACCTTTCCATCTGTATGGCATGCGAGCTGGGGAGAGCTGTTTATTTCCGGATCTGGAAGCATCCACCCATTCATTCAGTTGTTTTGAGTGCTCTACAATGTGAGTTGTCTAAATTATTGCTCAGATTGTCTGGTTTGAGTGTTGTTCGGTTCGTTGGTAGAAGCATGGATTGTAATGGTGATGGTCGTCCTTAGGGGCATGGTGGTGTTTGTTTCCATGGAGTTGGGTGTCCACAAGAGAGAGGCGAGGCAGCCCAGAGATGTAGAAGGTGCTTCACAGTGGGGAGAGGGTCGAACGGTGGTTGCAACAGAGGCTGGAAAATGGAGGAAGTGAGGGGAGACTCCGCTGAGGTTGAGAGAAAGCATGGGTGTGGCCCTTGTTGCTGCAATGTTGGGGCAGGGAATCCGCATGGACAGGATGTGAAGCGCACCATCTCCAAATTTGAGGTGGAATTTCTTGACAGGCTACAGGCACTGGATCGGATGATCAAAGGAGAGAACCTGGAACATAAGAAGATACTAACCCGTCTATACAATTTGGCTTATGCTATCCATACTGAGGAAAAATATTAGTATCAGAACATGGCTGAGAAAGTTGAGCATTTAGAAGAGACGCTGGGGATAGCATTCCCCCATAAGGCTCGCAAGCGCAGGGTTTCTGGTAAGGAATTGGAGGACATCAACAGGAAGATGGATAAATTACAGAATTTCATGGCCAATGAAGGAAATTTCATGGATCTCAGTGCTGAAAAGAATGGGGCAGCAACTTCAGCTGATGCTGCCATGGACTTTAGTCTGTAGTAAGAATTTCACCAGTTTCGGGGCTCGGGTTGGACCTTTCCTGCTCAGTAATGTTATGTTTTATTTATAGTAGTTTGTTTATGATTTATGGACTTAGTAGAATAGACACCAGCAACATTTTTGGTAATCTAGACTGCTCAATACTCCAGTTTGTAAAAGACAAAAGCATTAAAATGTTTTATTTCTGCATATTACTACTAGGGTAGTTCGTCAGAAGTTACTGTTATCAAAGAATAGGAAGAAGCAAAGATAGCTCTCAGAATGAACATGATGAAATAGGCATGAGGGATGACTTCCATTCATGGGAGCATTCTATTCTGCCTCTGTTTTGTAATCTCTACTTTTTTTCTCATAATCAAAGCTAGTAACCGTTTCTGTTAAAAAAAAAAAATTATATGAGGAAGATCATCTTCAATTTTCTTTGGACTGGAGGGTCATACAGAGCCAAAATTATTATGGCTAGCTGGGAAAAGCTCTCAATGCCAAAGAAGTGGGGTGGATAGGGCATAGAAAATTTAATCTGGTTCAGTATTGCTTTAATATTACAGAGTTTTTGGTGTGGATTATTTGGGAAAAAAGATTTGGACTACTGTTATGCATGAAAAATATATAAAAGTGAATCTAATCACATGGATAAAAAATACTAAGAAAATTGTTAGGAATTCCTCTCATGTTTGGAAGGAATTTCTCAAAACATATCAATGGATTGGAAAATATCTCACTTGGAGAGTGGGAAATGGTAAGGAGGTATTGGTTGGCATAGATCCAATACTTGGTTTAGGTGAAAATTTTCATCTTTCTCCATATCTCCTGAAGTAGTTGGTTGAGATTGTGTACATTACTTTTGCTCATGTTAGAAGACCTAAATGGATAAATCAGGAAAATTCTTATTGGTATACTACAAAAGATATGGGAATTAGTGGTGCTTGGGCTAATGAATGGGAGGATTATATCACTAGACTCAACTCTTCTGTTTGCAAATTAACTGATATGCATGACACACTTATTTGGCTCTCTAATCCCGTGACGGGTACAATTACTGCTAAATCAGCTTACCAAGCTATTGTTTAGGAAGGTAACTATACTGTTCAGAATTGGTGGTATAAGGTACTTTGGAAATGGAAAATTCATTTAAAAATGAAATGCTCCATGTGGTTTGCTTTACAAAACTGTCTGAAAACTTAGAAAAAATTATTAAAGAGAGGTTGGTGTGGACCAAGTATATGTCCCCTCCGCAAATTTGACTTGGAGTCTGTTGATCACATTTTGGTCAGCTGCAATTTTACTTCAAAAATATCAGTGGAATAAGGTTTGTTCTTCACTCAATATAGTACAAGTTTGGGGGAGATCAAAATTTGATCAGAATTGCTATCAGTGGCATAAATTTTGCAGAGATTACAATACTCTCCATGTGTTCATTTCTTGGAAAATATAGAAGGTTAGGAATGATTGTGTTTTTGAGGACCACTTACAGGATATTGATGTCATCTGTATGCAAATTATAAATCTGGTTAGTGAATATAATACAGGGGAGAAAAAATATTATATACTGAGAATTCCAAAAGTATTACATTATTTTATTGGAGCGGTTGGATATTTTGATGGTGCAACAAATGATGGACTTTGTGCGACAGGAGCAGTATTACAAAATAATGAAACACACATGTATACCTTCATATTACATTATGGTACTAGAACAAATATGAAGGATGGGTTGCTTGCAATATGGTGTCTATGCAAAATGGCTTCCATGTTTGGTATAGTCAAAGTTGTGGTATATGGGGACTCTAGAGTAACCATAAAATGGGAAAAAGGTGAATATAATATGAATGTATTGTCATTAACTCCTTGGTGCAACACAATACATGAAATCCTGAAGGACTTCTCATAGATCAGTTTCAACCATATTTTTAGAGAACAAAAGCAATTGGCAGACAACTTGTCCAAGCTTGCTCTGGATGGCAAAGAAGGGGTCCTCTTCTGGGAGGAATTTCTGGAAAACTCACTGACTGATTGTGGATCACAATATATTTTTAGTTTGTAGTTCAAATATTTGTGGTATATTTCTGGAAAATATTGTCATAGGTTGGACAGTTATCTTTTTTGGATGTTATGTGCCTTGGATTAAGATAGATCCCAGCTCTTGAGTATTTTGATATAGACAGCCAATTATCATACTATAGATGAACAACTATGCACTTTTTATTCTCACATGAATAGCATAAGTACATTTTTTTCCACTGAAAAAAAAAAATATATAAAATAACTGGCAGTTGATGCATGGATAACGAGCATTTTGTGGAAGGCACCTGGTGATTACAACTACGCATGGAAAAAAAGTAACAGATAACTTGTTAGTGGCACTTAACTTATGTCCTATCGTTGTTCACCGACCACAAGTTAAGTGCCTTCTATATAAATAAATATATGCTAGTTGATAAATTGCTTGGAAACCAGATATAAATAATTATATTAATTTTTTCAATCAATCATAAATTAAAAACATAATGAAAATGACAACCTTCCTCATCTGTGATGGCGAAAGAGACAAGGAAACCCTAATTTGCAACAACAACATATGCCTAAATAAACCAATGGATATAATGTCTAAATAGAAACATATCAAAGATATACGAATAAAATAAAAATTTAAAAATTCCAATTATAAGATTGAGAAAATTAAATGTAAATCTAAATTTACATAAAATAGTAAATTTCATTTTTTTCAAAAAGAAAGAAGAAAAAAAAAATTCAATAATTTAGAAAGATTTTCTAATAAGACTAAAAATATTAAATCTCAACTTTAAAAACAGAACTTTTGTCATAAATGGAAATAAATGGAAACTAGTCTAAAAGTATTCATAATCAATAAGAAAACAATGTAGTGAAGAAACAAGTAACAAATAAATAGCATTCGAAGTGGAGAAGGCGGCCCCACATAAAAGATGATACCATGAATTTTCTATGTGATTGCGTTAACAATAAGAATATCATAAAGGCGAAGAGAACAAGTTGGAAATTACTTTCGACATAAGTCTAAGTCTTGGTCTTTCCATGGGAAGAAAGAGAACCGAACAAAATTATGATTCACGTGAGCTTCTCCCATTTAAATCTCAAGCAAATTCGTTGGAACAAACGCTCTGAATTGAAAGGGCGATATAGATATAGAAAAAATTAATACAAATTTATGGGTATGCCAATTATAGTAAAATGAGTAGTGTTGTTAATGTATACTTCATGAACCATGGAAAAAGAAAAAACAACGTACTATTGTTATTTATTTCGAATTAAATAGTACAAAGATAGTTCCCAAATACATAGAAGATTCAAGTCATTGTCTCAAGAACTTGATCTCAAAATAGCATCCAGCTTGACAGCTTCTACAAAAAAGAAATTTCCCAAAACAAAACTTCACATGAAGTCTTATAACAGACATTACCTGATATCAAAACTAGAAGAAAAATAAGTTACCCCTGTCCATCAAACAGGAATCTAGCCATTCTTCCCAAAACAAAGTACCTTCTGAACCTTCAAATGCCTGTTTTAAAAGCTGATCGGCTTGAGAATTGTGTTCACGGAATATATGTTCAAAAGATATATGATGAAAAGAAGATATATCATGACGAGTAAGTTGACACCAATGCCTAAGAGCAGTGATGTTCAAATTGTACTCATTTTCTTCCCACTTAATGGTCACCTGAGAATCACCAAAAACTTTGAGATTGTACAGACTGAAGATGTTTGCCACCTTTAAACCCATCCACAGGGCCATCAACTCTGCCTTCATATTAGACCCTCTGCCACCATTTAGTCTCAGAGTGCAGAAATGGTCTTCATTAAGAAAAATGACACCCCCCATAGCACACAAACCTGCTTGTGCCGCCCCATCAAAAAATAATGTAGGCTGAGTAATCACATATGAAAAAGTGTTATTTCTTTCTCTTTTCTTAGAATCATCGTCCTATGGATATGAATGTATCAACTTGATAACAGTCTTCACACAGCCAACCACAATTGGTGATCTATTTTGAAAAATCACCTCATTCCAAGCATACCAGGAAACCCAAGATACAAATATAGGAAGGAACAATGGTTTTTTGTTATCCCTCACCCAGCTGAGCAAAGCAGATACAAAATATGAACCTGGCCAATACAAATGCAACTGCAGTTCTTTACAGCATATCATCCAGATATCCTGTATAAAAGAACAATTAAGAAATAAATGATCTATCGATTCCGTATCATGTTTGCACAAGCAGCGCCAATGCGGTCCATACCAGCCATGCCTGAGAAGATTGTCCCATGTCTTCATACTACCATATAAAGCATGCCATAAAAAGCATTTTACCTTTAATGGAAGAGGCCACTTCTAGATCTTCTGATACCACCAGTGCCTAGGAAATATACAAGCATCTTGAATAATTCTGTCATAAGCATATTTAGTTGAAACAATACCTTCTTTTGTATTTGCAGACAATAATAATTTATCAGAGCTCCCAATAATTTTAATTCCGGCCTTCCTTAAAGCCATAATATAACAATCCCATTCACTTGTGAATTGATCAGAAAGATTTAAATCTACAGCATTCAACCATGAACTCCCAAAACACTGATTGTGACAGGGATTGTGGACATAATTTAATGTGCAAAACCCTAGAGAGTTCAGCTGAGAAACCAACTCATCCGAGAGCTTAAAAGAGTCTTCCATCCCAAGAACAGGATCCACGCCAATAAATATATTGCTGCCATCACCAACCTGTCAGCATAAATCTTTAGCATTCCAATCGTACACTTTAAGAAAACCCCTCCAAATTGGAGACATCACACCATTGACAAATTTAGGTTTCCTCATCCACGATGTTAAATCAGACTTGATATACTTAATATGGAGAACCCTCAACTAGAGAGTGTCACTAAAAAGACCACGCCACATACTCTTCAACCTGAGGGCTTTATTGAAAACGCTGATGTCTTTTATTCCCCAACCACAAAATTTCTTAGGGCAAGCTAGAGTCTCCCAACGAACCATCACAAGATTCGATCCTTCTGAATTTCTAGACCATAAGAACCTGAAAATAAGTTTCCTGATAGCATTTAAATGAATACTGGGGTCTCCAACAAAGAAAGCCAGAAAACAGGGATACTTGAGAGTACAGTTTTCACCAATACAAGACGTCCTCCAACAGAGAGGAGCCAAAACGACCAATGTTTTATCCTATTTTCAAACTTACGAATGATCCATCTCCAGTCATTCACAAGATATGAATTTGGTTTTAGCAAAAAACCAAGATATTTAATACCATCAACCATATTATGAAATTTATATGGTAAAATGGATTCAATATCACTTCTTCTAGCAGCATCCACATTATATTGATAAAAACATGACTTTGTGATGCTTACCTTCATCCCAGAAACTTTGCAGAAGAAATTGATAATGTTTGAGAAAACTCTCCATTTAGAAATAGAATCAATACTAGCAAGAAGCACATCATCAACAAAAAGAAGGTGTGATAGAAAACACCCATCACCCATCTTGATGCCTTTAATCAACCCCATTTATTTTTCTTGATTTACTAATCTACTGAGTCCATCAATAATCAAGAGGAAAAGCAGAGGAGACAAGGGGCATCCCTTCTTGATCCCTCTAGAGCACTGGAAAAAAGTAGAAGGACTCCCATTCACCAGAATTGCAATACAAGGAGTAGATACACAGGCCATAATCCAGCTTAACACATGAGGAGGAGTACCAATTTGTATCAAAACCAACCTGAGAAAAGTCCAATTAACACGGTCATAAGCTTTCTCAATATCTATCTTCAGAAGCATAACCTTCATCTTTTTTGACTTGATAGTATGCAATAACTCCTGAGACAGACCAATTGCATCATGTATTTGTCTATCTTTTAAGAAACCGAACTGTTCTGGACTTATGAAAGCAAACAGAGCATTCTTGAGCCTTTGAGCAATAATTTTAGAAACCAACTTATAAATAAGATTACATAATGCAATGGGTCTGTATTCCCCAAAGGAAGAAGGCTTATTGCTCTTAAGAATTAAAGTGAAGAAAGTCGCATTGAGAGCACCATAAATAAACCCATGAATTCTAGTGAATTCCACAAGACACTAGATATTTTTCCCCATGACATCAAAGAAATGAACATACACCTCAGCAAGCCAACCATCAAGGCCAGGGCTTTTTTCCCTGACAAAAGACTTTAAATTTTTCTCAATTTATTCCATCGAAACATCCTTCCCAAGATCTTCAGCTTCCCTTTCATCAAAACAACGAGGATACAATCTAGCTAGATGAATTTGATCTAAAAGATCACATCCTCCTTCATCTCTATAAATGTTACCATAAAACCTAACATCTTCTGAACTTAAGGAATCCAGACCATTTATAGAATTACCTGCTTCATCATTTATTTCCCAAATCATTTTTAGGTTCCTCCTCGCTGAAGCGAAAGCATGAAAAAACTTTGTATTCTTGTCACCAAACTGAATCCACAAGGCACGACTTTTTAACCTCCTAACTCTTTCTTCTAATAACAGTAAATCCTCCTTTTTTTTCTCATAAAGCTTCAAAGCTTCAAACTCAACCTGATTCAACGAGCCATCAAAATTTTGAAGAAAGGCATCCTAAATACTAATTTCCAGAGCCTTCAGTTCAGCTTCATCAGCCTTTTTTTTAACCTTAAACCACTCAATAACCACATCTTTCAGTTTCTTCATCTTGAGACAGAAATAATCAACAAGATTTAAATTTTCAATATTTACATTAGACCAGAAATTTTTCACCATCTCACAGAAATCATTATCCTGAAGCCAAAAACAATTGAATTTGAACAAGTAACATGGCTTCTGTCCAAGATCATCAAATTGGAATACAATGGGCCTGCGATCCGAAAACTTCACATCATGGACCCAAGCCCTAGTCTTTCTGGAGATGCTTAATAGAGCAGACTTCACTAAGAACCTATCAAGTCTCTTGTGAACACCATCTTCACCATAACGGCCATTAGTCCAAGTAGGAAGAAGCTTTGCTAGCTCAACATCCACCAAATCATGTCAAGATAAATAATCTGAGAAAAAGTCGGCCATCAGATCCATCCTAGCCATTGAACCCCAGATTTCAGAAGCAGAGATGGTGAAGTTTAAATCATTGCAATAATCAAATTTTCCAGACATAGCAGAGTCTCCCAAAAATGCCTCCTATCACCATAAGGAGCGTAATAGTTAAGAATAAATAACCATAAATTCAAACCGATACAGTCCCCCTTCATTAATAAACCCCAAGGAGAATAAAAGACTTTGAAAGAAAACATAACAGGGTTCCAAGCCACTGCCAGACCCCCTGAAAGACCATTAGCGAAACTAGCCACAACTTCCCACCTAGGAAGAAAACCCCCTAATTTTGTTATAGCCACATCACTCAAACACATGGTTTCTTGCAATAAGACAATACCCGGGCAAATAGTGTTGAAGAGTTTAGAGAAGGCCTTTGCCCGTGAAACCTTCGCCAACCCACGGACATTCAAAGAAAGAATGGACATTAAGAACCTGTAACAGAGGGCACCCTCATGTGAAAAAGAAAGCTCATCTCCCGACGCCAGTCTATCAGACAACAAAGAGGCTGACATATCCATACCAAGCATACCAAAACCTTCCTTCTTCCTTTTTTTCACCCTGCGAATTGTAACATTTTGAAACTTGAAAGAATGAATAGGAAGGGCATTTGAATCAACAATAGGGGACTTTGTGAAAGATGGAACAGGAGTTAGGGTTTTCAACATCCCACCCACAATGAAAACCTCTCTATCACCGAACTCAGAAGTCCCAAAATCAGGGTTGGATGACGTTAGAGTCCTAGGAGAACCAGACTCCAAACCATCAACCAAAGACATATGCTTAAAATTCCGAACCCTAGGAGACCCAACCCTCTCATCAACATCAAGAGATAAGCTTTGACAAACCCTAACTCGAGGCTCAGAATCAGAAACTTGAGCATTGATGTGACTCGAACCAATATCCTTCTCCGCAGCACCAGGAATAGGGCCAAAAACCTTACCACCATCAACAGGGAAAGAACCAAAAGTAAGACTAAGAACAATAATGGGTCTATCCTTCTCTAAAGAGTTAGAGGAATCTGGAAGACACTCAAAAACATATTTTAAGGGCCCATGTCTTAGAATAACTTCCCCCGATGCAATACGAACATCGAAATATTTCTCGGCTTCCTCCATCAAAGCAATATCATCATGTGAGACATCAGAATACACAGAGTCTGGAACAGGAATATGCTTACCAGGACCATGAAGACGCACATGTTGAGGAGAAGAAAAGGCCAAAGGATCATCAGATACTGTCCCCGACTTCAGTAAATGAGGGCATTTTGATCTGGTATGCCCAATTTCACGGCATCCGAAACATCTAAATGGGATTCTGAAGAAATCGAGCCGCTGTTTCCACAGTCTTTTCCCCCAAACAACCACCACTTCTGCCGGTAGACCAGAGTCAATATCTATTTCCACCATGACTTTTGCATACCTTCTGTCAAAGCCAAATAAAGAATTTCTGTCAATACGAATGAAGCGACCAACATAATTTGCCAGGCCCACAATAATCTCTTCAGTCCAAAGTTCGATAGGCAAGCCTGGTATCAACATCCAGAGATGTCGCAGCCTCTGTCTCTCCGAAAGGGGATCAAATGCGATATGCCATTTCTTCAGAATTAAGGAGTTGTCTTTGCATAGCCATATACCTTCCAAATTCCGGGGATCATAACAGGATCTAGGAAAACAAAGAGAATCCATCGATTCAGCAACAGATTAACCCTAGGAACCATACCGGTGACTGGAAGCCAATTTTCCCTAACCCATTCCAAAATTTCTTCTTTGGAGCCTAACGTATACTCCAACCTCCCAACAATGGCTCATTCCGCAAGCATATCCACCCTTTCAAGATTTGAATCCTCGACAATAACATATCTAGACAGAGCAGAACGAGCCTTGTGGGCCTTCAGCCTTCTACGAACCTTCGCCTTCAAACCATACAAATTCCCATTTTTACACTCATTTGATTTCTCCACCGCCTGCACCGGCGTAGAACAAGGGTTTAACAGATGATCCAAAGAAAAGACCCCCCGAGTCGATAAAGAGGGTGCCATTAAAACAAGTCACCGGGAGAAGGGTAGACAACCCACACCTGTCCACCTCCCACAGGGACCCGCAGGCATTTGTCACAACCGCCGCCAGAAAGAATAGGGACCAAAATAGAGATAGGATAAAGCAGCCCTCCACCAAAATAACAAAACCAGCAGCCTTAGCTAGTAGAGAAATAAAAATAGGACTCGGCCTTTTAAAAAAAGTAATAAAAAAACTAATATTGTAGACCTAGGGTAACAAAACCCGAAAGAAACAAATAATCAGCATCACCGTAAGCCGTTATTCCCACTTTTTTTATACTTGGCAGGTACTAGACTGGTTCAAAACAAACCAGTGGACTCCAAGTCGATGATACTCATAATTCTTCCCTCCGGATCCCATCACAACCCAGATCTGCAGCAGGAAACCAGAAACTACACACGAACTTATGTACTCGGAATTATTTTTTTATGAAGGTGTTATAAGAGAGTAATAATACTTAATTTTATTGTTGATATTGATTATCCTTTGTTCAAAGGTGTTATAAGAGAGTAATAATACCTATTTTTTTATTGTCGATATTGATTATCCTTTGTTGTTAGTACTAAATGAAAAACTCTTACAAGATGACATGAAACTTATAGATTGCCTTTTCATTTTCGTGTTCTTAATGCTATTGTTGGTTGCAAACCTTCTATATGTTTTGTTGGATTCATAGATTATCTTGTATGATTTCGTTGATGAGAATGTAATTAGGGAGTAGAGAAGAACAAATGAGGAGACTCACATCTTGTTTCCAGTTGAATCCCAGACATGGGATTTTATTTTTCTCAACCCATAATTCCAACAGTTGAAACTTGTATTGTTTTGTTTTGTTTTCTATATTTGATTCTATAGGGGAATCGCCAAGGTTGACAATAGATACATTTTACGAAATCAGTCAAATATTTTTTGTGAAGAAATCATGCCCTCACCCTCGACCTCATCCCAAAGCATCTCTCATGAGACAAATCACCAACATGACTCTGCGTGACTTAACTATGTAGAGAAATCATGTAATACCTGAGTTTTGACCCCTAGCATGCATTCAAGAACATATTATGTATAATTGCATATGTGAATTTATAGTGATGGGAGCTTAAATAAATGACCCTACTTGTAGATGATATAAATATATTTTTATTGACCACGTGGTAGGCTACCATGGAAAATCAAGCTATGTAAATATTAATGCTTGAATATTAGAATATGTGATGGTTCAAGATGGCTACATAAAGCATGATAAAGGCTATGATTCCACTAGAGGTGAAGGGAAAAGGGGGGCCATGGGAAAGCAAATCCTCTCATTTCCATTGACTCTAACATTCATTCCAACACTCTCATGTTCATGCTTTACATAGTTTGTGTTGTGTTCTCCATTCCCAACAATTACCATTATGGAAAGTATCCAAACATAGTATTCTAAAGAGGAAATTGTAGATGTGGGATGAAATATAGTTGGCTATAGGTGAGCATAGTTTTATATTCTTTAGATGTTTGAGAGCTAAGTATTTCTCTCCTGAGTAGTTGTCGTAAAGAATAAAACAATTTGGACTCCTTATACACACATTGAAGAGCACCATAAGGGAAGGGTACATTGAGGGATTGTTGAGTAGAGAAGCGGTAGGGCTTTGTGAGAGGAAATGGAAGAGAGTTTCTCAAATATTAATGGCTAAATGGGATTCTTGTAATGCTCAACGGTGAGCATATTGGTTGAGAGTGAAGGAACAATAGTTCCTTTACTAAGTAAATAACCAGTACAAGTAACGTAAGAAAGCCATAAATGGCTAAGTAGTATTGTAAAAATGAATGTATGATAGATGATTAATAGTTACATAGGTTTGGGCTTTATACAAGCCCGTCATGCACTTTTTCGTAAAAGGGCATGACTATTGACTTAAATAGTCTTTAATTAATAATAAATTAATATTAATATTAATTTATTATTGTATTGTTACATTGCCTTCCCCTTAAGGGAAGCTTTGTCCTCAAAGCTTCATTAACAACAATGTCTGATTTTGTTTGAACTGTCATCTCTGAAATCCTTTGCGACACTTAACGAAATAAGACAATACGAGTTCTGGATTCCCCGGGAGAATTGTCGCATCGTATCTGCTGTGGTCCATCCCAAATCTATTTTTATTGGACCTCTGAGATCGTTTTGGAGAATTGGTCATCTCAATGGTTGCTTAGTATGTTGAATTGTTTGCCTGTCAACATAACTCTTTCGTGAATGTTTATTTTCACCCTGTCGTTGGTCAAAATGACGATTATAATTGGGATGTCTGTAAGGCGTATGTGTTGTTTGTTTTTCTTTCTTTTGAACTATGGCGAAGACTGCCTTCACTTCCTTGACTTGATTTTTGGATGCATCTTCCTGGATTTGCGCTTCTTGGTTCTCCAGTAAATTGTTATGATCTTCTAAATCTTTTTTATTCTTTCATCTTGTGACTTTTTGTCAATTTCTAACTTCTTGATTTGATTCTCTAATTCCTGATTACAATTATTTAGACACTAGTTTTCTTCTTGCTTTTCCAGTATTCTTCCTTCGAGGTCTTCACCGGAGTGTTCTCTCTTGCTACTGTTTTTCAATTTTTTGATCTTTGTAATTAGTGTTTTGTTATGATTTCGTAGTCGAAAAATTTCTTCGGTATTGCTTGATAAAACCTTATTGGCTTTTGCCAGTTCCAACGTATGTGTCTTCTTACTGTCATTATACTGTTGCTAGAGTTTTTCTTTTTGTTGTTGATGATGATGTAACTCTGTTTCCTGATTTTTTAACTTTTCATGTACTTGTGCCAATTCATCTTTTTTGTCCATGACGATTTTGTTAAGACAACTAATTTCCTCTTTTAAGTCAACACTATTTCCATATGGATATTCTTCAACTTTGTTTGGTTTTTTTATTTGGTCCTCAAGTTTTTGAATGATACCTTGCAAATGTGAAATTTTTTCGTGCTTATCTGATAAATTTTTTGTGAGGTTTTCTCTACTGTCTTCCAATGATCGAATTCGTAATTCTGAGGTAATAATCTGTTCTTTTTTAAAACCATTAATTTGTTCCTGATTGTTGAACCGGAGCTGTAGAACACTATTAGCTAGTTCACACTTTTCTAGCTGGGCCAAACTATTCGTAACTGTGATTGCAATTGTGAGTGACCTGGATCATCCCTCATAATAAAATAACTGGCAGTTGATGCATGGATAACGAGCATTTTGTGGAAGGCACCAGGTGATTACAACTACGCATGGAAAAAAAGTAATAGATAACTTGTTAGTGGCACTTAACTTATGGCCTATCGTTGTTCATCGACCACAAGTTAAGTGACTTCTATATAAATAAGTATATGCTAGTTGATAAATTGCTTGGAAACCAGATATAAATAATTATATTAACTTTTTCAATCAATCATAAATTAAAAACATAATGAAAATGAAAACCTTCCTTATCTGTGATGGCGAAAGAGACAAGAAAACCCTGATTTGCAACAACAACATATGCCTAAATAAACCAATGGATATAATGTCTAAATAGAAGCATATCAAAGATATAAGAATAAAATGAAATTTTAAAAATTCCAATTATAAAATTGAGAAAATTAAATCTAAATCTAAATTTACATAAAATAGTAAATTTCATTTTTTTCAAAAAGAAAGAAGAAAAAAAAAATTCAATAATTTAGAAAGATTTTCTAATAAGACTAAAAATATTAAATCTCAACTTTAAAAACAGAACTTTTGTCATAAATGGAAATAAATGGAAACTAGTCTAAAAGTATTCATAATCAATAAGAAAACAATGTAGTGAAGAAACAAGTAACAAATAAATAGCATTCGAAGTGGAGAAGGCGGCCCCACATAAAAGATGATACCATGAATTTTCTATGTGATTGCGTTAACAATAAGAATATCATAAAGGCGAAGAGAACAAGTGGGAAATTACTTTCGACATAAGTCTAAGTCTTGGTCTTTCCATGGGAAGAAAGAGAACCGAACAAAATTATGATTCACGTGAGCTTCTCCCATTTAAATCTCAAGCAAATTCGTTGGAACAAACGCTCTGAATTGAAAGGGCGATATAGATATAGAAAAAATTAATACAAATTTATGGGTATGCCAATTATAGTAAAATGAGTAGTGTTGTTAATGTATACTTCATGAACCATGGAAAAAAAAAAAAACAACGTACTATTGTTATTTATTCCAGATTAAATAGTACAAAGATAGTTCCCAAATACATAGAAGATTCAAGTCATCGTCTCAAGAACTTGATCTCAAAATAGCATCTAGCTTGACAGCTTCTACAAAAAAGAAATTTCCCAAAACAAAACTTCACATGAAGTCTTATAACAGACATTACATGATATCAAAACTAGAAGAAAAATAAGTTACCCCTGTCCATCAAACAGGAATCCAGCCATTCTTCCCAAAACAAAGTACCTTCTGAACCTTCAAATGTCTGTTTTGAAAGCTGATCGGCTTGACAATTGTGTCCACGGAATATATGTTCAAAAGATATATGATGAAAAGAAGATATATCATGACGAGTAAGTTGACACCAATGCCTAAGAGCAGTGATGTTCAAATTGTATTCATTTTCTTCCCACTTAACGGTCACCCGAGAATCACCAAAAACTTTGAGATTGTATAGACCGAAGATGTTTGCCACCTTTAAACCCATCCACAGGGCCATCGACTCTGCCTTCATATTAGACCCTCTGCCACCATTTAGTCTCATAGTGTAGAAATGGTCTTCATTAAGAAAAATGACACCACCCATAGCACACAAACCTGCTTGTGCCGCCCCATCAAAAAATAATGTAGGCTGAATAATCACATATGAAAAAGTGTTATTTCTTTCTTTTTTCTTAGAATCATTGTCCTCTAGATATGAATGTATCAACTTGATAACAGTCTTCACACAGCCAACCACAGTTGGCGATCTATTTTGAAAAATCACCTCATTTCGAGCATACCAGGAAACCCAAGATACAAATATAGGAAGGAACAATGGTTTTTTGTTATCCCTCACCCAGCTGAGCAAAGCAGATACAAAATCCAAACCTGACCAATACAAATGCAACTGCAATTCTTTACAGCATATCATCCAGATATCCTGCATAAAAGAACAATTAAGAAATAAATGATCTATGGATTCCGTATCATGTTTCAACAAGCAGCACCAATGCGGCCCATACCAGCCATGCCTGAGAAGATTGTCCCATGTCTTCATACTACCATATAAAGCATGCCATAAAAAGCATTTTACCTTTAATGGAAGAGGCCACTTCTAGATCTTCTGATACCACCAGTGCCTAGGAAATATACAGGCATCTTGAATAATTCTGTCATAAGCATATTTAGCTGAAACAATACCTTCTTTTGTATTTGCAGACAATACCCGGGCAAATAAGACAATACTCGGGCAAATAATGTTGAAGAGTTTAGAGAATGTCTTTGCCCATGAAACCTTCCCCAACCCACGGACATTCAAAGAAAGAATTGACATTAAGAACCTGAAACAGAGGGAAAACTTGCTCTAAGACCCTCATGTGAAAAAGAAATCTCATCTCCCGACGCCAGTCTATCAGACAACAAAGAGGCTGACATATCCATACCAAGCATACCAAAACCTTCCTTCTTCCTTTTTTTCCCCCTGCGAATTGTAACATGTTGAAACTTGACAGAATGAATAGGAAGGGCATCTGAATCAACAACAAGGGACTTTGTGAAAGATGGAATAGGATTTAGGGTTTTCAGCATCCCACCCACATTGAAAACCTCTCTATCACCTAACTCAGAAGTCCCAAAATCAGGGTTTGACGACGTCAAAGTCCTAGGAGAACCAGACTCCAAACCATCAACCGAAGACATATGCTGAAAATTCTGAACCCTAGGAGACCCAACCCTCTCATCAACATCAAGAGCTAAGCTTTGACAAACCTTAACTCAAGGCTCAGAATCATAAACTTGAGCATTGACGTGACTCGAACCAATATCCTTCTCCGCAGCACCAGGAATAGGGCCAAAAACCTTACCACCATCAACAGAGAAAGAACCAAAAGTAAGACTACGAACAACACTGGGTCTATCCTTCTCTAAAGAGTTAGAGGAATCCGGAAGACACTCAGAAACATATTTTAAGGGCCCATGTCTCAGAATAACTTCCCCCGATGCAATACGAACATCCAAATCTTTCTCAGCTTCCTCCATCAAAGCAATATCATCATGTGAGACATCAGAATACACAGAGTCTGGAATAGGAATATGCTTACCAGGACCATGAAGACGCACATGTTGAGGAGAAGAAATGGCCAAAGGATCGTCAGATACCATCCCCGACTTCAGTAAATGAGGGCATTTTGATCTGGTATGCCCAATTTTCCAGCATCCGAAACATCTAAATGGGATTCTGAAGAAATCGAGCCGTTGTTTCCATAGTCTTTTCCCCCAAACAACCACCACTTCTGCCGGCAGACCAGAGTCAATATCTATTTCCACCATGAATTTTGCATACCTTCTGTCAAAGCCAAATAAAGACTCTATGTCAATACGAATGAAGTGACCAACATAATTTGCCAGGCCCACAATAATCTCTTCAGTCCAAAGTTCGATAAGCAAGCCTGGAATCAACATCCAGAGATGTCGCAACCTCCGTCTCTCTAAAAGGGGATCAAATGCGATATGCCATTTCTTCAGAATTAAGGAGTCATCTTTGAATAGCCATATACCTTCCAAAATTCTGGGGATCATAGCAGGATCTGGGAAAACAAATAGAATCCATCGATTCAGCAACAGATTAACCCTAGGAACCATACCAGTGACTAGCAGCCAATTTTCCCTAACCCATTCCAAAATTTCTGCCCAACAATGGCTCATTCTGCAAGCATCTCCACCCTTTCAAGATTTGAATCCTCAGCAATAACATATCTAGACAGAGCAGAACGAGCCTTGTAGGCCTTCAGCCTTCTACGAACCTTCGCCTTCAAACCATACAGATTCCCATTTTTACGCTCATTTGATTTCTCCACCGACGCAGAACAAGGGTTTGACAGATGATCCGAAGAAAAGACCCCCCGAGTCGATAAAGAGGGTGCCATTAAAACAAGTCACTGGGAGAAGGGTAGACAACCCACACCTATTCACCTCCCATAGGGACCCACAGGCATTTGTCACAACTGCCACCAGAAAGAATAGGGACCAAAATAGAGATAGGATAAAGTAGCCCCTCCACCAAAATAAAAAAATCAGCAGCCTTAGCTAGTAGAGAAATAAAAATAGAACCCGGCCTTTTAAAAAAACTAATATTGCAGACCTAGGGTAACAAAACCCGAAAGAAACGAATAATCAGCATCACCGTAAGCCATTATTCCCACTTTTTTTATACTTGGTTGGTACTAGACTGGTTCAAAGCGAATCAGTGGACTCCAAGTCGATGATACTCAGAATTCTTCCGTCCGGGCTCCCATCATAACCCAGATCTGTAGCAGGAAACCAAAAACTACACACGAACTTATGTACTCAGAATTATTTTTTTATGAAGGTGTTATAAGAGAGTAATAATACTTAATTTTATTGTTGATATTGATTATCCTTTGTTCGAAGGTGTTATAAGAGAGTAATAATACCTATTTTTTATTGTCGATATTGATTATCCTTTGTTGTTAGTACTAAATGAAAAACTCTTACAAGATGACATGAAACTTGTAGATTGCCTTTTCATTTTTGTGTTCTTAATGCTATTGTTGGTTGCAAACCTTCTATATGTTTTGTTGGATTCATATATTATCTTGTATGACTTCGTTGATGAGAATGTAATTAGGGAGTAGAGAAGAACAAATGAGGAGACTCACGTCTTGTTTCCAGTTGAATCCCAGACATGGGATTTTATTTTTCTCAACCCATAATTCCAACAGTTGAAACTTGTATTGTTTTGTTTTGTTTTCTATATTTGATTCTATAGGGGAATCGCCAGGTTTGACAATAGATACATTTTACGAAATGAGTCAAAGGTTTTTTGTGAAGAAATCATGCCCTCACCCTCGACCTCATCCCAAAGCAGCTCTCATGAGACAAATCACCAACATGACTATGCGTGACTTAACTATGTAGAGAAATCATGTAATACCCGAGTTTTGACCCCTAGCATGCATTCAAGAACATATTATGTATAATTGCATATGTGAATTTATAGTGATGGGAGCTTAAATAAATGAACCTACTTGTAGATGATATAAATATATTTTTATTGACCACGTGGTAGGCTACCATGGAAAATCAAGCTATGTAAATATTAATGCTTGAATATTAGAATATGTGATGGTTCAAGATGGCTACATAGAGCATGATAAAGGCTATGATTCCACTAGAGGTGAAGGGAAAAGGGGGTCCATGGGAAAGCAAATCCTCTCATTTCCATTGACTCTAACATTCATTCCAACACTCTCATGTTCATGCTTTACATAGTTTGTGTTGTGTTCTCCATTCCCAACAATTACCATTATGGAAAGTAACCAAACATAGTATTCTAAAAAGGAAATTGTAGATGTGGGATGAAATATAGTTGGCTATAGGTGAGCATGGTTTATATTCTTTAGATGTTTGAGATCTATGTATTTCTCTCCTGAGTAGTTGTCGTAAAGAATAAAACAATTTGGACTCCTTATACACACATTGAAGAGCACCGTAAGGGAAGGGTACATTGAGGGATTGTTGAGTAGAGAAGCGGTAGGGCTTTGTGCGAGGAAATGGAAGAGAGTTTCTCAAATATTAATGGCTAAATGGGATTCTTGTAATGCTCAATGGTGAGCATATTGGTTGAGAGTGAAGGAACAAGAGTTCCTTTACTAAGTAAATAACCAGTACAAGTAATGTAAGAAAGCCATAAATGGCTAAGTAGTAATGTAAAAATGAATGTATGATAGATGATTAATAGTTACATAGGTTTGGGCTTTATATAAGCCCGTCGTGCACTTTTTCGTAAAAGGGCATGACTATTGACTTAAATAGTCTTTAATTAATAATAAATTAATATTAATATTAATTTATTATTGTATTGTTACATTGCCTTCCCCTTAAGGGAAGCTTTGTCCTCAAAGCTTCATTGACAACAATGTCTAATTTTGTTTGAACTGTCATCTCTGGAATCCTTTGCGACACTTAACGAAATAAGACGATACGAGTTCCGGATTCCCCAGGAGAATTGTCGCATCGTATCTGCTGTGGTCCATCCCAAATCTATTTTGATTGGACCTCTGAGATCGTTTTGGAGAATTGGTAGTCTCAATGGTTGCTTAGTATGTCAAATTGTTTGCCTGTCAACATAACTCTTTGGTGAATGTTTCTTTTCACCCTGTCGTTGGTCAAAATGACGATTATAATTGGGATGTCTGTAAGGCGTATCTGTTGTTTGTTTTTCTTTCTTTTGAACTGCGGTGAAGACTGCCTTCACTTCCATGACTTGATTTTTGGATGCATCTTCCTGGATTTGCGCTTCTTGGTTCTCCAGTAAATTGTTATGATCTTTTGAATCTTTTTTATTCTTTCATCTTGTGACTTTTTGTCAATTTCTAACTTCTTGATTTGATTCTCTAATTCATGATTACAATTATTTAGACACTGGTTTTCTTCTTGCTTTTCTACTATTCTTCCTTCGAGGTCTTCACCGAAGTGTTCTCTCTTGCTAATGTTTTTCAATTTTTTGATCTTTGTAATCAGTGTTTTGTTATGATTTCGTAGTCGAAAAATTTCTTCGGTATTGCTTGATAAAACCTTGTTGACTTTTGTCAGTTCCAACTTAAGTGTCTTCTTACTGTCATCATACTATTGCTGGAGTTTTTCTTTTTGTTGTGATGATGACATAACTCTATTTCCTGATTTTTTAACTTTTCATGTACTTGCGCCAATTCGTCTTTTTTGTCCATGATGTTTTTGTTAAGACAACTAATTTCCTCTTTTAAGTCGACACTAGTTCCATATGGATATTCTTCAGCTTTGTTTGGTTTTTTTATCTGGTCCTTAAGTTTTTGAATGATACCTTCCAAATGTGAAATTTTTTCGTCCTTATCTGATAAATTTTTTGTGAGGTTTTCTCTATTGTCTTCCAATGATCGAATTCGTAATTCTGAGGTAATAATTTGTTCTTTTTTAAAACCATTAATTTATTCCTGATTGTTGAACCAGAGCTGTAGAACACTATTAGCTAGTTCACGCTTTTCTAGCTGGGCCGAACTATTCGTAACTGTGATTGCAATTGTGAGTGACCTGGATCATCCCTCATAATAAAACGTTTATCACATATTGGACAGGGTCGATCATAATTTTTAAAGGCTCTCAGATATTGGAATTCCATTTCGCAATAAGGACACTTAGTCCAAAATTTGAATTTATATGTCTTCCATAATTCTTCCACAATTGGCGTCAGTGACTACTTTAATATCCTTTGAGACTTTGATTTTTTTTTTTTACTCATTCGAAGGTGAATGGTCTCGACTTCCGATGATACTTGGTCTTCCTTTGATGTTTGACTCTTCGATGATTGCCAATTTTCCTTGATTTTTGGCTTCCTTTCCTTATTTTCTCTTCTTCTTCTTTTTTAGCTTTTTTTATTTTTACTTCTTTTTTCACTATCTTCTTTTCTTTTTCTTTTTCTTTTCTTGTTTCTTTTCTTTTCTTCTTTTTTTATTTTTAACTTTTATCTTTTTCTTTCTTCTCTTTTGTTTTTTTACTTTTTTGGAGTTGGAAAATGGATTTTGGCCAAGCGCCACTTATAGTCAAAAACCAATTTATGGGAGAAACTCCCAATAATAGCCAATGGCTAGAAGGGCTCTGATACCATTAAAGGAACAAGAGTTCGTTTACTAAGTAAATAACCAGTACAAGTAACGTAAGAAAGCCATAAATGGCTAAGTAGTAATGTAAAATGAATGTATGATAGATGATTAATAGTTACATAGGTTTGGGTTTTATAGAAGCCCCTCTTGCACCTTTTCATAAAAGGGCATGACTATTGACTTAAACAGTCTTTAATTAATAATAAATTAATATTAATATTAATTTATTATTGTATTGTTACAGAGAGTGAGAGTAAATGGGTTGGGTTCAGAGATATAGAAACATGTAGCTTGGTTCCTTCACCTTGGTGGCCTCATAACCCGTATTTGGGTTGGCATCTACGCTATATACCAATAGCTGGATTGGAAAGTACTCTTACATAGACAATTTATTGGACCAAATTCTATTAAAATATAAGTTCCTTATCATTTTTCATGAATATGCAAACTTTATGTTTATTTATGTTATGAAAATCTATGTATCTTGCATGTTGTTTGTGACCATGCTTGATTACTCTCACGGGAATTTGGTTTCCATGAATTTATGTGAATTCATGTTAGCTAAATTGGATCCAACCAAGAATAGTCATAATCAAATGCAAAAGTGAACAAAGTGAATTTCCCTTTCCTTAATCGATACCAAATAGAATCAACAACATAATTACTGGCAATGGAAGTGAAGCTTTATTTTTGATAATGTATGACTTATTTAGATGCACCAAGCATGGGAGTTTCTCTGGATTTTATTTCCACAAATTTTAAGAGACATAGTTGGTTAGGTATATTTGAAGACTAGGAAGGTCAGTGGCTTCATTCCTCAATTCCAAAGCAATAATATGTTTGTCACTACCAAGGTCATAACTCTTGTAGAAAATAATATCATTATAGCTAAACATGAAGATAATGTACACTTAAAGACTAGTGGCTATAGTGTCTCTCATGGAAATCATTCATTGTTATTTTAATTGTTATGTTTATGTTAATGAATTGTGAAACCTGGAATTTTTTACCACCTAGCTTTAAAGAATTGTAATTCTTCCTTGGAAAATGATGAGCTCTTTGTTGCTACAATCCCTATGAATTTAACATGTCTCTTTGTTATCATCTTCTCTATCAACCAATAATTCCTTAACCTTGTTTTTAATGTTGGTACATGAACACCCTTACTATATTATCTACAAATATAAAAGTTTGTTTTAACATGATTTGAGATGGTTAGATTTTCAAGGATTACATGGGTTTTATTCCCCTTATTTCATTTTGGCATTGCCTTCCCAATTCCACTCTTTAGATAAAGGTGAGTCACTTAGTGACCTAGTCTGTAATTGATTTTTATATTAGGTTATAATTTGTGATTTATGGTATTTTGCAAATTTGAAGTTTACTAGGAAAATTAGATGTTACTTTCTCTGATTTTGCATATTTAATAAAAAAATAATGGTTGAGTTTTGCTAATTCTGCAAGTACTCATGATACCATTTGTGTGTTGTTTATTGTTCAATTTCTTGGATTATCTAGATTAGCATGCTTGTCAAGTAGACCTCGAGTGTTGATGATTTTGATCTATTAATCATTTCTAATTTTCCTATGCTTAAAACTTGTATACCTAGACCAATACTAAACCTATAATTTTGGGCATATGGAAAAATTGCAAATGTGCCTTTTCTTCTTCTTGAATTGTAGGATTTCATCCAAGACTAAGATAGAGGTTATTGTTATGTAGAATAATTAAAGTATCTATGTATTGAAACTCTACTACCTAAAGTCAAGATTCATTTCTTAATTGGCAATGTGTATTTAGAAACCTTGACTAGGTACATGAGATTGTATTCACATTACTTGTATTAATGTCACTATTTGCCCAATTGAGATCTCATGATGGAGTTGAGGAGAAAATCAAATTATTATATTTTTGTAATTCCAATATAGTTTTGATACTTTACTAAAGCACCAAAAGCATTCAATGGGAGGATCAAAATGGAAAGCTTAATATACTTGATTTTATTGCTTTTGATGCCTCTTCTCATACCCTTTAGGAAATCATGTTTATCACCTATTTTTGATAATAAAATCTATGTTTGTAGTACATTTAGAAAGTGGCTACAAACAATTAGATTCTTAACTCTCAAAATCATTTTGTGCATTATTTATATGATCATTTTATACATTATTTATATGAAATAAAAAATTATATCTTTTTGAAAACTATGAATTTTAACACTTTAACATGAATTTTTAATATAAGTTTTAAAATTAAAATTTATTTTTTTAATAAAATTTATTCTTAATAATATAAAACAATATAATCGCTTAGTTCTAAATTATATGGTATTTCAAAGTTTTTATAAGATAAACTTAATATGTTTATCACTTTCATGAATCTTAAATGAAAATATAATATCCTTCATATTTAAACGATATGAAATTAAATTTATAACGATATTTTCCATACTCAAAGTTACTAAATAAGATTACAAATAATAGTACCTATATAATGTATAATATATTAATCAATTAATGTAAAAAATATAATGAAAGTTGGGAACCTATCGAAATCTATGATCACATTTAAGTTGAATATATATAAATATATGATAGTCAACCAATGTCAAAAAAATGTAATGAATGATAGGAATCTTTTTTTTTCTCGGGAAAAAAATATACTAATGAATATTAGGAACCTATCCAAATCTATGATTACTTTTAAGTTGAATATATATAAATATATGATAGGCACGTAGTGACACACAATCCATTTAATTAAAAATGTAAGATGTAAATGAGTCATAGACAACAAGTGATTACAACTAAGCATGGAGAATAAGTAACAAATAATTTGTTATTAATACTTAATTTATAACTTATCCTTATTCACCCACACAAGTTAGATAACTATGCTAATTTTATATATCTATATTTTAATTTTTAAAATAAATTAAAATTTTTTAATTTAAATGATGTTTATCAGCATTTTACACTGATAATCGAAACTGATAATTGAAGCCAGCTATTTTATTTGTGTAACATGATAACATCATCTTAACATGAACAAACCTAAACTGTAACTTTTAAAAAAGAATATTAACAAAACTTTCCACTAATTCCACTCATTTTTGTAATCACGCTATACCGTTCATTAGCGTGGAGCGCTTAAACATGTTGAACTCTGACATCCTTCGACTGTCCGGCTTCCGCTAGCAATTTCCTCCAGAAGCCTGTCCTCAGGATGAGCGGTAGATGAACACCCTTTAAACTGAGAATCCATATGGACGGCAGGGAGAGCAGCTTCACCTTCCAGTATTTGACACACTTGCCGTATCCCCACCCTTGCCTTCGGCACGGTATTGGAGCACAGTAATCCCAATTTCAACACCTTCTCCATCTCATCCGCGTCGTATTCATTCCCCAGCTTCGGATCCGCCGCATCGAGCAGACTTGCATCAGCGTATAGCTCCCAGACCCAGTCCACCAAAAACAGTCGTTCGATGTCCGTGGATAGATCTACGGGTTTCGTCCCGCACGCCACTTCCAACAGCAGCACGCCGAAGCTGAACACGTCCGAGCTGGGCGTGGCCTTTCCCGTCTTTGTGAGCTCCGGCGCCATGTACCCCAGCGTTCCCATAACGCGAGTTGTCTCCGGGTTCTTGCTGTGTTCATACAGCCGGGCGAGGCCGAAGTCCCCCAGCCGCCCGTTGAGGTCCGAATCCAGCAGCACGTTGCTCGACTTGATGTCTCTGTGGATGACCCTCTTCTCCCATTCCTCGTGCAGATAAAGTAGCCCCGCCGCCACGTTCTTCAAGATCTCGTATCGCCGAGGCCATGGCAGAATGGTCATCGGATTCCCAAATATGAGTTTATCCAGGCTGCCGTTGGGCATGTAGTCGTAAACTATGAACAGCTGCTTCTGCATCTTGCACCACCCCCGGAGGGGAACCAGATTCCTGTGCTGCATGCGCCCCATGGTCGAGATCTCTGCCACGAATCCCCTCATTCCCTCTCTGAACTCCTTCGTTATAGATTTCACCGCGACTTCCTGGCCGCTGCCCGGTAGAACGCCCCTGTAAACCCTGCCGAAACCACCCTCGCCCAAAACATTTTCATCCCGGAAACTGTTCGTGGCGATGTTGAGGTCCGTGTAAGAGAATCTATGGGGCCAGAACTCACGCTCCCATTCTTCGATTGTTTCTTTGTTCTTGGCTCTTTTGAAAAACAAAGCTGCAATCACAACAGTCAGGACAACCAAAGTTGCCACTGTAAGGCCGGTTATCCATCCCCGATTCGGACGCTTGGTATACAATTTAGCAAAGGAAGGAAGACGCAATATATTGAGTGGGGGCGCCGGGCCTTCTGTGCTGAAACTCCATGCCAAAACGTAATGGTCTTGATCCATGTAATTCCCCGTAGCAGCTGAAAAGCCAACGAACATCCTCTCTTCCAGAACGCTCTGCAGATTGATATTCTTAGATATGAGCGGCTTTTGCGGTCTCGGCAAGCCTGCCAACGTTATAGTAACGTTGAAATGGCTTTCCAGATGGTCGTAATCGATCCAGGCCTGTATGTTGCTTCCACTATTGAGACTGAATCCATGGAATTGCTCCCCACTCCAATATCCGGCATGCTCGGTCTTAACCGAGATGAGGCTGTTGATATCCACGCCCACGTGGTTGTCGTCGGGGTCCTCCATTTCCACACCCTGGACCGTATCGAACTCCACTGCGAGCAAGTGATTGTATGGTTGGCAATTGCTGGTGCGGTTAACCAATCCCAGATACTCGGATTGTAGGCCGCCCATGAGAGTTTTGTAGGGCGTGATAAAGAAAGCTATTCCGTGCCCGCAGGTGTCAAAGTGAGGATTCACCATGCTGAAAACGAAGGTAGTGCTGAAGGAGGAAAGCGTCTCGTTGCTTTTCATCTGCACGGGAGTTGAATACAGCGCCCGGCCGAGCACCGAATGGGTGTGATTTGTGAGAGATAGTGCGGAATGTGAATGGGTGAGTGAAGCAGCTGCCTGCAGGATCAGATTGGTTCCATTGAATCCGTCGAAGACAAAAGTGGTGGGAAAAACTGGTTTGACAAAAGAGAATAAGACCATAAGAGTGAGGCGAAGGACACGATTTCTTCTCCAAGAATCCATCTATTTATTTCTATATTCGCTTCTATATCTTATTAGGAACACAGCCATTACATATATATAATATAATATGGACACAGGATAATCATATAAACAACGTATGGATGAAGTTATTCAAGCTGGGTAAATGGTCGAATTTGCCAGTGGTGTGAAAGGAAGGAAGAGCGTTGAATCTGGAAAATGAGAATCAATAACGTATCAATAAAGTTCGATCCCACAAAGGACAGGATTATCGTGTCAACAACGTATAAATAAAGTTCGACCCCATACCACAAAGGACACGATTATCGTGTCAACAACGTATAAATGAAGTTCGACCCCATTCTTTATAAAAGTATAGAGTATAGTCTTTTTACTGTGGAAAAAAAAAGTTCGAACTTCGACCCCGCAATGGGCCCATTCTTTATAAAAGTATAGAGTATAGTCTTTTTAATGTGGAAAAAAAAAGTTTGAACTTCGACCCCGCAATGGGACCATTTTTTACATTATCTTTTTATTAATCAAACACCCACAAATTTGAAGTACCATATGGCAATTAATTATAATCGATGCATAATACTAGTGTTATGATACATATTGACTATTTTCCACACAAGGTCACATCCTTGTCCATTGTTATTCCCCCACAAATGTCACATCCACGTTGCACAACTTTTATTCTCACTTATCAAAAGGGTTGAAATAGTTGTAAGTTTCAGTACCGATTCACGAAAGGGAGATTCAAGTACTCGTGATTCCGTGAATCACGACTACTTGAATTCAGGGTTAGAATTTCAAATCCAACCTGCCCAAACGCTTTATTTAACGAAGATGTCGGATGGTTATTGAAATTGACGGTTACCTCTAAATTTGCCAACGCTTTATTTAACGAAGATGTCGGATGGTTATTGAAATTGACGGTTACCTCTAAATTTGCAAACGTTTTATTTAACGAAGATGTCGGATGGTTATTGAAGGGAAGTTTTAAACATTTTAACGGAGATGTCGGATGGTTATTGAAGAATATAGAGGAGAAAAAATGTTGCGTAAGCCGATAATTTCCTTTGCATTCGGAGTTTTAGTTACAGGCGCTGCCATTGCACAATGCATATGGAAGGATTTGTCGTCTAGCTTTGTTTCATTTAAAGAATACATCTTAAGCCTGTGAGATGATCATTTAATAGGTCTTTTCATTTTGAATTGATATAGACGGCTGAGTAAAAAGACTACAACCTTGGTTCGAGGAAAATGACAGATTGGTCATATTGGTTAAAATGGTTTTCCTCGATTTTTTTTCCTCTTGCCAAGGGTTTACACCGTTTTCTCTACCCTCAAGCTTTTTCTCTCTATTGTTTGTGTTGCGGGGTATAGAGCATCCATAGAGGGATTGAGAAGTCGCACACACATGTGAATGGGATTCCAACCATAACTCGTGTGGCTTGCATGTAGTGACACAAAAGACAAGCTTGCGGCGATGCGATATGCAATATAGAGGTCGTGGTGGTATTTTTTTCTTTTCATGTTCTCGTTGGGTTTGATTTTATGTTTTAGAACAGTGTACTTTGCAGATTTTAATAGAGGTAACAAGGCCACAAAGGTTTTTCCGTAGTGCAATGGGGTTGGGGTTAGGGGTTTTTAGGAAAATAAAAATTGAAATTATGATTATGAAAGGGAAGATAATCCACATAGCCATTTTTTCAACACAAAAATGATGGCATGCAAAAGGAGATTTTTGGAAGCTGCAATGAAACATTTCAACTCATAATTGATACCCAAGTCATTTTATTGTTTCCATGGCTTACTGGAACGTGCATTATGTTTTCATAGAAGAGAATATTATTATTCCTTAGAAAAATGAATAGCACGGCTAGAATCCAAGGCATTATCGAGGTATTACCTAGATATGTTCCCCTTTGTTTTACATTAAACTTTCTCATGAATGAATCAATGAACATGCTACCACTGCTTGATGTAATATTTCATCTAATAGATGGATGGACACGAAATCACTTCATGATAAGCAATTGCTCTAGAAAATTAGCTAGGCGCATGGATTGTGCAAAAATGTTCTCATCCGTAGGTTTTGCATTACATAGTATGGCCTTCCTTCTTTGGGATTAAACCCAAGTTTGCTTAGTATCTATAATGCCAGAGTCTTTTGGGATTTGTACCCAGCTTCATATTTTATGCAAGTCTTATTTTCATAATAAATTTTAGTGGGTTTTGTGATATCTCAATTGGGTGGTAGCACTTCATGCTTTCATAGAAATAGTTCGGTGGTAGCATTTCATGCTTTCGTAGCAATAGTTTTCTAGATGCAAAGAAGCAATGATGGCTTCGGTACATTATTTTGGTGCATTATACATTTTGTGTTGATATTTTTATGGTTTCATTTATCTCAATAATTACTGTAAAATTTGAATCGATATTATGGGTCTTTAGGTGGGATGGTAATAGTTTATGCTAATGTTCAATGTTCACACTAATGCTTTTTCTAATAATGTTTGCAAAGTGTCACCATACAACTATTGAATCTACTGAGAAGAGCCACTTGCAATTGTATATTTTACTATCCCTCTATTTATTTTAGCTCCCCTTTAACCTAAAATGGGTTCCCTTGTGGCCTAGGTCAATAAACATTTTCTGAGTTCAATACTATTAACAAATTTACTACTTTTATTGTTTTGCACTAGAAGTAGAAAGAAACAGAGAACGAAAGAGGTGGAGCTTAATAAGGCTCCAATATGTACAAAGAAGCCAAAGGACCCAAATCAGCCCAAAAATCCATAGACATCTTTCTTTGTTTTATATGTAAGATATCTTGCTTGAAGGCTTTACAACGTACATTCAAAATATACATTGAATGCTTAAACATAGCTATAGTGTTGAGTTGCCTAATTCTGAACTTGGCAAACTCCTTTTGGGAATTATATTCCTTTTGGGAATTATATTCCTTTTGGCAAACTCCTTTTGGGAATTATATTCCTTTTGGGAATTATATTCCTTTTGGCAAACTCCTTTTGGGAATTATATTCCTATAACATGAAGGCATATGTACTATACACGCATAGAAACATGAATAGTTAGATGCCTCAATGAGTTATATTGTTTTTGACTTTTTTAATGGAGGGACAAAGACATGCCTACTTTCTTACAAGATATCTCATGGATGGGAGGCGTTAAGAAGAAAATACAAAGAGGTTAATACTAATACCAAAGGGGTATGCTAGATTTAAAACCCACCTGTATTAGTTATCTCATTTATTGTGTGATATCTTATTTATATATAGAGCAACTATGGTGAGCGTGTACTGATTTGCCATTGGACCTTTAGCTTATTTTACATGTTTTGCATGTGTGAACTAAAGTATGAATTGTTTCATGCATGTCGATAGAAAAGGAGTTGATAAATGTAATTTGATGCCATAAGAGGTAAGGGTACGCTTTAGAAGGAATGGTTTCTCTCTTTTTATAAGATCTCTTTTAATCCCCTTATACAGTAAATTATAAATAATAATTGCATTATAAAAAATCAACTTATGCCATTAAACACAAGCCATCAAACACCTATTAGCATAATGTGCAAACTTTAAGGCTTATAAAGTAAAGGAGTGACACAATATAAACATAGACTAAAACATTGTTTTGGAGAACTTTCACATATGAAGCATCTATACTTGTGTGGATTTTGGATAATAACCTTTTTATTTTAATGAAGTTTTAGTTCATTTTGTGGATGTTGTTAGTGTATCACTTTCAAGTTTTAGGGGTCCAAAGGTGTAAATCACATGTTTCATTTTATTTTATATTGCGTGTGGTTTAATGGGATTCTCTAATACTTCCCATGGTTTTTTATTATAGGAGAAAAAACCTTACTTTGAAAAATATCATGCATCAAAGATTAGAATGTGAGATTGCCATGGCTAAATACCTTGAAATAATCTGACATGTTTGCTTCTATTCGCTTTCAATGTGATGATTCATTCAATTTTTATGGAAAATTAATTTTATATTTTGGAACCATGGACAATTAATTTGAACTCTATCTATTATGCAGGCTATTGAAGAGGTAGATTCTACAAAAGTTGGAAAAATTGACATGGTTGGTTTAACATATTTTAAATCTTCAACTCCTATTATGATCACTTTATTCATATCGTAACTTATAAGCTGATTATGAATTGGATGTATTTCAGGCTACATAATTTTCATATGAGCACTGCCTACATGAACGAGAAGAATACATTGACAAGGATTATGCATATAAGTACTAATTAACAATATGTTTTTCACAAAATGTTCAATTCATCGAATCTTCTCAGTATTTTTTTTGAATCCGTAGCTACCAAACATGCTTCTCATTGTAATGTGGTGCTTAACTATAGTACATTGAACTCTCTCTCTCTCTCTCTCTCTCTCTCTCTCTCTCTCTCTCTCTCTCTCTCTCTCTCTCTCTCTCTCTATATATATATATATATATATATATATATATATATATATATATATCTGTGTGTGTGTGTGATTTGTTAGATCTACAGTAGGTGCTACTAAACAAATTGTTTGAGACTTGCAATTACATTTTCAAGGATGCTAGGGGCATGGTATGTCCTAACTGGATGGAAATTTGATAGTCTCAATGAAACAATATCAATATCTATTTGTTTGAGATAGATATAGCAGGTGCTGCTAAATTTTTTTTCTTAAGATGTTGTCACACTTGTAGTCACATTTTTGCGAATGTTAGGGGCATGAAAAGTCTCGACTGTATGGCAATTTGGTAGTCTTTTTCTTTTTTGTAAAGAAAGAAATTATATTGCGGCAACAAAGTTACATTTCAACAAAACAGGTGGACTGGAAAGTAGAAAGATTTACAGGCCAACCACGATTTCACCCACCCAGACAAAAAAACAGAGATTACAGAGCCTCAGCATAGTACCCAAACAAACCCAACTTAACACTAGACTGCTACCTATTAAAAGACCCATCCGCATAGTTTTGGATCGTGTACAATGTTGTGGCATACAGAGCCAAAATACAAAAGAGAGCATAAAAGATACTAAACTGCAAATTACAAATAACATAGCTATCGAAACCAAAAAAAGCCATGACTTCCCTAAGGGATGCCTTAGACGCCCGAGGTTGCCTTTGGAGCCGGATTGTGGATGGGGCAATGTGCACAGGTTGAGCTAGGGTCTGCATCAACGTCTAGAGCATGAACGTGTCATTCGACACCTCCCCTAGACGGCCCCGGAGCAGGCAGAGGAAGAATACCAACTTTGGTAGCAATGAGATCAATCTTGTGGTGCATGAGAGAGAAGTCCTGATAATGAGATTTACAGGTGTGGACCGTCTCTGTTTCCCCAACAACTTTGTTCTCCTGCTCCATGAGGACAAACGCCAAGAGCCCTTTTGTTACCCAGAAGGAGACCTGTTATCCGCCAGATTGCACACCAGCAGCAGAAATCTTTCGAAATTTGTCTCCCTCACTGGAAGTGGGGAGAGATGTGGCCTTGGGGGCAAGCAATGAGCCAGGTACTATCACCTGAATCCCAGCTCCTCCGTTTAGGATAACTCCTAACGAAGCCAAGGGGGGTATTCCCTACAAAGAGTTTCACTAAGGCTCTTATGTTTTAAGGTTTTAAGTGTGAAGTGATGCGGATGGGTGTTGTTTAGGAGTTCATTATGATGAGACCAATTTTACGAATGAGATAAACACAAGATAGCAAAGCAATCCACGTTGCTAAATGAGATAACAAGATTAACAGTATGTTTCAAGACTTATAATCATATAAGGCATTCGCAATATGGAAATAAACACAAGGACAAATGGTCCTGATCAAGATAAAGATTTTAAATAACCAGTGCCTTATGGAGTCAAAGAAAAGATGTGATGTTGAATGTGTGAGTCTTGAAAGAGTATTGTTCGTGAGATCGTTATGAAAATTATCTTGGTAAATTATAAATTTTAGTGGTCTTTGATTATTAGGCTAAGAACCAACAAGGTAATCAAAAGAGTAGACCAAATGGGAAAAATACTGGCAACCTCTTAGATGATAGGTCGGAAGCACCCAGATTCAGAGGATAGGTGTCCAATGTTTAAACCACCCTCGAGTCTGATAGTGGATTCCCGACACCACCTATTTCAGGAAGCAACCTCAGTATTTAATGCCGATCTGAATTGGGTAAAGTTTTAATTAGATTATCACTCATAAGTTTAGAAAAATTCAACACCTTTCTAAGTACTAGTCCAACCCTTTCAGGTTGGCATAGCATACGGGTGTTGAACAATCGACCAAAGTAAATTAATTTTGAAGGGGATTGTGAGTTGAAGTATTTTATTTATGAAGAGCACCATTCAACTCTCCGATAGAGAGAGCTCTTGACTTAGTCTTAAGACCAAAGTTCAAGAGACTTTTCTAATCTTATATGCCTAATGCAAAGGGAAAATGCAAGTCTAAAAATGCTCTCCGACAGAGAGTGCTCTTGACTTGGATTTGGCCAAGTTCAAGAGGCTTTGTTTATTTTATTGAAAGTAAGAGTAGTTGTGAAAGTAAACCATGTGATAGCTCAAAAGATGTAAAAGACGATTAGCATGCTACTTGCAAAATAAAATTTAAAAATGATTTAGTGTTCTACCAAACAAATTTACTCTGTGGGGTCTTCCTTCCAACAAGGTTGACCACTAGAACCGCTAGTCCTTGAGAACTTTCCAGCTAGCTGAAATTTCGACCAAGGAGGCTAATGGGGAAAGAGGAGTAACCACAAAGTTATGTGGTCCTGCCCTTGGGATGAAATCTAAAGGATACTAACTCAAGTCAAAACTTGGAAGAGAACACAAAAATGAAATATTTGACTACTCTAAAGCATGGAAAGCAAAGATCTAAGTTAACAAACACAACACTATTCCCCAAATGGGAAAATAGTTAAATCCTTGAAAGGTCTTCTTTGAGAAACGTAAGATAAAAAAAATTATTGCAATAAAACCTAGAAGCCTTTGAAGGCTAGTACAAAGAGGAGATTGTTTCTTGGTTTATTGCTTGGTTTGGATCTTCTCCTTGAATATACTTTGCTCTTTTTTTAATGTTACTTCACAAGTTTTATCTCCTCTTTCAAGAGACCTACACAAGCTTGGAAAAAACACTCAACAAGCACCCATTAAACGTTAAAAATCAAATGAACTTGAAACCTACTAGGTCTAAAATTGAAAACTAAGGTCTAAAACATGAAAAGCATGAGATTTTAACTTGAAAATGTTAATATGGAAAAACGGACCAGCGAACAAAAGATGCCTAAAAAATGTTAGAAATGAGATCTAAAACATAAATTTTTTGAAATATTTTTATGAAAAAATTCTATCTTTCAAAAGGAAATAAAACTTCAAACAAAATGCAAGCTATGCTTAATGTAAAAACGAGATCTAGAATGCTCTAATGCTTAACTTTACAATGCATGTGTTTGTAAATGAGATGCAAAAATATTGAGATGTAACTAATAAACTTCTTAAGCAAACTAACTCTAACAATCGTTTTTGTGTTTTATGTGGTTTTTTAGGGCACTTTTCAAGGTGGACGAGAGGAGCTAAAGGAGGCTAAAACGAAAAGTAAGAGGAAGCTTAAGGGGAAATGTATGGAAAGAGTTTTGGAAAGAGGAGTAGCAATGGCAAGGATAAGGAAGACGAAAGGGAGAGGAGGAGCAAAATGAAAGGAAGAGGAGGCTAGGATGGATAGCAAAAGGTTGGATGGATGGAACAAATCAATGGAGATGGGCTTGAGGAGGTAAGCTTTAGGACCAAGTAACCAAGTTTGAATAATGAGGTTTTTGTTGATGGAAGAAGCAACTTTTCCGCTTTGATGCAAATCTTTAGATCTTTCCCTTTGAAGGTTTCCTGAAAAACAAACTATTAGCACAAGTTTCTTGTTGGTGGAGAAGAGGGAGATACAACCGAGTTCATCTCATCTCAACCTTTTGAAGATCTGCAATGCATAAACACTTATACAAACAATACTTGATTAAACTTAGAGAGTTATACAAGAATGAAAAAAGAGACAAGGTAGTAAGACCGATTACAATTTGTACTCTTAAGACTATCCAAACCTAAGCCTAGCAAACAATTTGGACCATCAAATGCTTGCCCTATGCTCTTAATAAAGAGATCTAAGCATAAATTATAACCAAGATTGAAATTGCATAATGAAATAATCACAGATATTACCTCAACAATGAAGACTATTTACTCATGAACCAATAGAAATGCACACCATTTGCCTCCAAAGCCAACTTTATTTCCACAAGCTCTTTACAAATATGAGCAGTGTAACTTTACAACAATTATCCATGAAGAGAAAGCCCAAATGGATTCTCTTAAATAGAAAAACAAAAGCCTAAAACCCTAATTCGAATTTGGCATGAAGAGAGCCAAAAACTCCATCATAATCCAATCAAAATCACATCAACACCAACCAAATCGAGCTTGGAGTCTTAACTCAACTTTAAACTTGAGTTTGGAGCTTATGTGGATGGGGAGGTGGCCTCCACCTAGGCAAGGCACCCCCCATCTACCTCTTGGACTTTCCACCACACCATACATGCATTGCCATGTGGCAATTCGAGCTCTCCATGAATATTGACATGAGGATGAAGGAGGTAAGGTTTGAGTTGATGTAGGAGTCTAACTCGCCATCACTAAGAGCTAATGCTTTGTCATGGCCATGACTTTAGGAGGGTGCTCAACTTTGTAATAAATGCCAATCAATCAACTCAACCACCCACTCAACACCCTCCACATCATCAATTCGTGAGCTTTAGTGAAGGAGGGCGAATTCTTCTTGAAGGAGATGACTAGTGCTAACTGTATATCTCACTGAATGTTCTTGGAGTTGATTGGAATCATCATGAATGTCTGTTGCCATGTCATTTAGCCTTGTTGCAGCCACAACATATCCCATGCTTAGCTAAGCACGGGAGCCCCACAATTTTAATAAACACAAAGGTGTTTGGGTGAGTCGTCTTGAAAATTTTAGATTTTGATTTTACCTCTAAAAATTCTTCACCCATGCTTTTGGTCTGCTTGTTTGTAAGGGTTTGATTATTTCTTCCAAAGTGTTTTAGTCTGCAAAGAGCCAAAATTTTGAGTATTTTGTTGACTGCTATCATCATCCCGAAACCCGACATTTGGAGAACCCGAAACCCGCAACCCGACAGGTGCGGGTTGCGGGATTGTTGTTTTTAAGTTTTGGTTTTGTTAATTCCGAAACCCACAACCCGACGGCTGCGGGTTGCAGAATAATTCTTTAATAAAATTGAGAAATAATTACCCCAAAACCCAAACCCCGCAATGGCGGCATTCGGCTTTCAGGATTGTGGTTTTTCGTTTATTTAGTATGTTCTCCCGAAACCCGCAACCCGTAATTTTGGGATGCAGCTTTCGGGATGGTTATTTTGTTTCACAGTTTAACGTTTCGAAGCCCACCACCCGCATAGTCGGTTTTCGGCTTTCGGAAATCTTTTCTCCTACTTCCATTTTTGTGAACCCGCAACCCGTAAATTTTTACTTTCGGGTTTCGGCTTGCGGGATCTTTGAATAAGAACTCCATGAAAATGTTTGAACTCAATTCCACATTCCGCTCTAATTAATCTCTGTCGTATGTCTGTTATGATCTCGTGGTCATGTTGATTTTGGTTAATCAATTAAGTCAGGCTTCGCCATCTTGTCTTTTGAAACCTAGTTCTGCCAAATTATCAGTTTTATGTGTAATTCATGACAGCGAACACTAATACAAGTCTATTAGTTACTTCATGTTGGATGGATGCCATCTCTCCGCCTTAAGTTTGCCATGTTTGGACTTGAGCTTTGACATCTTGTCATTTTTGCTCCACCTCTTAATGTTCGTATTTGTTACGTGCGAAGAATTGTTAGCCTGTGTACTAGAACTCCTAGTCCATACCTTTTTGCACATCAACTTTATCACCATAACCTTCATTTCCGTTATTAATAACCATTCATTATTATTGACGGAGGATTGCTTGTAACGATGTGATCGTAAAGGCACTTCAAAATCATGCGAGTAGTAATTGAACTCGTACTTCGCACAAGCTTTGATCCAACTGGCACATATCTCGGCTTTTTTCATTACAATTGAAGTAATTACAATGAATTGACTGGATAAGTTTAATCATTGCAGATTGCCCCTGCCCGATTATCATCGACCTGCTTGTTGGCCTTTAAATAGCAATCAACATGAAATCTCCAGTTCATCCCTTGCCTTCTGGAAGATATAAGACTCTATATGGTTTTCTTTCTTCGTCCTACTATCCAAGACTCATTCAAAATGAGTAATATTCATGCAGATGGTGAATTTTCTAATGTTCAGGTTGAAAATGAAGAACTCTACCCCTTGTTGTATCAAGAAATGATGTCACCACCGTTTGATGCAGGTGTTCCTGATCTTAGCAGCGGTAGTAGTGAAGAAGACTTCAAAACTTTGTATGCCTACATACAGAACCCTGAAAGCAAAGGAAGAAAAGTCTGGAGGAATCAATTGATCTTGGTACTGATGTTATACAGGACTTTATAATCAATGAAGAACCTGACAGGCCGGCTACCATTCTTGAAGTAAATCCTCTGATGGATTTCTCTGTTTTTGACAATGGGTTCCCCGACCCCGAATGTACTACAGTGAATGCCCTGCAAGCCACATCACCTGTCGATGATAGTGAACAATCTGTGATTAAATTTTTATGGTGCCACGAGACCTTATCTGATTAAAGAACAAGTCTTTCTTTTGTGAAAGGTGGCGGAAAATATTTTAAGCTTAAAAATAGCAAGATTTCTTGGATCGATGGTTAGATTCGATTTTGTAATCCCTATTTTGTAGAATTTCTCCTTTTGGAACTCTTATGTAAATTTAGTATATAAGGAGGAATGTTTCCCCTAGTAAAGGGTTGGGAATTTTGGAATTGCAATTCAACAGGAGTTTGGACTGAAGATACTCTGTTTATCAGAGTCATTGTAATTTTTGTACAAGACTTCACTATTCAGGAAAGTTATGTTTTAAATCCACCTTCTATTGTTCTTCAAATTTCTTTGGGAATTGTTGAGTTAATGTTTCAAATTTGTCATCAGATATGTGTTTAATCCTTTGCAGGACATTCATTAATGTATAAGATCTCTCATATTGATTTCTCTGTATGTCTGGATTATGCTCAAAATTGTTCTATTAAATTTATTTAATTGAACATTTTCACTTTTATATTTCTGCAAATGATTCGATGCAAATACGTATGTATAATCAAACGTTAATTTTTTAATTAACACAATGATTGCAGATCAGATATTTGAATAGGCTTAAACACTTTGAAGAATTGTCACTTAATTTTCATTAAATGATAAAACTTTAAATTAACAAGTGAAGAACCCGAAGACATTTTTGTTCAAGGAACTTACTACTTGTTCATCACACTTCAAATGTGATCTGCACAACATCAACTTCTCCTCTTAGGTTAGATCTGACTTAGCATAGATCCTTTCTTTAGGTAGGTTAAGATAGGTTCGTTAACCAGCTTTCATACTTTGCTTTCCTTAATAGGAAAACTGGTCTTTCAAGATCAAATATTTTACTCATAGAGTGCCAGCGGAGGCCAAATATCCGTGGGTGATTACCACACCAAACAGCTCGAGGATAGAATTGCCCATTGCATAGGGCCTTTCGAAGCCTTTGGTTGGGTTTTCATCCCCTGTTGTGTGCCTTGGACCCATTCCAACACTTTGCACTTACCTTGCACCCCCGATGCATCAACAAGCCTTTTACTTTATTCCATTTGGATTATTTTGGAGAGATTTGGATTATCTCCAAAATAATCATTTTTATTATTTTAATTAATAATTTCTCTATAAATGGCTTTTTAGAGAAAATATTAATTATGAGGCCCAAATGACATCTGAGACCAGGGTTTAGCTGCTCCATGGGTCATGTGTGATTTTTGGCTTATGAAACGAGCCATCAATCACTGAATTCGGACCCCGGACGACTGACATATTACAAATTGGAATTTCTCTATTTAAACTATAGAGAAATTTATTAAAATTTAAAAATAATTAAAAACCCAAATTTGACGGACCCGGTAAAAAAATTTCGAAATTTTTTCTGAGGATCCTAGAGACTTGGAACATGACCAAAACCTATTCTAATAGTGTCTAGTAGGATTATATACATTAGTTGGACTCTAATAACCCCCCATGGCTAAAATTTTTAAAATCGGGCATTCCAGCTTTGGAGGAAGTAGGAGAAAACCTCATCAATTATAGCTCAGCTACAGGCAAAGTATAATTGATAATGGAAAAAACTCCCTGGAATACCTTAGTTGATTAATCAAGTCATGGGGGATCGAGACACTCAAATCCTACTAGCACACTTTATTACAAACCCCCATGGGGCCATGGTCATGTCAACTGAAAAACAAAACTGGCTAGGCATAAATGCTAGATCATCTGATACACTGGAGTACAAACATTCATCATGTTTGTCAAATGGCGGCTCTTCAAATAATCCAACCATGGTACAAAATAGGTGATAACAAGGCCATCATTCTGTCATAATCCAAGAGGTGACCCGCCATGTACAGGTTCCATGACCCACTCTCCAACTTCCTCCCTCAAATCGCTTCCATTCATAGGTTTAACTCGAGCCCACGGGTAATTCTCAACTCTTTCTAATTCTTCCTTGATTACTGTAGGGATGTGGTCTCGAAAAAAACACGCAGCAACGAGGGATTTCTTCTATTCCCTTCTTGCAGGGGCATTTCCCTTTCTTGGGTCACGACAGAATTTTTTCTCCTTTTGTTTCCTCAGATCCATCTTATAACAGATAGAGACACTCACCAGACTTCTCCGAAGCTCACTACTATGGTTTCATAACCCAATTCTAACAAACATGAATAGAATAGGATAAAGGCTTAAAAACACGAAATTCTTCATGTCTCTTATAGAAATTGTTGTCATTTCTCCCGTAAATGTCATGATAATCGCATCCTTTGGAGCATTAATCCATATGATTTCTTTCTGTCCTCGACCTGATGCTAGCCAAGGGGATTCCGAGGTCATCTTCAGTACTCGATATCGGTCATATGTTATAGACATAATGGTTCACAGCAGGCCTTAAAGGATCGTTACCGTAGGGATTTAAATGGCTCGTATTCTCATTTTCCGTGCAAGGGTGACTATTTCCCCGCAATCTGTCATCAAGGTATTCCGTAGGTGGCTTGATATGTGAATTGATGGTAAGCCCTATCTCCCTCCTTCCGCTAGGCCTCACACGTGTGTCTTCATCTTCCAGCTAGGAACAGTGAGGGGACCACTCCAAATCTGCGAAGGCACCTAGGGTTCCAAAACGGATATGTAGATCCTCATCCACTCCGATGTTAGCGATGAATTCTACCACCTTTTTTCTGTTTCTGCGAACGTGGCTAAAGGACCACGTGTGAGAGTTGTTGATTATCGTAGCTAGTTTCTTCACTCTGTGAGCAAGCCTCCAACTGTCTATTACCATGGAAGGATTTTTTCCATTCTGAAGGCTATGTGCCAACAGGATAATTAGATGGGAGTCCCCTTCAATGGTGAGTGGCCCAAGCCTCATTTGGATGGCCAACTGGAAGCCTGCAAGGAGTCCCTCCATGTCAGCCGCATTGTTGGTGTCCTCACCTATACTTCCCATGCACACCTGCAAGATTTCTCCATTCGAACTGCGAATGACACCACTAAAACCAACTAGGCCCCGATTACCTTTCAAAGCTCCATCAAAGTTTAATTTGAAGGATCCAGGTTGGGGGGGCGTCCAGTGATCAAGTATTTTCAGGGTTATACTCCTAACTTCCTTTCGGTTGCATCCTTGAGTAGCTTTGTTGATTCCCCAAGATGTGAAAATTATGCGTTCCATATCATTGAAATCCCAATATTTGTCATCCCAGAGAGTAACACGGGTAGTTTCCTGAATGAAACTCTCAATCTTAGCCCATACTTGATCTTGGGTTGAGCAACGATCTTGAAAAATCCATTTGTTGCGTTCCTTCCATATTTCCCACATCATGAATCCAGGGAAGGAGGTACAAATTCAATTGTCAATGGGGTTTGAGAATGCCAGAGGATCCCAATCCTTAATAGTTAGAGAAGGAATGCCTCTGTGACGATTGGATATTTTGAAAAATTCCGCTCCTTTGTCCCAGAAGGAGGAGGAAAAAGGGAAAGAATCAAGAAGGTGGTCTAAATTTTCCTCATTTTGGAGGCACATGATGCACTGTGACGAGCCGATTATACCACATTTCATGATATTTTCCCCTATCAAAATTCTTCAATGAGTTACCAGCCATATGAAAGTGGCTACCTTTGGCCAAGGGTTTGTTTTCCATAGCTTTTTCCAAGATTCATCCCTTTGGGTTCCAGGGGTATTGGTCTAGAGGTCATAGGCTTCTTTGTTGTTAAAGATTCCCTGGGTGGAATAAACCCAATGGATTTTATCTGGTCCAATCTGAGATTTTATGCATCTATCCTGAATAGTGTCACGGATCCGCATCCAGTCTTCCTTTGAAACTCTTTGAGCCCACCAGTCTTGATGTTTCCATTCCTTATACTCACTGGTGTTGTGGTCGGTTTTGTAGTATTGGTTGATGTTTTTCAACCTTGTAGCTTTGCAGTTGGCTTGACAGATTTCCATATTGTACAAACTATCTAATTTAGGAAGTTGTTTCCACGCGTCCTCACAGAAGTTGGCGGATTCCCATCCCTTACCTCCCAAAAGCTATGGTATTGAACAATACTCCGACTATGGTGGGAAGTCTACCAAATGAAGGAACCTAGTTTTTCCTCATTGAAGCGAACAAGGTCATGCTTTAGACAATTGGGAGCATATTTCACATGCCATATCTTGGCCCAAGGTTCTGAGGTAAAGGAGACCCAGTTCCACCAAATTTTAGCTGCCAAAACATTGTTGTTTTTTTCTGGTTCTCTCAGGCCGAGGCCACCATTGTATTTAGGTTGGAAAATATTGTCCCAATTGACTAAGGCCCACTTGATCTTGGCAGCCTTCCCTCCCCATAGGAAGTTTCGTTGAATAGTTCTAAGTTCCTTGATAACATATTTTGGAGCAACCATCGCCGAGAAGAGATAAATATGCATAGCTTGTGTTGGGCACTATTTTGACCCCTTTTTGCCTCTTAGATAACCTTCATTTCCTTCATAAAATTTCCATTTTGAGTAGAAAGCCTTAACGTTCACCCATAAACCGTGGTCAAAGAGGTATAATGTCATTTGCTTATTAATAAATTGAGTTTTGTGATTTTTAGGCATTTTAACTAGGATTTTTACTAAAATTACGGGATGTACTAACTTCCCGTATTACTTCCAAAGTTGAGTAATTGCAGGACAGTTAGGAGGGAAACAGAAGATCAGGAATGGATCCTTAATGTCCACAGATGGATGAACATCCAACAGTCAGGAGAAGTGGCCTATGCAGATGTCGAGTCAAGCAGAGTCAAATGTGGCCACCTGTTCTGCGTTCAACACAAAAGAAGGAGCAATGCTGATTTTGTGGAACCCCACGATTCTGAAGATGATCTCGACTAGCTCTTGGCATTAATTAGATGTAGGGTTATAGTAATTTCAGTTTGATTTAGAATTTGTATAAATCATTTGCAAAACAATGAGATTGGGGATCACGATTTGGAAGAGGAACGCATTGCATTTGTGCTTTCCAAACTGCGTGGTATCTCTGTGTAAAACGATTCTGGGAATGAATACGAAGCTGTAGTTCTGTGAAGTTTCTTTTATGTGTGTTGAGCAAGGCTTTGGAGGGCCCCCATCGTCAAACTCTACACACTTTCCTGTTGCTGGTAGATCAATTTGGGTATGCATTTGAATGTAATTTCCAGTTTATAAATCATAGAACAAGTTCAGTCAAGTTTTAATCGTTTCCATTGATGCTCTGTTCCTTTTTTATTTATGGTTTGAATCACAAATTCTGTCACACTGTATATCACTGCCGTATTGGATAAACGATGTTCTTCACTGGTTAAATGCTACGAATATTGAATGGTTCAGACTATGACCTCTGTGAATTGTTCATTGCTGTTATTTGATACTGAAATGATATAAAGACATTTACAAATTATGAACACTATCTTGTAAGAGAAATTGATTGGTAAATGACTTTCAGTGCTGATAGAATCTTGCAGATTAAATCTTAGGGTTTATAGATTTGCTGTTTAATTAATTTTTACCACAGTCTTTTATGCTTTCAGAAATCAATTACTGTATGTTTAAAAAGGAAACAATGAAATTACCCTTGTAAGAGGATTTTGTCTCTATAAGCTGCAGTATCTCAGTTTCTATCAATAGATTTAATCACAAATAACTAAATTCTAAATGAGTCCAGCTTCTCTGTCCTAGACTTGGATGTGTCTCGAAGTTCACAAACCCGGATTGATTTTAAATTCAAGTTCTGATTAACACTGATAGGTCAGAGCCCAACAGCTTGGACCATAGATTTGATTAAGGTGACTCTGCTAACCAAGTTAAGAGGTCTCAGAGTCCATCTTTAGAGTCTTCGTTTAATGCGATCTAGAAGGTCCTCCCAAGAAAATTTCTTAATAACACCAACAACAAGAGGAGCACCAAGATATTTTGAAGGAAGGGAGCTCCCTTGGAATCCTAGGATGCGATTAATGTTTCTTTGGGTAATCTTCGAAGTGTTGAAGAAGAAGATTTGGGATTTCTCTCTATTGATTTCTAGGCTTGAAGTTTTCGCAAAGGTTGAAAGATTTTTCTTTAGGGAATTTGCTTCTTGGACCAAGGGGTGGCCCATTAACATTGTGTCATTGACAAATTACTGGTGGGTTTTCACATTAGCCCCAGGATGGAGAATCAACCCCTTGATATCCCCTTGCCAAGTTTTGGATTTGATCGATCTTCCCATCCCTTCTGCCATTAGGATAAAAAGAAAAGGAGAAAGAGGATCCCCTTTCCTTATACCTCTGGAGGGGATGAAGGTGCTAGTTGGGGCCCCATTGAGGAGAATGGAAAAGAAGGAAGAAGAAGTGAGGTTCATTATCCATTCTATCCATTCTTGGAAGAAACCAAAGGATTTTAACATTTCACGCATGAACTACCAGCTTAATTTGTCATAATATTTTGAAATATCTAACTTCAGAAGCATGCCTGGCTTCTTAGTGATTTTTAATGAGTGGATTACCTCATGAACCAAAATCACCCCATCTAGGATTTGTCTCCCTTCCACAAAACCTAATTGTTTCAGTGAAATTAGACCTAGGAGAATTGGTTTCAATCTATTCGCCATAACCTTTGTGATGATCTTATAGATAACATTACACCAAGCAATGGTTCAGAACTTACCTGGAGAGTTGGCCTCATCTATGTCTTGAATGAGAGTGAGAAAGGTTGCATTTAACGCTTTAAGAACCCTTCTGGTCCTTCTTGAATCCTCCACAATCAGCTAGACTTCGTTCTTTATCAGGTCCCAAAAGTGGTGGAAGAATTTGGTTGTAAACCCATTGGGGCTGGGATCTTTTCCACCAGGGATTTGGTTCTCTGCCTCCTCTACTTCCATCAACTCAATTGGTTTTGTTAAGAGAGTGTTCTGATCAACGGTAACAAGAGAGGAGATATTTTGGGTGATCTTAGCAATGTATGAAGATCTATTATCCCTATCCTCCTTCATGATGGTTCCAAAGTAGTTCACCAGTTCTTCTTCCATATCCATCATCTCTTCGATATAGGAGCCTTTTGCAGTCTTCAAGTGGTGGATTCTGTTCCGATGTCTATTCTGGATAACCAATTGGTGAAATAATTTGGCATTACGTTCACCTTCCTTAAGCCATTGGTTTCTAGACTTTTTCTACTAGTAGATATCCTCCTGCCACTCACAAGCATGAATTTTTTGAATGGTGGATTCTTCTAACTTTCTTAGCTCAACATCATAGCCCACCGTCATGAATTTCCGTTGGATTTCGTCCAACTGCTCCATCGGGACTTTTTTGTCCTCAAATATGTTTCCAAATTCTTCTATGTTCCAAGTACGAATTTTAGCTTTAAGGTTTTTCCATTTATGTTGGAATTCATACATCCTTGTACCCTCTGAGGGTGGGGAGTCCCACGACCATTTGGAGACAAGAGATTTGAAGTCTTTGTGTTCCATCCAAAATTTTTCAAAGCGAAAAGGTCGCTTGGTTGGTGGGCCCACACCCTCCCACTGAAGGTTGACAGGCCAATGATCAGATCCAAAATATGGGAGAACTAATGAGTGCAGGTCCCCGCTACTGTTGACAATCCCTTTTGAGACCAAGAATATATCAAGACGAGAGGCGACATGGTGATTTCCACCTCGTTTGTTGTTCCAGGTGAACCAACCATTAGTAGTTTCTACGTCGATGAGATTATAGGTTTCGATGAAATCCTTGAAATCTTCATTTGTGGTTCCTAAGCTTCGCCTTCCTCCTTTTTTTTCTTCGAGCGAGGTGATCAGGTTGAAGTCATCCCCTATGATCCATGGCTTGTCATCAACCCAACGAGCATCCCAGGATAGGGAGTCCAAGAAGGCCTATGTCTGGGGGTAGATGCTGGGTCCATAAACATTGGTGATAGTCCCTTTGATATGGGTTTGATGGACATGGAAATCCGCCGTGAGTAACCCTTTCTCCGCTTAGAAGTTTGAAAGAGTCACTACTTCCATATCCCAAATGAAAGCTAAACCACCCGCCAACCCTTGAGCATCAATATTCACATTTTCACATCCCTTCCACACTTTTTTCCCGATTTCCTTCAGTGTTTCAATACCACATTTGGTTTCCTGCAAGCATAGTATCCATGAATTCTCTTCTCTCCACTTATTTTTCAGGGTCTTGATTTTGCGGGTGTGATTCACCCCACAGATATTCCAGGATATAACCTTCATTGGGTAATCTAATTTACTTCAGAGAAGGCCACCCGAATTGTCGGGTATTGACCAGATTCTATCAACTTGCTACCGACCTATGCAATTCTTTGTTTGTTTGTTTTTCTTCCTCTCTTTTCCCCTTCTTTCGGTTGCTTCCTTTTGGTTCTGTTCTAAGGTTCCGTATCTATTCCAAACTGAGGGGAAGCACCTATTTTTAGGATGGCCTCCTTAAGAAGTTCAAGCTGTCTTCTCGAACATATCCCTTCCCTTTTTTACTGCATTCTTTTTCGATTTCGTCTAGCTCCAGTTCCCCCAAGTCCATATCTTCTGCCTTGTCCAGTTGATCTTCCTCCATGCTAACAGTTTGTTCATCTGGGTTTTCTGAGAATGGATGGATATCGAAGGGTTTGGTTCCTTCAAGGTGTATCTCTTTCCTGATATTTTTCTCCAAGATTTCTGGGTCTTCTTCCATAGAATCCAGAGTTTGGAACTTGTTGGGGGTCGCAATCGAGTGGTGGGTGGGTAGATCTGAATGGATGTTGTCACCTTGCTTCCTTATTCTTTTGACTTGTGTGAAACCTTTGTTATCCTGTCCATCCTTCGGATCAGCTATGGGCGTAGGAACCTCATCATTATGAGGATAGTTTCTACTGAAGTGGCCATGTGCATGGCATCGTTGGCACAGAAACGAGACATTCTCATAATCGAGCGGTTGGATCCATTCCTCATATTCCCATGAGATATTGATTGCTTCTGGGATCTCACGGGATAAGTTCATATAGACACAGATTCGAGCATAAGAATTGTATCGTTGTTGTTTGGTGAGTTCTGCAACTTTCAAAAATTCCTCAAGAGTATTTCCTATATCCCTCAATATTTCCAGATCCCAGTATTTGCAGGGGATGGAGTAGAGCCATATCTAGACTAGTGCTATACTCATATCCTTTTTATCCGGGTTAAATATTTCTTTCCAAGGGATGAGATACAACCCCGAAGAAAAAAAGAAATAAGTCCCTCCTTCCAAAACTCGATCTCTATCTTATTGATTAAATAAGGTAATTGTGAAGAAACCCTTAGATCCCAGATGTAAGTCATAATGGCCTTTAGGGTTCCAGGTAGATTTGATCCATTTGAAGAGATCTTTCTCTTTTGGCCAGATCCCAATAAACTTACCGATTAGGGATTTCTCCTTCCAGAGTTCGACTTGTTCTCGCAGTCTCTCCAATTTGATATGGAGGGCTGGGATCCCAACCGATCTGGGAATACACCCTCCAGGATTTTGTTTATGTCCTTGAGGGTCTTTGGAGCCAGAACCCTCACCAACCTTCTCCCTGCAGTCAACCAATTTTGTCTTTGAAGCACCATCTTTCTAAATTTTCAGATGCAACGAATGAGGAGGGGGGGGGCACGCGGACCCATTCTTGTCAACAGTTTGTGTGCATAGAGCGTCGACCCAACAACAGAAACAAAAATATCAAAGAAAAAAATGCCCCGAGTGGATGAAACCCTAGTTCGCTCCCGTTCTCGGCCACAACAATTTGGTAGTCTTAGTGAAGCAATATGAATGGTAATAATGTTGAGTGTGTGCATTGTTAACTGTTTCTAAATGTTGAAATTATAGGAATCTACATAGTTCATTTCAAAGTTTCACTTTATAGAAATCCACAGTGATTTGATCAAGAAAGCATGTAGACTATTATATATATGGGTGTGTGCAAGCTAGCGAGGGTCTATTTTGACACGATAGATGTAGTAGAATACTGAAAAAACATTCATCAACTTACATGGATTTTTTGAGACACATACACAATGAGTCTTTCGATGAGTAAAAAATATGAAACTTAGGAAATTGGATGACGTTTCCAAATATATAATCTTTTTCTATTGAAAATGTTCTTGACTATCCGAACTTTGATCATTTGTAACAAACACTTTTTATTTTTTGGACAAATTATAAGGTATATGTTTGTGTGGGTGCATCCTTTGAGTGCCTAAACGATGGAATCAACTTATGGAAACTGGTAGACATATAGAGAACAAGTAGTACTAGTGCACTGCTATTTTTACCCAAAAAGAAATTAATAATTTTTTCTTTAATTATCTAAGTGATCGAACCTCGAAAACAATATGCCAATTGTGGGTGCAGCCTTTGAATGTCTTAATGCAATTTTTTTGAAATATTTTTTTAATAGAATGTAGAGGTCGAAGTCCTTTAGTGCACATACAATGTTTTTTCAAAATGGTTGAGAAACAGAAGAGTTATCAACGAAACACTAACAATGTGTTTTTTGAGTTCAAGAGTCATGAAACAAGAAAAATATTGAAAAATATGTATATTCTTGTCAAAAATTACATATTTGAAATCTGTAGAAAAAATGCTATTTGCATCTAAAATTTCATTAAAATTGATGGTGTGTAGCATATTGTAACTAGTGGCTAAACACGGGCACACTTAAAAAATTGGATACAATGCTCAATTAGCCATGGTATATCATATTCCAAAGCACGGGCATGGTAAATCCGAAGCAAAGGCCAAAGAAGACATATAGGCATAGGAATGCCATGCTATCTCGTGTGGAGGTTCGGGCATAGTGCTAAGTAACACGCTCGCATTTTGTTTAAATTTAAAATTTAAAGCCCTCCAAATCACAACGCGCACGCGTTTTATATATACATAACACGTGCACGTTTTATAGTTACATAATGCGTGCACGTTTTGTAACAATATAATTTTTTTTGCCGAAGGGGGGGTATAATTTTATTTTGCTCTGATTATAACATTAAAAATAATTCTTGGTGGTAAGAGGTTAGAGGTAGAAAAAGGGGTCTGGGAGGTGGTAAGGGGTTAGAGGTAGATAAAGGGGGGTGGGGGGTGGTAAGGGGTAAGAGGTAGAGAAAGGGGGGGGTGTTAATGGGTTAGAGAGAAACAAAGAGAGAGACGGGTGAAAGGAGATACATTGGGGTGTGGTAAGGGGTTATAGGTAAAGTGAGAGGGGGGTGTTCCATGGATTCCAAATATAGACAACCTAGGGTGTCAAATATCACCAATATAGGAATTCAATGGGATAACCATAAGGCAATAAATGCTATGTTTTTTCTAATTTGATGGACACAATCCAATGGAAAATGGCTATGGAATTTATCACCGGAAGGGTGGGATAATTCCCTCCAAACAATGTCGTCGGCACAAATCCATGAAACGTGATCAGGGTGGGAACCAAATTTTAAAATACAACCAGCACAATATGTGTGTTGACCTTTTTCTTAAATTAGATATTAGTGCAAATATATAACCCTTTAGTTTTCTTTCCTGATTTGAATGGAAAATTATTGTTTTCATTGCAAGTAGTGGATTTAAGAGTGTTTTCTTAGTTGCAAGCTATCCTTGCATTTTCAAAAACAGATATAGTATAAGATTCAATGAACCGCCCTCGATGTTAAGATTTGATATATTATTCCCAAATGAATAGAAGATAGGCCATGCAAAACACAAGTTACAGAAGAAATTTATGTATGTCAGATTCCCAATACTATTATAGTTCTACCCATACTCCTTGAGAAGGTTGAAGCTATAAAGAATAACTCTCTAGTATTCATCCTGAAGTTCTTTTGTTTATGTCTAAGATAAAGAATATCTTAGTTAGTGAGTTGGAACATATGGATCTTAACATGATATATACAATCTCTGTTTTATGAGAAATTGACATTAGAACTTCTCGGAGCAATGACAACGAATCCTTCATTCTGCATTTGTTAGCAGGAGGAGATCAATTTACGACGACACATGTAATAACCAACAGTTTCCGGTGGAAGACGAGTGTAGGGTTGAGTAGAGGAGAGATGTTGAAAAATAGGCTATTACATTAGCTTTTCCACAAAAATGGTATTCTCCTTGTATTCAGTCATCTGGTTGGTTGAAAGGCATGCCTAAAAATCTATACATTGAACTTTTTTATTTCTTTGCTGAAAATTGAAAGGGACTTTCAAGTCACTTGAAAAATGCTCCTTTGATGAAGTATGCAAGTTCTTCCAACAAACCAGATTTGGAAAGTGTATCAGATGTTTCCATCTACGCCGGAATTTATTCTCCTCATAGTTTAATGTGAGAATATCAGTAGGGAACGAGGCTCTCCAAAGTTTTTTCTGCTTGCATCCACAATTAATTGGGCCAAGTTAATGGAAATGAATCCCTTGACTACTATGGTATTTTCAACCCTTTCTGAATATTACCTTACATTACAACCTTGTGCAAGAGGTTTGATGTATTCAGTTAATGATTTGGTTCCATTCTTTTGAAGGCATCTTGATGTAGTAGATATTCCAGAGCTATTTCCCCCAGAATCCAATCTTCATGTTGTTTCCCATGCTTTGAAAGACTGTAATGTTTCTAATTTGATGCACACAGTACAATGGAAAATGGCGATGGAATTTATCGCTTGAAGGGTGGGATAACTCCCTCCAAACAATGTTGTCGGCATAAATCCATGAAAAGGGATAAGGGTGGGAAACAAATTTTAAAATACAACCTAAACTCCACCCCCCCTGCATATTTCTTTTCCTCCTCTCCATAACCCTTACTAACCCCTAACCTTGAACCCCTCTCTCTAACTCTTACTAACCACCCTATGTCTCTACCTCTAACCATTTAACACCCCCCTCTCATTCTATATCTAAGCCCTTACCACCCCCAATTCCTTTGAATATATTTTTCACCAAACCAAACAATGTAGTTGTAAGGTTAAATATAGAGATAAAAGTTTAATGTTAAATATTGTGACAAAAATGTAATGTTAAATATCATGGAATAATTGTGATGTTGCATATTGCGTATGCATTTTAGTGAACATAAAACATGTGCGTGTTCTATTCAAACAAAACATGTACGCAGTTTGTTGGCTTACTATACTGTTCTAGAAGTTTCCAATGTAGACCCAGGTTCTTTGCGGCTCAGGGAACCAACAAAACCCCTTTTCATTGGCCCTTTCGGCAACAATCTATGAACAGACTAAGGTCTCACCCGAGGGGAAGCTGAAGGGGTTGTTGCGGAATCAAGTTTCCATAACCTGGTGATGCGAGTTTTAGAAAAATGGTGACCAGCGCGTTGCGGATTGAAGACTGTGAGAAGTCTCCTACGTCACGGCTAACACCTCTACAAGCTTAGACGCTTGCACCACCAACGGATCCAAGGACTGCGCGGTTCAGATAGGTTTCAACGATAGGATAACGCAACTGACGAATACGCTTCCTCTTCGGACTTAACCCATCTTGATGACTTTACTTAGTGTCTTATGCATTCATCAACTGCCTTAGATTATTTACCCTTATGACTTATGCAACAAGATGAAACACACTGTATTGTGCACTTCTAGTACTGTGCTTCAAGGGAGTTGCACGTTGCAATCTCTCCTACTTAATTGTTTATCTAAATTACTATCTCCGTAGGTCATGTCTTTACAATAGCTGGGAAAAACCCTAAGGTTTTCCAAATTGTCGCGATTTTCAGCTAACTGGTCTGTTAGACTTTGATAGCAACTCCTCCGTCATGACCATCCTCTGCGCGTGGTCACGTCACTATCAGCCCCCCTGTCATGCACATGACAATAGGTCACTTTCACCAAGCCATTCCTTCTCTAATGGCTTCATGCGGCTGGTTCATGTAGTGGTTCCTTGCTTGTGTGACTGGTCGCTTTCCTCCACTTTTCTCCTTACCCACCACTTGGTAATCATGGAGAATATTTACCCAAAATAGACCACCGATGCTCTAACCAGAATATGTGCAGTATTCCGTCCAACATTCTTCCTTGTCGGATCTCCATATATCAAGCTCATCGCAGCGTTGTACTTCTCTGCAGTGCTATACTTCGCAGCTCTTCTGACACTGCATTGCGCTCAACTTCGCAGCTCCCAAAACTGACTTGTACAGAAAGTATTTAACTGAACTACGCTTAACTTCGCAGTTCCAAAATTTGTCTTGCACAAAAATTCCCCACTTGGGCCAAGCCCAATAGGCCCCTAGCACTTACATGTGGCTCATCCCCGAGCCACTTTCTACTTCTAGTTCCTCGATTTGCTCGTCCTCCCACAGAGCCAACTTTGCAGCAAACTCTTGATATTTTGTAATTAACTTTTCAACCGTTTCCTTGGTGTCCTGCTCAATTTGCTTAATGGTCTCCAACACATGAGGTGTTTTTTCATCCTCCACTTGCACTTGAACTGAATCCTGTCCTTCGTGGATTTCCCTCAATGCTTCTTCAATTTTCTGTGTTAGTTCATGGGATTCTTCTTGTAGGGGCTGCAACTTATCTTCGACTTCAATCTCCCTGTCTTTCAACGCTTGCACTTGTTTTTTCAATTCTCTCACTTCAGGATATCTGCGAAGGCAGTCTCTTGGTGGTAGGGCCTTGACCTCTGTGTCCAACAATTCTAATACTACCTGCTTATCCTTCAAAGTGTTCTTGATTTCTAGCAACTTTGGATCCTCTTCAAGCATAGTAAATGTTTTTGTCGCCTCATCTAACAAATTCTGGCACTTAACCACTTCACTGGCTATACTCTATGTTGCAGCTTTTACTTCCTTTGCTTTGAGCTGTTGCTGATCAAGTGGTGTCTTCGGCTGATTCTACATTTCCAAGGAAGCAATATTAGCCTGAAAACTGGTCTCCATATCTTTTATCTCAGCCTTGAGATCGCTGACCACCTTGTCCATCTTAAGGACAGTGTCCATAGGCTCTGGCTGCTCATCACATTTCGATATCTCTGCGGCTACCCAAGAGACCGTATGCTCTAGTCTCATTCGGCGGTCGTGCTCATCTTGAAGTTGCATGGACCTCTTTAAGCTTGATTCCTGCAACTGCTTATAGTTTGCAACTAACTCATTGTGTTGGTTCCGAGCGACTACATCTCTCTCATGGATCTCCTCCACAACCTATAGGTGCAGATTATGTAGACCCTCCACTGGTAGCACTAAGATGTCAATGTCCACATGTTGTATGTCGCCCAAAGCTGGCGGTTCGTGCGGTAACCATACGCTTATCGAGTAGAGTTGGACTATGTGTGGTTTCGATGTCAAGGTTAGGGCTAGAGGCATTGTCTTCGGTTGCGAAGTCCCCCCTGACTATCCTTCCGATTCTGAATCTCGCGGCAAGGGTAAGCTGCATTGTACCCACTCAAACTTTTCTGTTATACCTTGCAGCGTGGTGAGGTTCCTTTGCAAAGTCTCTTGAATCACCTTGTCCTTTTTCTCTTTGGCGACCATCAGGTCTTCCATCTGCGCTGTTACCGTGGATGCGATCATCTCATAATATGTTGGTTTAGATAACTATTCTAGAGGTTTCCAATGTAGACCCAGGTTCTTTGCGATTCAAGGAACCAACAAAACCCCTTTTCACCAGCCCTTTCGGCAACAATCTACTAATAGAATAAGGTCTCACCAGAGGTGAATGAATGGGGTGGCTGCGGAATCAGGTTTCCACAACCTGGTGATGCGTGTTTGGGAAACTGGCTAGCAGTGCACTGTGAAGCTGTGCTGCGTGACTGATGGTTGCGCGAGGTTCACCTCCTGCGCGGTCGATACTCTACAAGCTGAACGACTTGTATAACCAGTGCATCTAAGAACTGCGCGGTTCGGAGGGGTTTCAACAATATAGCTACACAACTAACCACAATGCATTCTTGTAGACTTAACCAATCTTGACGACTTTACTTAGTATTTGTATCCATTCATCAATTGCCTTAGGTTATTCATCTTACGACTTATGCAAAATGATGGAACACCAACTACAATGCACTTCCGGTACTGCGCTCTACAGAGTCGCATGGTGCAAGTTCTCTTTACTTGTGGGTCTATGTAACTGATTTGTGCATTCATCCAAATTGGAAATACCGTGCATTCAACATTCAACCTTATATGCGTTACTTAACATATTATTCCCAACTCATTCTTGTGGCGAATACATACAAAAGTACTAACATATCAACTAATAAATGAGCATTCAAGCATTCATTATAAGCAAATATACAAGCGCAAAACACATAAGCAGTCACACAACACAAGATTTAATGTGGTTCACCCACAGGATGGGAGCTACATCCAAAGGAACTGTTGTTATATTATTCTTTCAGGAAGGGTACAACAGTTCCAGTCTGCACACTCAACTGCAGAATCTCTTCTCTCTCACTAGGCATCTGCGCAGACAACTTGCAGAGCCTTTACAATGGCTTTTAGAAAAACAACAAGTATTGCTCAAGATTGTACAATGACGATATGAGATTAACCCTTTTCCTTACAAAATGTGCCTCTTTATAGATCATTCATGTAGGTCATGTCTTTACAATGCATAGTAAAAAAACCTAAGGTTTCCCAAAACTTGTGCGGATGCCCGACACCCTGCTTGTCGCCATCGACAGCTTGCTCCACTCGCTTTGGCTGCCTTACTGGACCACTCGTGGCTCCAACACCTTCTGACAACCGCAATCATCAACAAAATGGTTACAACTGCATCGTGGTCTGTCACTTTCTGCTCCTTTAGCCTGTCTTTCACCCCGACTTAGTGGTCTAGCTTCTCAACTTCTTACCGCCACTCTCTTAGACAGGTCGCTTTCCTTTATCTTCTGCTCTGCTTCTTACCCAAAATAGTTCGCTTCAGCAACTCGACCTTCTCTTATACTTTTACCAAAAATAACTATCGTGTTGGCACTTCACACTAGCATAGCTGCACAAAACTGAATATGCATCCTGAGCTATGCACTCCTCAAACCTGTACTTTATCAAAATTACGCCCACTTGGGCCACACCCAACAGGCCGCTTACACTGACTTGTGGCTCGTCTCGAGCCATTTCAATCCAATTGCTCCATCTGTGCATCTTTTGAAATACCTAATCACGTAGTAAAGTCTTGAAAAGTTGCACTCAACTTTTCAACTACTTTCTTTATCTCTTGCTCATGTCCTCTGACCATGTTTAGCATTTCTTCTGAGGTAGGTTCCAAAATATGCCCCTTGATTTTACTTTCTATTTCCTGAAGATCCTGCGGCTTTGTTTCAATCTCATCAGTTAAGGTAAGTGCCTCTTCCTGCAGTGGTTGTAACCTCGAAGATGTTTCGGCCTCCTTTGCTCTTAAAGCCTAGAGCTCCTTCCTAAGTGCCTTGGTTTACTCAAAGGCGTGCCTCTTATGTTGTACTGATAAATCTTTCATAGATGCATCCGTAGAATCCACTTCTTGTTGCTTTCTTTGTATTTCGTTGTGGATATTTTGCAACTCCGGTTCCTCCTGCAATATGCTCAAGATGTTCAACATGTCATCTTGTAGGATTTGGCATCGCGCGATTGTTGTGCAGATGCTCTGCGTAGAGGCCCTTAGTGCCTCTGCTCTTGCTTCTTCCGCCTACTGTGATATATCAACTATTCGACGAGCTTCCAGCTCGGCCATCTCTGCCTGATGGGTAGCTTCCATATCTGTAATCTTCTCTACGTGGGAAATTTCTAGTCCCCTCATTTTTTCTTGCAAGCTATCCACAACCACGCCAATGTGTAGGATAACTGCCTCAACTTCTGATTCTTCTTCAATTTCGGGTAGCTTCATGTATACAGCTGACACTGCTCCTTTTATCCTGCATTGCTTCTCTTGCGTGCGCTGAAGCTCCCTTACCTTCTACTGACATTCTCCTTGTAATTTCTTGTAACTCTCTTCAAGTTGGCGTTGTTGATTGTGCGAGACGATGTCTCTTTCATGTATTTATTGGTTTATTTGAGTGTGCAACTCGTGCAACCCTTTTGCTGGTAGCATCGCTACATTAAGTTCCAACTGTGCGAGCATCCTCACATTCTCTGTCATCTCATCTGTCGGAAAAAAAATGGATATTGGCGCAATCTTGAATACGTGTGTCTGTTTTGTAAAGGCATGTGACCTGCGCATCTACCCACTTGAATCACCTAAGTGGCCATTATGGTCTGGTGCCTTAGCCAAGTCACGATGGACTTGTTCCATTCTCAAGACCAGACTGCTCAACTTGCCAATACTTTCCCTGACCTCTTCCTAGGTTTGCTCTTCCCAGATTCCCTTCAATGCAACTGCATCTTCTAGGTGCGCTACTGTTTGTGATGCAATCTTCTCATAATCAACATCATGCAACATTTTATCAAGCTGTGGTCTTGTAGATTTGGACTTCTTCTTCTGTGGTTTCTCTGGTCTGTCTGTTTCCAGCTCTTTTCTTTTCTCACGGGTTTGATGTACTCTGGACCTCCGTATCTTTGTTCATCTTGTCCTCTTCTTCATCTTCTTCAGATGTTGTAATAAGACTCTTTGGCGCATTTTCTTTCCAATATTCTGGCCAGTCTTCAATCATGATCTCAATCATCAGCGCTTCTAGCTGATATTGCCCATCGAACCACTCTTTCGTCGTCATGCATGGCTGTATGTGGACACAATGTAATCTAACCTTAAAAATCATTATTGGCCTATATTTGGTTGTCACCTCCTCAGTGATGTGCGATGTCTTCTCAATGACAGCGTGCAGCTGTTCAAAATAAGTCAGGAACTGCATATTTCTTTGCTCCTGCTTCTCTAAGTTCGCAGATGCCCACATGTTCGCGAAGCATACCGTGCGACAGTCATCTGCTGCTACCGGTAGGCCATTCTGATGCTGAGGTTCTTTCCACCCCACAAAATCAATAAGTATCAGCAACCAACTGAAGTGGAAATGTAATCCCTTGTCCTGCGCATCTTAGAAATGTAACATACCCACCTATCTATCCAATGCAAGGGAGGGAACATGGCACTAAAATCTAGGCTTTTAGAAGAACTTAGCCAAATTCATCATGAATAAAGGTTATGGCATTACAATCACTAGTAGAAAATGAGAGATAAGTGACCAGGCGACCAAAAACTTTGGTCACCATAGTTTTTTCAAGTGATAAATGACCAAAATTGAGAAATTTTAAGTGAGCTAACTAAAAATGACCAATTTGGTCAAAAGATAGGAACTAAACTAAAAATGACCAAGATAAATGACCAAGATAAATGACCAATTTGGTCAAAAGATAGGAACTAAACTAAAAATGACCAATTTGGTCACAGGATAAAAGCTAAACTAAAAATGACCACATGACAATTGGTCTTAAGTATAAAATATATAGTTTTTTCATTATATGAAAATTTTTCAATTATCATCTTAAATTTGAAAAGACATATAAGCATAATACAAAAATACAAAATAAAACATATAAAAATAAATAAAACAAAACAAAACATCCCCTCCATTTTGAACCCCTCCTCGAACTTGTACAACATTCCACAATGCATCATTTGAACCCCTCCTTGACCTTGTACAACATTCCACAATGCGTCATTTAAACCCCTCCTCGACACGATCTGTAGAGCATTCGATAATGTTCCATTTGAACCCCTCCTCTACCCCTATAGAGAATTTGACGGTGAAGAGCATTTGATAGTGGAGAGCATTGTTAGCATAATTGGCATTGGATCACATTTACGTGCACAAGGTTCATTTCTAACTGGCATAGGAGGAGCAGAGGAGACCAGTAGAGGAGACTAGCATAACATTGGTCGGCATTCAATTCATCATCCTAGCAAAGGATATCAATGGTGATGTCTTCGGTAGGTGGTTTTTGTAACTCAATCATTTTCCTTCCACCACTTAGCCTTGATTTTTTTTTCCAAGGGTTTCAATCGCCATAGCTCATGAAAAATGGAGGTTGCATTCCTTTAACACATGCTTAAATTCGAAGTATTTGTGTTCAGTTCAAATTGAACTTGTAAATCTTCAGTTTCTGGAGATTTAATCACTGGGTTTTTCTTCAGAAGTAAAATTATTAACTCTTATTGGGTTAGGAAGGATCATTAGTTTGGCGGTTCCCCTAGACCATTCCTTTCTCTTCACATTTCATTGATGACACACAACTATCTTTTCAAGTAAATATTTTTCCAAGTCGGATAATGGAACTTAGTTCATTAATGGAGGAATCTTGCATGCCATGATGATAGGGTAAGACTCGATAACTGAAGATACAACTTGCTAACTACTTTGTAGGTTTGGGAACCATGGGTAAAGAAGAAGGCTTCTCTGAGTGGAGCCTTGATGGTCTTAATGGCACCAAATTTGAGGAGTTCGTGACCGAATTGTCGTGCCCATTCGAAGGTATTTTTCAAAACCCTCATCTTTTTCTAATCAAATTGCATATTTATGTTTTAAGCTACAAATAAATGAAGATAGGAACTCTTCTTGGGTTAGGTAGGATCGTTAGTTTGGAAGTTCCCCCAAACTATTCCTTTCTCTTCACATTTCATTGATGACACGAAACTATCTTTTATCAAACAAAGATTTTTCCAAATCGTATAATGGACCTCTATTCATTAATGGAGGAATATTGCATGCCATGATGATAGGGGAAGGTTGGATAAATGAAGATACAACTTTCTAGAACTATTTTGTAGGTTGGAGAGCCATGGGAAAAGAATAAGGTTGCTATGGGATCAGTCTTGATGGTCTTACTAACGCCAGCTTGGAGGAGTTCAAGACTGAATTGTTGTGCCCATTCAAAGGTATTTTTCAAAACCCTCATCTTTTTTTAATCAAATTGCATATTTATGTTTTAAGCTACAAATAAATGAAGATAGGATTTGCATTTGCATATTTATGTTTTATTTGAGACATTACCATGGCCCCCAAGATGAAAGTCCATACATGAATCCATTGCGATATGGTTGACAACGAAATGTTTGGAAAATATTGTCAGAAGCATATAAGGGGGGGCATCATTCTGCACTGAAAGGACACTTAGCTAGTGTTCGAGAGAAAATTAAACCATGCCTTGAAGTTAATACAAAGATTAGAGAGGAGTTGATAACCCATACAGAGGCATATGCAACAAAAAAAGGCCAAGAAGCACAAGATGGAAGATTAGATAGGGAGAAGGAGACGTCAGATTGCGAGATTAAGGACTAAATCCAAGTAAGTATTATGATTTTGTGTGTTTTTATTTTGGAGGAAATTAAAAAAAGAAAGGTAGTAGAGTGTAAAACCCACTAAGGTGTTGAGGTCCTAGCTCTCAGACAAGGGGATCTCCTTGTATGGGTTTGGTTTCAAATCCACCCCAAATGTATTCATGGGATTCTTATGCACCATAAAAGTATTCATGGATTTTAAGCCCATGATTAGCTTCAGGATCCCAAGAACCTAACCACACAAGATTCAAAATTTAGATCAATTTATTGAAGGGATTGTCTCGATATGTGCTCGGTCGATGCAGGTGAAAATTAAGTTTGTTTTCATTATTGTTTTCAGGGTTTCTTTATTTCAATGAACATCTATATGTGTGTTAATTGATGTCCATGTTATTAAAGGAGAATAGTTTCTTGAAGATGATGCTCTTCCACCCTCGTGCCAAAAAGCACTCAAGTTCATGACTAGTTTAGGGATAAATTACAAGAAATATTATGCTTGTGTGAATTATTTCATGCTATACCATAAGAAATTTGGAAAATATGAAAAATGATCTAAATAAAGAGAGCCAAACTACCATGCAATGGTCAAAAAAAGTAAAATGCTATGAAAGTCTTACCCCACATGCCCCTAATCCCTATATTTTATCACTACAAGTCAATAACAAGTAACTTAAGTGTATACCATAACAATATCAAATTACAAATTAGTACGAAAAACCTCTCATACAAGTTGATATTGATACATTTAAATTGCATTTTTTATTATAATATTTATCTAAGCTGCATTTTTCTTATAATTTTTGTTGCACATATCTATATGATTATTGAAAAATAAAAGTAAAAAATACAACCAATTGAAAATTTCTTAAAAAACAATAATAAAAAAAAATCATTACAAAATTTAAAAATTAAAAGAATAAAATTAAATAATTAAAAGAAATAAAAAACAAAAAAATAGTGCCCACCTCTCCATCCCGCCACCCGCTCCCTCCTCCCTCCTACCCCATATAATTGATTTTAAAGGGCATATAAGCATTTCATTCCCTTAAAAAAAAGGTGTCTGGAGCAGTTCGTGTCTACAGATCCCTAGGTTGATCGAGACGAGCTTGCGGAAGCAAAGGTGCCTGGAGCAGTTCGAGATCGAGATCCGGGGGAGGGTTTACAGATCCAGTGGTTTACAAAGACGACCTTGCAGAAGCAAAGATGCCTGGAGCAGTTCGAGATCAAGATCTGGAGCAGTTCGAGATCGAGATCTGGTGGAGGGTTTACAGATACAGTGGTTTACCGAGATGAGCTTGCAGAAGCAAAGGTGCCTGGAGAAGTTCAAGATCGAGATCCTTATCCATCAATGATAGAGGCACAAGGAGTAGAGCCAACATTCGAGCTAGATCGAGATCCTTAGCTTGTCAAAAGTATTGTTATTTCTTTCTTCATCACGCGTTTCTTTTGTGAGAGAATAATGAGAGCTAATCACATGATGCCTATAGGTTCAGGGTCAAAATTCGACTTATTATCTATCACAGGTAACCCCCCTTCATCAATTCATGAATGTTGTTATCATGCAAATTACTTAAATATGCTTTCGCCTAATATGGTATGTCTAGTTCTGAGTGCTTATTTGGGCTCTGCCTTTATTTTTATCATTTGGGTTTTAGGATTATTTAGCAGCATTTTCCAAATGGTCTGAGTTCAGTTCCTGTACATCAATGGAAGCTATTCCATTGATCTCCATATCTGTACAAATCGTTTTCTGTTGCTTGCGGGTTGCCAAGATTTTTTTCATCCTGTGTGATTAAAATGGCTAAGTTGGTTTAAAAGCCTGTGAAATCCTAGACACCCATGCGGTTGTTCCGTGTTGAATTCAAAAAGCTTGTGGTTCCACTGAGCTTGATGTCAACTGTTGTCTCTAGGTGAACGTCCAAAGAACTTGCTGTGATGGTATGTTTCGTTTGCACTTTCCTTATGATTCCTTGCATCAACAATTCCTTCAATTCAAAGGGATTGGGTCATTTAGATTCCCATTGATGAGGCCCTCCCTACAAGTAGTAGGCCCCCTTGTGTTCAAGATCAAGCATTTATTCATCCATGCGTGAGGGTAAGGGATTGGTATTAGGTAAGGTCGTAAGGCTTTCCTTACTCTAGTGAGATAGTAAGATGAGCCTATCTGGATAGCCGTAAGCATACCCAAGAAAGAAAGGGATATTGAATGAAAGTCCGACGTCAAGTAAGATACATTCAAATAATTTCTCGATTCCTGTAACTTTCACTCAAAGGTTTAAACTTAACGGATCTAGTAATCATCAGAATCAGTTTATCAAAACTTCTATTGAATCCAAGAGTGCATCTACGAACTTATTGTAATGATTAACACCTACTTCATTAATATCTCCACTTCCATCTATTCATCCCTCAAAGGATCAGTATTCTTGTAAAGATACAATCACAATGAGCAACAGATCTGAAAGAGTGACTGTTGGGAACTATTTATAATCTTACTAGGAAATATGCGTGACCAAGAAATAGAAAATCTGTAGGCATCCATCTCCATGTCCACCATAAGATGGATGTCCTCCTGCACAACATATTGATCGCATGATTATACACACTACATTCCTTCTAATAAGTGTTTATTTGGATCGGGTTGCAGGCAGCCTCACCATGTAGCGATGATATTGGTACTCTGCAATGTCTACGCTGCTGAAATCTAGTGTACACGTTGTAAAAGCAATGGTTTTCACATTATACAGTCACATATAAAACATAAAGAACGAAAATATGGGTTGAGCTTGAAAAGTAAAAGCAATACCAAATTTATGAGAAATGTATCCCACACACTAGCTCCTTGCCTATCTTCTTTTACATCTCCCTCGTACTACAAAACAACACAATATTTAATGATGCTTCTCACATTTGTCCTGCAATGGATTTTACCCCTACAACATGTAATGCATCAAGAATGATTATCAATGAATGATTAATTTAGTTAGACTCAAGAATGCAAACAACAGTGTATTTAGAGCCAAAGCCACTCGGGCTTGCTGCTCCAATGGAGTATTTTATTATGCCTCACAACTCTCTCACAATCATGATATCGTTATTATTTCAGACAAATGTCATCACTTGGACCTTGATGTAGTCTCTTAATTTCCTATGGACTTCCCGATAAACATAAAAAGTATTGTATAATCAAATGATTGAAATGTATATCTATGCGACTAGGTTAAGGGAACCCATTCAATTTTGTTATAGGATTTTTTAGTTAGTACGAAGGAGCCTACCTCCATTCTCTCAATTTTTAACTTTTATTCGATTGTCTAAACATACTAATTGAGATGATAACTGGATCGCTGGATGAAATCTATATGAGGTAAAATAATGTTTGAGTCTGAGATAACTCTGTGAACATGTTTTTCATTATTTGAGTCTAAGATAACTCTGTGTACATGTTTTTTTATCTGTGGGTGGCATTGGTGTGGTAAGTTGTTCATATTTGCTATATCCTTTACTGACCAGAACTCTTTGCAATCAACTCACATTGCTAGTGAATATGGAATATTATGTAGGGAACTCTCATGCAAATATTTGTGCTGCTCTTTTTTAGTTTCTTGTTCGAGGACAAAGGTTACAAGCAGGGGAATGTTGTGAATTCTTGCTTAGAAACCCTTGCTTGTATTGCTGGTCACATAAAATGGGATTCTTACTTAAGTTTATTGATGAGAGCATTTCGACTGATGGCTTCCAAGGAAGAGAATAGCAATATACTTGTACGACTGATTTGTTCAATATTAGATAAGTTTCATTTTATTGATGGAATGGCCTTAGCTGTAGGACCAGAAAAACATGATCATCAATCTAAGATTGGTGAAACACCAATGGATAAGCCGGATATGGAATTAAGGAGGAGGGATGGTGATAACAAAAATATTATCTCCCCTGAAATACAAGGGCGTCTACAAAAGCATGTGCTACCTAAGATAAATAGGATGATGATATCTCATGCGAATGTGGTTAATATTTTAGTTAGTCTTGCTGCATTGAAGTTATTGATGCTTATGACTTTAGAAACAATGGAATTAAAGCTTCCTTGCATCATACAGCTTATTGCTAATCTGCTGAAAAGTCGGCCTCATTCTGTAAGAGATGAGGCCAACATTGCCTTAGCTGCATGTGCCAAGGAATTAGGACCAAAATATTTGCAGTTCATTGAAGAAACACTACATACAACATTGTCAAGGGGATATGAATTGCATGTTCTGGGTTATACAGTCAATTTCATCCTATCAAAAGTTTCACCTTCCTTGGACATTGGAGATATTGATTATTGTGTGCAACCACTTCTTGAAGTTGCAGAAAATCATATTATGGGAGAAGTTGCTAAATAGAAGGAAGTTGAAAAAATTGCCTTTAAAATGAAAGAGACAAGGAGTAGAAAATCTTTTGAAAGTTTGCAATTAATTGCTCGAAATATTACTTTCTCTACACATGCTAGTACATAGAACACTTGCACCAAAAGAAAAAGTTAAGATTGAGTCCATGCTACGCTATTTAGCAACCAGTCTTCAGGTTAATGCGTCATTAAGTCAGATAGATTTGTTCATTTTTGTATATGGGTTGATTGAGGATGGTATGGAGGAAGAAAAAATGGTTACGAAGACATATTTGTTTAGTAAATCTGTTGCAGCGTCTTCAAAATCATCAGTCTCATCTAAAAATTCAATGGAGATACGTGTTGCTCATATGCTAGATGCACCCAATAGGTATCTAATTACAGTGTTTGCACTGAGACTTCTTGAGAATCATCTGAAAAAAATTCAAAGTAGATAAGAGTGTTCAGTTTTTAATATGGTTCGAATCTAGTGTGCAGCGGAGTTTAATCATGGATGAGTCAACAAGTGTGGTGGGGCCTATTGGGCCCTTAGCTAGAATTTAGGGCATAGTAGCACCGACATAATAGGAAGATATATTGCCGAAGATTTCCCATTTTGACGGATTGTTGGAGATACTCAAAGATGATTAGAACTCACGATCTAGTTTTGAGGAGGTAGTTAGCATTTTGTATTAATGAAACAAGTAGTCATCTAACTACCTAGATTTTTAAAATAAGTCTTCCTTCCTGCAAGCACAAGTCTAAAATGTAAGGGATTTGGCCTATTTTTAGGTTGTTGTTGGTGTTGTCAGTTGTTAAGATTTTTTTTTTTTGCTGTTGGTTGTCAAAGTTTTTGTTTAGGGTCTTGGCCCGAGGCCTGTGAGATGCTCTGCAAGATATCTGGTGATTTCTATTAATCTAATAGGTCCCCCTTTACTTTTTATAGTGTATCCTTTACTTTTTATAGTGTATTCTGCCAGGAAAGAGTGACAGTCCCTTAATGCAATATTCTGTTAATTTACTTGTTATGCTTATGATATGTAACGTCCCCAGTTTGACCCCATGGCATTAAATCGTAAATGTTGTAATATTGTTATAAAATCATAGTGAGGAGCTCAAGGCCAAGGCCCCGCCATCGATTTATTGATGCATATGGTTTGTGTGCTATCCAGGCACATTGGAATTTCAACATCATGTAATATGCCTTTTAATAAAAATACCCACAACTAGCTATGCAATCCAACAAAGAGATGGGGGCATGATTTTACAAGGAAATGGGAGGGAAAACATTCAAACCCTTGAGCCACTCAAGTCAAGCCAAATGTCAATGAGAGAACCCATCAAACCCTCAACTACCCATGTTGACTTTTGTACCCAATCATTGATTTCTTCCAAGAGTTGGTTGAGGCAGTTAATGCCTTGGGGAATGGGAGGTATGGATGTCCAAATTTGGGTATGGGAAGGCCACCCTGCATGGGAAATCGTGTTTTTGCTTCTTGGGCAAGAAAATAGCCATGAATTTCTCCCCAATCCATTATCCATCAACCAGTTTGACTCCCTCACGAGTTGGGAGCTACCTGGGCATTTTTCTTTATGGATTTCCTGTGTTTTCCTTCAGCTTTCCAGCTGGGAAGGGTGTTTTTGTTTTGGTTTTCCATGGGGAGGAAAAAATATGGATTTGGGGTTTCAATGGGGATGTTTTGGCCAATTGAAATGCTCATAACATGTGGGATAAATCGGGTTGCTCTTTGGGGACGAATTTCCCTTCCCACAGTCCATTTTAGTAAGCCATGATTTGGGAAAAACCCATGGAGCCTGTTTTGTAAAATACCTTTGTTGTAAAGGTGTATCCCTACCCAATGGTCATTTTTGCTGTGTGTAGAAAGAGTATGATGGGGTAAGGGTAATGGGTATCTATTGCTTTGGCTTGAGCTTGAGTGTAATCATCCAGGGTTCAAATGTAGCCTGATAAACCCAGTTGTGGACTAGCTTGGTTCAGATGAGATGATTAATTGGTTGTGCATGAATGAATGTCCCCTTTTCCTTGTATGAATCATGCCCAGCTCAAGGGTGGCAGTTGTGTTGAGAAATAAAGGAACAAAACTAGCCTATGGTTGGGTGGAACATTGCAGCGACATAGCTAGTTTTCTGGGACAATTGCACAATGAAGATAAGTGTTTTTCTATGTCTATGTATTTACTTCTGCAATGCTTAAATTAATGACTGCTATTGATATGTTGAATGCATATGAAGAATGTGCGGATGAATATGTTTTATTCCGCTGTGCATTTTTAACTGATTTGCATCTACACACATTTAATTTATGGTTGTGAATCTAATGAATGGGATGAGTTTTATGAAAAGCCCCAGAGATCGCCATCATGTACCCTTCCTTTCCTTGGATAGATGGGTGGGTATGTTACATGATACATGCAAATACGACCATTTGAAATGATCAATTAAAGCTACTTCTCCAATTCCCACTCTTTATTGATTTCGAGAGTAGCTCAACTACCATTGCACTATCACTTTTGAAGGAAATTGTTAGGCAGAAGCTACTGGTTCCAGCTCTGTATGATTTGATCACTAGAGTTGGACGCTTGAAGGTAACTAGTCAAGCTCTACCCATTTGCCAGCAATGTAGTGAAGTTATTTTATAGTTTCTTTTTGAATACCCTCTTGGTTCCAAGTGATTGCCACAACACTTGGATTTCTTTGTTGCAAATCTTAGGTAAGGTGTTGTTAATTTACTGCCAATATTTCAGTTTTGTTATTATATTTACAGATGTTAAATTTACTTTTAATTGCATTTGTTGCAGCTATGAGCATATAAGTGGCAGGGAATCTGTATTGGAAATGTTATATGTAATTATTCTGAAATTTCCTAGTAATGATTGCAACAGATGCTAGCATTCATTCTTTCTTGGTATACGGGTGAGAAACAACAGCTATGTTGTCCAACTACACAGGTATACTTTCTCTATTTTCTCAAAATAATAACCAACGTTGCACATTGGATCATCTTGTAATAATTAATTTGATATCATCTTTATTTCTGTGATCTATCCGTGCAATTATGTATGGGATGCATTAAGTATTTTCCAAATCATTTTATCTAATTGAAACTCTTCCATGGTTAGTAGCTGTTTAGGTTGACCAGCTTTTTATTTAAGTATTGTTAGATGTTTTGCTATGAAGCTTATCTAGTATTATAGTGCAACTGAATTCAATTACCATCCTTTGTGGCTAACTAGAACCAATGTTGTAATTATTGTTTTGGGGGATATATTGCTGAAGGTCTAGAAATAACCTCAGGAAAAATATTGGAAATTGTTGGAAACTATTGGAAAGGATAAACTTGGATTTGAAAAACTCATAAAATATTGTAAACATTGGCAACCTGAAAAAATAAGAAAACTCATAAATCTCTGGAGAAATCAGAGATATTTGCAACAATATAGAATGGAGATCCACTCTAAGGGCTATTTTGGATAGTTAGTTATAATGAAATGGTGCAGAGTTCACAGAATTTTGAAATTCCAATAGGAAAAATTATCATATAGTGCACCCATGTTATCTACAATGTTGAGGATGCACACAAATTGTTTGGCAAATGGAAAATATCTACTTTCATTTGACAAGAAATCCTTCAAAAATTTGATAATGCTTGGTTTCCATGGGTGCAATCTATGTAGTCCTTGAGAGATTCCTATGTTGAAATGATATTGAGGGTTTATTCCAACAATAGTTCACATTCCAAGCTTTGATTTATCCAAACCTTTAGTGAGCAAACCTTCAAGAATCAACATTACTGATGACACCATTGTAGCTGGCACAACTTCAAGGCTTGTATCATTACCCTGGCTCTCTCTTCAGCATTTAATACTTGGACTTGCAATTTAAAGAATGTACCAACCTATTCACGAATTTCATGGGGTAATTGGCGTGAGTTCTCTTCTTAGCACCCCTATACCTGAGCATTTGCATACTCGTTGGTAATGATTCTCGACACTTGTGCGTACTCAAAACTTGAACTCTTGGGCATTTGATGGAAGACTCGACCATTTGGCATGGGCGCTTCATCCTTAACACTTACCAATTGGCAATCGATACTTTGCATTTCAACTCGAACTTCAGGATTTGGTACTCTGTCTTGAATTTAGCGCTTTATCTGCTGTTATGCATGGGATGTATCCCACATATAAAATACCATGCCAACATTTTTTACATTATATAATTGATATTTGTTTAATAATACCTTCGAAGCATAGTGCATGTATTTTGGGTCCCTCCACTTAGTTGGCACTCCATGTGTACACTATCTTGGATACTTGGCATGTGACATAAATCTGGTCATAGTCTTGGTGATAGTGCTCTAGTACCCATTGATAGGCCCAACACTTTTTAAATGAGCGTAATAAGACTCTTGGGAATATCCTTGGAATTCGGGCTTAACTCTTGGTGTTGTAGACTTGCCTCTCAGTCCTTGTGGTGTTTGCAATATGGACTTGACCATTGGTCTCAGGTGCTCGATGGCATATGATATCAATTTGGCCTTAAAGGACATATATTTTTTATAAAGACATTAAAAAATCGATGACATATGATCTAAAATTGGCCTTAAAGGCCATCTATTTTTTTATAAAAACATTAAAAACCTCAACATTTAAAGAATAGCATATAGCTCGAGAGAAGTAATATCAAAATTTTTGGTCCAAGCTAAATATGACCAAGCTAATGGACCAAGCTTCTAACACCTTGTCACAGGTTAGATATTGCATCATGACGTGCGAATAAATTTATGGACTACAAAAATGGCATGCATTGCATAAATCCACTCCAAACTAAAATGGCTTTCGCTGTCGAAATTTCCCACAGCAAACACTTTTGAATCTTTTGTTGCGAGAAGCTAAATTTTTTGATAAGGTAGTTTTTTGTACCAACTTGAACAATGTAAGAGAAAGTTTAAATTTGTGTGAATTATGTGAAAGTTTTGATGTATTTTGTGTAGTTTCTCACTTCAATTTTTACTTCTACAGTATTGCAAGATGGGGTGCTTATACTTTCTTAATAAATATGAGCAAATGCAGATGCCCAAAATCAGGAAAAGACAATTGTGATTCTTGATTTGGTAGCACTCAGAGAAAAATTTGACAATACAAATGCATTCTTGATTTTTGAGAGATTATGGCAAAAGAAGGTTATCATTAACATGACTCTTTTTTGTGACTATTGGGTAATCTTTGTTTCTTACCTAGGTATGTGACGATTTTCCAGAATTTGACAAGATGGTGTTAACTGTTGGAAATTTTATTCTCATATCAATCCATAAGGAATTCTATTTAAGGGTGCTAGCTCAATGGTAGAGCACCTGCCTTATATGCTGGCAGGAGGTTGGTGGTTCGATTCCTCCGTGCCCTATATATATTCTGAAACCACTAAAAAGAGATAAATGACTAAAAAACTGACCAAAATTTGCATAAAAACGACCACCAGTACAACATGAGAGATAAGTGACCAAACAAATGACCAAAATATTCATATAAATGACCAATTTTGAGTTGACGATTGCTGGTAGCAAATTGGCGGTCATTTATCACGTGACAAAAAATGTGGTTATAAATTTGGTCATTAATTGTGACAATTAATGACCAAATATATGACCAAATATATGACCAAATTAATGACCAAATATACGACCAAATATATGACCAGAAGATAAGCTATAAATGACCAAGCTAAATATGACCACATTTTTTGTCACATGATATATGACCGCTAATTTGCTACCTGTGATCACCAACTCAAAAGCGGTCATTTATATGTGGATTTTGGTCATTTTTTTGTCATTTATCTCTCATTTTGTACTAGTGACTAAAATGCCTATGGGTGCAGATGCAAATCAATTGAATATACACAGCGGATTTAAACATCATCCACACACATTTCATACTCATCCAGCATATCAAAATAACCACCAATTTAAACATTGCAGAAGTGAACCACAATGAAATACTCATCTTGATGTAATGCTGTCCCAAACAACTCGCTATGTCGCTGTAACGTTCCTCCCAGCCATAGGTCTCTACCCAGCTTGTATTCTTTCAGCACTCAGAGACCACCCCCGAGCTAGGCACAATATCTACAAGGAAAAGGGAAGCCTCAAGCACAGCATGGCCCAAAGCAATGGATACCCATCTCAACCCCAGCATTCTCTTGCACACCAAACTCAAATATGGGCTCTGGAACACACTTTCAGCAGTGGGACTTAGGAACTAGATGGACAGGGGTTTTCCCAAAAATGTAGGCACACCAAAAACGGATTTTGAGAGGGAAAATCGACCATAGGGAAGAAAACGATTTCTCCCATAGATATACAAGCAATCTGTGAGCCAAAACAACCTCTATGGTCCCCAAATTGATTTCCCTTTTCTTCCCCACTGTTATAAAACACAAAAACGCCCTTCCCAGCTAGGATAATGAGGGAAACACAACAAAAACCCTGGAGAAAACGCCCAGGTAGTTCTAAACTCATGGGAGAGCAAAGTTGGTTGATGGGTAATGGCTTGGGGAAAAATTCATGGCTCTTTTCTTGCCCAAGAAGCCAAACACGTTTTTCCATGCAGGGTGGCTTGCCCATACTCGAATTTGGACATCCATACCTCCCATTCCCCAAGGCATTAACTACCTCAACCAACTCTTGGGAGAAATCAGTGATTGGGTACAAAAGTCAACATGGGTAGTTGAGGGTTTGATGGGTTCTCTCATTGACACTTGGCCTGACTTGATTGGATCCAAGGGTTTGAATGTTTTCCCTCCCAATTCCTTGTAACATCATGCCCCTATCTCTTGTTGCATTGCATAGCTAGTTGTGGGAATTTATATTAAAATTCATATTTACAATTCCCATGGTTCACTAGCACATGGGTAGCATAATATCAAATACTTGCCTCTTCTATATCGAGCGTTCACTAGCGGGGCCTTGGCCTTGAGCTCCACGCTAGGAATCATACATAATATGCATACAATATTTACATTATAGCCCAAATATTACAAGGGTCAAAATGGGGGACATTACATTCCCCTCCCCTTGGAATAACACCGTCCTCGGTGTTCCAATACCTAGGAATACATGCGCGCTATATACATGTCCAAAATTCACAAAATGTGGCAGGTATGTCCTACATTTCACCCTTTACTTGGGTTTTTCGAGACCAAGTCCTTTGGTCTTCACAAACTTCTCCTGCTGGCTGGGACCTTCCCTTTCTTTACCTTCCCACTGATCTACAAGTCTAGAAACTTTATGGCGGCTACCCTCTTGATGCTCCATTGTTGGGCAGTCAGGGAGGCAATGATTTCCTCCACATCCCCAACATTTCATTGGCAGCTTTACCTTTTCCTGCTTAGTTTCATTTGAGTCTTCCCACCAGGAACGTTTCTTAATCGATCGATTTGATGAATGCTTCTTCATGGATCCACTTTCCTTTCCCTTACTGATTGCTCCCAGAATGCTTTTTACCTCTTTTTCTAGGCGAACAGATTCCTGCAAAACCTTGTGGTTCATCTCTTTTTGTTGCCTCTGTAGCTTGAGGATCTCTCTAAGATTTTCTTGGGTCCTGGCAATTGTTTGAAGAAGAATTTCAGCCAACTCTAATAGCCCTCGGTCTACTGCCATGGTCAATGGGAACAGCTGACCACACTTTGCTTACTAGCAACACTTTCTTGTGCCGACTACAACCAATTGTTTCACTTTCTTACCTGTGAAATTCATCACGGAAATCCTTTGTTAGGGAGAGCATAACATAAGCATTAAAATTAGTCAATTATTTCCCAATTGACATGGAATGTCCACGCTTTATTCATGGGACTTCCACACTTTTCATGCTTTCCCAACATGCACATGAACTCATTCATGTTTATCCTTTTACAGGAAATTTACTATTTCAACATTCACAATTCATTTCAAGCAATTAAACACAATCTATTTTCAGCCATGACATGCACTCAACAATTTTTTTTTTATAAGTGCATCAATCGAAAGGAAAGAGAAGAGGAGGAGTTTCTCCCTCTTAGTCTTGTCCTATTATGGAGCTACACCATTGTTGTGGTTTCATGCTCCTTAGTCTCTTTCACTTCAATGTGAATGCTTTGACTTTCCTTTCTTGGCTATGACACTTAGTGTCTAAGGTCTGTATAAGGATTTTCAACTAAGGAGGCCTTCTCCATTGTGTCCTACAGACCTTTGGCTGCTAGGACCCACTCATGTCCACTAGCACCATCTTTCATTTCTGCTCATATTGAGCTCTTTAGGACGGTCACATGTCCATCTGCATTCCTATGATTCCTTCCTAGTGCTTGCTTCCAATAATACCTACACTCAAACATTGAATCAATTCACATGTTTAGTTTATTTTCATATGGTTTATCTCTAAACAAAATTTTCAAGAATCATAACCAAATCATATACAAACGTCTATTCATAAGCAAGAAGCTGCAAGGTAACCAAATACTTATATGTATTGGATGTCTTCACTTTATTCCATGGGATCCTTCTTTGCCTTACGAGCCTGGGATTTCCCATGGATATGATAACGAATGTTCAGCCATCACGTAGGCTACTCCACAATCATTCGAATAGGCAATGCCAGGCTAGTACGCTGACTGGGTTTTATCAATGGTTTAGGGGGGTGTTGGGCCAGCGTACACGCTGCTTCACAATATCAAGTAGTTAATGCCCAACCAATTACTCTCTGGATTTCTCAATAATTTATATCGCCCACTCATTTACTCTCTGGATTTTACCAGTAATTATATAGTTCTTTCAGGGTCTTGCTTTCCTGCAATGACCAAGGTTTCCAACAAAGAAACAATAGTGTATCAGCTTAGCTGTTTGAAGACTTATACCTGAAATCTTCATTATTCCAAACAAGACATGAATGAAAATGAATACTTATCTGTAGTTAATTCTTAACCAGTACACCTTCATGCCGATTGGATTTACCAAGCATTTGGTTGTGCCCAACCAGTCCCATACCTAGTTGGCCCTCTCCAGTGTCGAGCCAACACATTCGTCTGGGTCATCGACCAATGGAAGGAAATTACACCACCGACCATTATAGGTCAAGTCTCTACTTATGGAGCCATAGGCATCTCAGGGTTTTCAGTCAGTCTCAACACCCCCTCTTACTGTTGACCCAATAAATATTTTATGCCTTCACCAATGTCACCACACCTTCTCGCACCACAACCCTTCACACACACATCAACTCTTCATTCATACAAGGACGCCACTCCTTTTCTTGCGCAAATCGGTGGTTACTTTTTAGGAACTTTATAGGTGACTTTCTTGACTATAGCTGGTTAGCATGGCCCCACTCACACAAGGATGATGCCCCTTTTTACTACCCATCTCCTTGAGCTTGTCCATCCCTTCCAATATTATTTAGTGTGAGCATAGAAAGGTTACCAATTCCTATACAGTCCTTTTGCGTACCCTTCTTCACTTTGCCTCTTGATGTGTAGTACCAATTGGCATCTGTGTAGGCTAAAAACACAAGAAGGATAAGCAGGATTTATTAGTATTGTTGCTCAAAACCGTAATCACATTCCATAACATTCACTATCAAGTATTGAAACAACAGGAATGCATCCATTCCCTTAGGGTGTAGTCAATATTGGCAACCCTATCATGACCCGGCACCAGAAAGGTGTGCACCCCCTTTCTAATGTGATCCATGTAGGCCCTAATCATACTTAAGCAGTCTGAAATGATATAAATAAAATAGAGCATGTTATTCATATTAACCATAATAATTTAGATATGCATGTTCTTATCTAGGGTCACAAAATACTCATTCATTTTGCAGATGTATCTTTTCTTCATTTGCAAAGAATGGGGGCTCCCTTCTCTGAGTCAACAGTTCTTCGGTTTGCCACCCCAATCTTTCCACGTTCCATAATCCACACATGCCTTCTTGGCGTAGCTTTACCATCTCACTCTCATGGTTTTCCAACATACAGCTCAACTGAGATGTCATTCTTAGAATATGCAATGGTGATTCACCCGAAACCCATTTCCAAAGCATGGGGTCCTTCCCATGGAGTTTGGCTTCTACAAGTCATCACACATGGTCTTCCTACAATGTGTCTTCTTGGCACATTTATCAAATAGACAAACAGTCAGCAACATTTAATAATAAAATTCAAATATGATTTCCCTAATCATTTAATGGCATTAATAATTAAATTCAAGTATGAATTTTCATTTCTGTCCTCTACAGAAATTGATTTGCTTAGCCATGAGTCTGTTCTCATATATTTTGGCTCTTTCTCATGGTAGATTCCAATCTTCATCAAGGACTTACCACATTTTCCATGCCCAAAACAATCTACCTGAAATCAGAAACTTCAATTAGACAAACACTTTATAAGTCTCTATGCATATAATATTTCATTGCTGCCACAGTCACTGAAACATTCTCAGAATTATAACACTCCATAATTCAAACATTTCCAGTTATTAACATCTTAATATTACCAAAAATCGTTTACTTCATGTGAATCATTACTATACTAGAGTTACATGGTTTAGCTACATCATTTTATGCAATCATTACTTCACAGCCATATCATTTTATGCAACTCTGTCCGTTCAACAGAGTACTCTTGGTAGTCCATCAACATGTCTACCTTCTTCTTGCAATTATTCTCTTGCATTCATAGCGGCTTATGAAATGGTCTTAGGATTGAAAAAAGTTCACCATTTCATCTATTAACACAATCATGCATTCACACAATGCATCTCAACATGTGCGCCTATACCTATACATGCACATTCACATCACTCTCATAATATTTAATGTGCATTCACTCAATGCATAACCACAAGATTGTACATAATATTTTAATGCACATCTCTTAAATGCAACCCTACATTAATTTATGAAAACTATGCATTCAACATATTATGGCCTAACCATGATTACCACACATAGCATGCACTACCATGACAGGGCCATAAGTCCTCACTTTCCTTGGTTATTTAAACTTATAATCCAACATACACAAATGGTATGTTATAATTTCATATGAATGCATTGAGGTTTCTAAGCAATTATAGGGTGTAGGGATCCTTGCCTTCACTTACCCACACCTTGCCAACTCGGTAGATTAACATTCACATTCAGGCATAGTTTAAACATAGTTGAAGGAATCTTACCCAATCCTCTTTCAATCGTTCATGCATTTAAGCACAAATAACCATTACATGCATGGATTTCATTAACATCGATCGATGTTACCTGATCAATTGGCCTCTTACCAAGGCTTCATAGTCCTTTTTCCAACTTTATGGTCATAGATTTGTTGCACCATCCTTTCTTCATAAGGTAGTTGGTCATATGCAACAAAATCATACACATCCTTAGTCACGCTTTGGTTTTCCTTGGTCCTATAACCAATGTGAATAGGACTAATTATTAGCAACCACCATAATCATCTTAAGTGGCTCATTGCATATATAAAACCTCACTATTTTACCAATATGCTATATCATATATATACACAAGTATTTTTACATGCAGTGTGCAATGTTTGTTAGTATTCCAACTAGTACATATTCACTTCATCTATCTATTTTCTTGCATTTCCAATCATGCTTCTATGGTTTGATTAATACAACCATTATCAACAACATTTATTGTCATCAACCATAGACAATACCATTGCATGTGTAACTTTGCTACTTTCGCTTATGCAACATTATGCTCATGCATAATCAATCCTCATGCACCATGCAATGACTCTTTAATCATGCTTACTCATTCATATGCATTTAATCTACTGCTTTCTCGCATTTCCAACATCCCTATGCTATAATTTCTAGTATATAAAATTCAGGAAAATTAAATACAATAGCAAGAGAGGAGTGAAGGAATTATCCCTTTCCAATCATGACATGGAGTCCCTCCTCCACATCATAGCTGATTCTTTTCTTGGATTCCCTACCAAGCACACAAGGAATCATTAGCTATCATTTTTCACCAAGTAGCAATTCAATATATACATGTTCGGATATCCACATCATTTTTTTCAGGATCTTGCATGCAATTAGGGTTTGCATGCAAAATCTAGGGTTTGCATGCACCTGCATGCACTTGCATGCATTCTAGTCACCAGTTTGATGCCTCCAGCACCTTAGCCACCTCATTCTAGCACCCGGGAGCCACTTACTACAGAGTTTTATCCCTCCTAGGCTGAAAGGCGCCCACTTCTCATCTACTGCCAGAGAAGGGCGCACTTGTTCACCTACCACTGCAGTTCCATTTCAGTTACATTCAGTTAGCTCTGATTCACCCTGATTTGAGGCTAGTTTCACTCCCGACTGACTGTTTCACTTCCGTTGGACCTCCAGTTTGACTATATGACTTGTTCTGACTTCAGCTAGTCTCCCATGCGCCCCCCACTGAGCCTCCTTCCCTTAATCAGTGCTACACACTTCAGTTACACATGACACACTCAGTTAGACTCAGATTGACACCTGGATGACTGGTTCTTGTGCATTGATGAGCACCACCGATTGATGATGAGGACTCCTAGTTGGAGTCAAGCTACTCCATTCAGTGATTCGAATGGACTACTTAGTCAATTTGAATTGCTCATTGACAGAGATTGTATTCTATTGTAATTCATTCACCCTTTCTGGGATATTGAGCACTGCTGCATGTTTTGCACAGTTTTACACCATATTTTCTATATTCATCTGTTGTGATTGATTTACTTGTTCATTAGATCTGCTGTGACTAATTTTACATGGTATCAGAGCCATTGCAGGGACAAGATCTCTTTTCTACAGGTGTTTCTACAAGAAGATTTGTCTGAATTGCTCAAAAATTGCAAAAAGTTTTGGCATGAGATATCTCAAGGGCATTCACTCCTGTGCATGCAAAGCTTGAAAATACATCCAATACCACTCCAGAAGCTTGAGTTTCCACATAATTCCTGGATCTGATACATTGGACCCATTCAACATTGTTTGATCTCCAATCCCAGGTGTGATGCAACTCTAAAAGGGTGGATTGTTCGACCTTACTGTTCTTGGTTTGATTGTGATTTGCAGGTTATCAAGCTCCTCTTTTGCATTCGCTACACTGTGCATGCAAACTCCTCTTTTGCATTCGCTACACTCTGCATGCAAGCTCATCTACATCAGTTTGACTCGCTCCTAGCAATGGAATACTCTTCTTCAAAGCCTATCCTCACCCCATTCAATTATTTTGATTGGAAAGATGATATGGAGATCATATTACGTTCAAAAGGTTACTACCGAGTCACTCTTGGTCTTGAATTGGAGCCAAACAATGTGTCAAATCGAACCAAACACTACCGCAAGCTTGATGAAGCTTATGGTCTTCTTTTTCTCTCCATCTCCAAAGATCTTCACTTCCATCTCAGCGGATTGAAGACTCCAAAAGCTATATGGGAGCAACTTGAAACATTATTTGGAAGGCAGGATGAGCTTAGGGCTTTTCAATTAGAGAATGAATTGATTGCCCTTAGTCCTGAGAATTTCGAGACCATCAATGAATTATTCACAAAATTCAAGAACTTGAACTTGCAGTTGAAGAACAGTGGAGTTATCAAAGAGGACAAACAATTGATCCTCTCCATTCTAAGCAAGCTTGGTAAAGATTATTCGGTATTTGTCTCTACTTTCAATTCCGGTCAGCTAACTACCCCGAATTGGAAGATGCCTACCTTGAATGCCTTCATTGAGTCCGTCACAAAAGAGCATGACAAGTTGATTCAAATGGGGTCCATAAGCTCCAAAGATTCAGCCCTATATGTTCAAGGACCCAAGATCTCGAATGGTAAAGGAAAGCAAAAGAAGGAGAAGCCCAAATTCGAGCCTCACAAGCAAAAAGACAAAGGCAAACAAACAGATGCACCATCCAGTTCGAAGTTCAAGCAAAAGGGCAAAGAAGGTAACCAAAAATCTAAATGTACTTATTGCAATCGTGGCTTTCATCCCGAAAGTTCATGTATGAAGAAGACTATAGATCAAATGGCCCTCCTTTTGGAAAAGAACAACATAACTCTTCCCGACGGTGCAAGGAAGAAGGATAGGAATGATGATCATGAAAGAGGACAAGCACTCATGGCAACGGTTTCGAAGCCCACTACTCTCTTGATAGATTCGGGTGCATCAAATCATATGGCTGCAAATATTGATTCTTTTTCCTCATTCGATCCAAACAGCTCCATCCCCATCCATTTGGGAGATGACTCAAAAATTTCTTCAAAGGGCAAAGGTACGATTCATGTAGAACATGGAAGCTTTCAGAATGTTCTCTATGTGCCTTCCTTGGCTTCAAATCTCCTTTCTGTGTATCAAATGACACACACTGGTGAACCAAAGCAAGTTACATTCAGCCCTAATACAGTTGAAATTTTTGATATCAAAAGTGGAAGACTAGTTGCAGTCGGAAAGGCAAATCACACTGCAAAATGCTATGAGTTTTCACACTTTATTCCGTTTGCAAAGCCCACTGCTCTTCGCACACATGGTAATGAGGTTAGTAGGATTTGGCATGAAATATTTGGACATCTTAATTATAAGTATTTGCTGCTGTTATCAAACAAATCCATGGTAGATGGGCTTCCACAACTCCATTCCTCGAAGGGAATATGCACTGGTTGCATCATTGGGAAGCACCCCGAGCACAGATTCGACCGCGGAAAAGCTAGCAGAGCTTCTACTATTTTGGGATTGATCCATTCTGATATCAGTGGTCTGCTGCCCCATATGTCATTAAATGGTTCAAGGTATGTTTTGACATTTATTGATGATTTTTCCCGCTTTACATGGGTATTCTTTCTCAAAAACAAGTCAGAAGTGCTTGGAAAATTCAAGGATTTTAAGGATTCTGTTGAGACCACCACTGAGAGCAAGATCAAAGCTCTTATATCTGATAATGGTGGGGAATATATCAAGTCCGAGTTGCTGCAACTTTGTGCCCAAAGTGGAATTCAGATCCAACATACAGTTCCCTACACACCCCAGCAGAACGGTGTAGCGGAAGGAAAAATCGGTCACTGAGAGATATGGCTACATGCATGATTGAATCAAAAGGTTTGGCTGCAAATATTTGGGCTGAAGCAATCAATGTTGCTACATATATACAGAACCGTGTTCCACATTCATCCGTGAAAGGTATGACTCCTTTCGAAGCATTCTTTGGTCACAAACCGGATGTGTCAAATTTGAGAGTTTTTGGCTCTACTGCATGGGCTAGAATCCCTTCTGAGAAGAGACGAGCTTTGGATCCACAAAGTACCAAGTGCATACTGATAGGATATGGGGAAGAATCAAAAGCATATAAACTCATGGATATCATATATAAAAAGATATTCATAGAGCGCAGTGTGCAATTTGAAGAACCGCTTCAAGAATTGCAACTAGTCGAGGAAGAGATTGTTGATTCACCGCCTTCACCAGAAGAAGATCCGTGCAGCGATAATGAAGGTATGAGTTCTGATATTTCTGATATTGTAGCAGCATATGATGATCATGACATATCAGGTTCGTAATCTGACCATTATGATCCTCCTCAGTTACCAAAGTGGGCCCAAAACACTCTCCAATCTGCTGGTTCGAACCTTGGAAATCCTGCTGATCCGAGACGAACAAGAGCAGACTTTCAAAGAGCAGGTATGGCACTATCTATTGCTGATCCATTACTTCCTGAGATTTGTTATTTGATGGCTGGTTCAAATCCCACATCATACTATTCTGCTCACCGAGATCCGAGATGGCAAAGTGCCATGGATGAAGAGTACAGTTCTCTTCAAAAGAACAACACATGGGAGCTAGTCTCTCTTCCACCTGGAAGAAAATTAGTGAAGTGTAAATGGGTCTACCGCACAAAAGTTTCTACTGATGAATCTATCAGCAAATACAAAGCAAGGTTGGTGGCAAAAGGTTTCTCCCAAGTCCAAGGAGTGGACTACACTGAGACTTTTGCACCGGTTGCAAAGATGGATTCCATCCACCTTGTTTTAGCTGTTGCCGCATCCAAGCACTGTGAAGTGCACCACATGGATGTGAAGAGTGCATTTTTACATGGAGACCTTGCTGAAGAGGTATATATGCAGCATCCAGAGGGCTACACATCAGATCCATCATTAGTTTGCAGATTGAAGAAATCTTTGTACGGGTTAAAACAGGCCCCAAGAGCTTGGTACGCAAAGATGGACTCCTTCCTTCTTTCTCAGAATTTACAAAGATGCAAATCTGATCCGAATGTGTATATTCAGCGAGTTAAAGGTAATTTGTTGGTTATCATACTTTATGTTGATGATCTTCTCATTACTGGTAGCACACTTACTTCAATAAACAAGCTAAAATCTGCCTTAAATCTAGCTTTTGATATGAGCGATTTGGGCTTACTGAGTCACTTTTTGGGCTTGGAGATAGCTCAAAATTTTGATGGGATCACTATATCTCAGCAAAAATATGCTTCCGACCTGTTATTGAAGTTTAATATGGCTGAATGTAAGGCAGCCCCATTCCCATTCCTCTCAGGAATCAGTCTTGAGGAGGGAGATTCTACACCGCTTGCAGATTGCAGTATGTATCGATAGTTGATTGGTTCACTACTTTATTTGACACACTCACGGCCTGATATCTCATATGCCGTGAGTGCCGTGTCAAGATATATGCAGCAGCCACATGAGCTTCATTGGCGAGCAGCCAAGCGGATCTTGCAGTATGTGCAAGGTACAAGACAGTTTGGCATACATTATGCTGCAGATTCTGAGCTAGATTTCATTGGTTTTACTGATTCAGATTGGGCAGGTGATAGCATTGATCGGAAGTCCACTTCCGGTTATGTTTTCATGATTGGTCATGGTGCTATTTGCTGGTCCAGCAAAAAGCAAGCAGCCATTGCACTTTCTTCAGCATAGGCAGAGTATCGAGGGGCAGTCAATGCCTGCATTCAGGCAGTTTGGTTGCAGGGTATTCTTTCCGAGTTTGGTTTTGGTGGCACTACTTTGACTGTCCTATTTTGTGACAATCAAAGTGCTATCAAGATCTCCACAGATCCAGTTCAGCGGCAGAGGACCAAACACATTGAGATTCATATGCATTACATTCGACAGTTGGTGCATGACCGCACCATCATTCTGCAATATTGCCCTACTGATGAGCAAATTGCAGACATCTTCACCAAGAGATTCACTGAGAAGAAGTTCTCTTACCTCCGTTCACTATTGGGGGTGAGTTCCATCATGGTGGAGACAGATTGATTCATTATCATGCTTTAGCTTGAGGGGGGGCTTTCTTCCCACTGGGTTTTCCCTCTTTCCTCACTTAGTTTATTTTCAGCATTTTTTGGATTATTGTATTGGGGTGACCTTTGGTCTTAGTTACCAGGGCCCCACATTATTTTTTGCACATCATAGTCTAGCTTGAGGGGGGGTGTTCGGATATCCACATCATCTTTTTCAGGATCTTGCATGCAATTAGGGTTTGCATGCAAAATCTAGGGTTTGCATGCACCTGCATGCACTTGCATGCATCCTAGTCACCAGTTTGATGCCTCCATCACCTTAGCCACCTCATTCTAGCACCTGGGAGCCACTTACTACAGAGTTTTATCCCTCCTAGGCTGAAAGGTGCCCACTTCTCACCTACTGCCAGAGAAGGGCGCACTTGTTCACCTACCACTGCAGTTCCACTTCAGTTACATTTAGTTAGCTCCGATTCTCCCTGATTTGAGGCTAGTTTCACTCCCGACTGGCTGTTTCACTTCCGTTGGACCTCCAGTTTGACTAGATGACTTGTTCTGACTTCAGTTAGTCTCCCATGCGCCCCCCATTGAGCCTCCTTCCCTTAATCAGTGCTACACACTTCAGTTACACATGACACACTCAGTTAGACTCAGATTGACACCTGGATGACTGGTTCTTGTGCATTGATGAGCACCACCGATTGATGATGAGGACTCCTAGTTGGACTCAAGCTACTCCATTCAGTGATTCGAATGGCCTACTCTGTCAATTCGAATTGCTCATTGACAGAGATTGTATTCTATTGTAATTCATTCACCCTTTCTGGGATATTGAGCACTGCTGCATGTTTTGCACAGTTTTACACCATATTTTCTATATTCATCTGTTGTGATTGATTTACTTGTTCATTACATCTGCTGTGACTAATTTTACAATACATACATGTATAAAATTCATTCTTGATATTTTCCAAACATGCGATTCTTATGTTATAAACAGAAATAGTTTAAGGTGAGGGATTTCCCTCTTATCAATATTTCCTTGCTGATCCCATTTCTTTTCCGTAATGCATATTGAATCCAATTACTTTTAATAAGTGTTGGATATCTAGATTGAGTTAGAGGTTTCCAATGTAGACCCAGGTACTTCGCGGTTTAGGGAACCAACGAAACCATTATTGACCGGCCCTTTCGGCAACAGGCTGCGTGCAGCCTAAGGTCTCACCCGAGGTGAAGCTGAGGGGGTAGTTGCGGAATCAAGTTTCCACAACCGGGTGATGTTATGGGGGGAAAGGCTAATAAGCATCAAACTCCTTGTGGGTTGTGAGGATAGGTAACTGTGCGAACCTTCTATTCTGCGTGGGGTACTTCGACGTGCAACTGCGCTTGCACACTTGTGTATCTACTAACTATGTGACACAGGGTACCTCTGCGTTACGACTGTAAGCTCTCAACAACCTACCTCGTAGCAACCCTCATTGACTCGGCGCATCCATGAGACTGCATGTCCTTGCCAGGGTGTTCAATTCTAACCACTCTACTTAGCATTATTTATCCCTTTATTCCATCCAAGTTCTTATCAGTAAATTGTAGATGGTTTACTAAATATACATTACTACGCGCTCCAACACTGCACTTAGAATCAATGTTCACTACTTGACCAATGGCTTGATTCATACATTCCAATCGACAGATTCATACATGTTGAATATTTAACATTCCTTTGCGCATGCATTACTCAACATATTATTCCCATTCTCTGCAGCAAATACATATAAAATCAATCACATAACAGAAGTTTCCAGCATTAAACATTCATACCAAGCAATTAAACAATCATAAACACACATTGGTCACACAACATAGAATTTGACATGGTTCACCCCTCAGATGGAAGCTATGTCCACAAGAACAGTTTTTAATATTGCTCTTAATGGGAAGGGTACAACCGTTCTTAGTCTGCACACTCAGGTGCAGACTCTCTTCTCTCTTAGATAGGTCTCTGCGCACTCAGCTGCAGAGCCTTTACAATGGCTTTTCTAAGATTAAGATTCTACAATAATCAATACTTACAAAATAAAGAGTCACCCTTCCCTTACCAACTTGTGCCTTATTTATAGATCATGCCCGTAGGTCATGTCTTTACAATCATTAAGCCGAAACCCTAAGGTTCCAAAAACTGGCGTGGCTAACCGCCACCCTGGCTGTCACCATCGACAGCCTGCTCCATCTATTCCAACTGTGCCACTCGTGGCTCACACACTCTTCTGACAGCCGTAACCCTCAAAATGGTTATAGCTGCATCATGGCCTGTCCCTTTCCACTCCTTTTCCTGCCTATCGCCATCGACATCATGGCCTAGCTTCTCCACTGCTTGCCGCCACATGTTCGAACAGGTTGCTTTCATCTTCCGTCCACCTGTTCCTTACCCAAAATAGGTCATGTCCATGTCTGACCTTTACCCATCTTCTGAACCAAAAATAGCTCATGCGCTACCATGTGCATTGTCCTACTGCGCGACCATGCCTTATCTATTACTGTCACGCAACACGCGTGAAACCCCAAAATTGTCTGTCGCCTGTAGCCGCGCACAATGTGCTTTTACCAAAACTGCTTTCTCTCCCTACTACAGCACGCAATGCATAATTATCAAAATTGCCATTTCGTCCTGCTACATCGTGCTACACGCATTTTTCCATACTTGTATGTTTCTCCAACCCACTTGGGCCCAGCCAAACAGGCCCCTAACACTCACCTATGGCTCGTCCAGAGCCACTTCCACTTGCGGCTTCTGGAGCCACATCTTCCTTCATTCCAATCTTTAGTGTGAAGTTTTGCAGAGTTCCTTCTAACTTTGCAACTATGTTCTTAGCTTTATGTTCGAACCCTTGAAGCATCTCCAGAGTAGCCTGCGAGACCTTCTCCCAAGCCACTTGTTCCTGCATAATCTCTTCTACCATATGAATTTCTATGAACTTCGCATCAAATTGCTGCATTAATTTGAGGCCTTCTTGCTCAATAGGCTGCAACCTGTCCACTGTGGCAACCTCTTTCTCCCTTAGTGTTCCCAACTCTTTTTGCAGGTCCTTGACCGCATTAAATCTCTGCACTTTCTCTCTTGCCGTCGCATTCCTCATCTGTATACTTGCAACATCTACCTATTGCTGCTTCTATTCTACTTCTTCCCTTACCTGTTGTAGCGTAGGATCCTCACTCAACCCGGTTACTGTTGTAGTTATCTGCTCAAGTAAGTCTCGGCATTTCATCATTTCAGACGAAATGCCATCCATGGTTGCTTTGACATCCTCAGTTGGAGCTGGGCACTGATTTGATGGAATGACAGGGTGCCGAGCCTCCAGTTCTGTGATTTTTCCTTTATACGAGGTTTCCATTTCCCTTTTCTCAACAGTCAGGGACTCTACCTTGGCCCCAATTTTCTTTAATGTTTCCTCCATCTCATCTTCTTCTTCGCATTCTTCTATGTTTGCATAGCGGAAATGGCTTCCTTTAGCTTTTGGCCTTTTTCCTTGGCTACGCTCAACTCTTGCATGGTGTTATCTGATTCCTGCCTTAACTGATTGATGTCTTCAGTTAGTTGTGCACACTTATCATATGAGGTGAGGCCTCTCTCATGAATTTCTTCTGCAACTCTGATGTGCAACTCGTTTAGGTCCTCCAGGGGCAGGGCCCCAATGTTTAGGTCAATTCGTGCAGTCTTTACTGCTTCCTTAACCACTTCATTTGGACAAATGAGGTAGTCCGTTTCGAGGTTCAAGATGCGTGGATACTTACTTTGAGCGACCGATGGTCTTTTCTATGCGCTTGGTCCCCCTGAATGCCCATTAGAAGTTGAACTTGGTTGCCCCAATCCCATCTGGGCTACCATTTTCTTGACCACCTCCATAGCTTGGATTATGGTCAGCTACATTTGTTCTTGTTTTGCTTCTTTTTCTACGTGGGTCTCTTCCCATACTTCTTGCACTTTTCTTGCAATCGTTTCACAGTCGTCCGGGTGAAATTGTGGTCTGAATTCAGGTCTCTCGGACTTACTTTTTGTACGACGGCTTTATGCTTGCGCAGGGCCTTCAATGTCTTTTCTTTTTCTTGTCATCGTCTCTATATGCGTGCTTGTGCATCATCCTTTTCTTCGTCAATGGGTGTACCAGCTGGTAGCCCCCCCTTCTTGCCATTTCTGGGTTGTGTTTCTTCCTTGTCTTTCTGATCGGTATCTGTGTGTTCCTCATCAATGTCTTTTGCATTGATCTTCTCCTGAAGAGGTTCTACATTATGCTCGTAGTCAGAAGCATCATCGTGTGAAGCGGGGACTTTCCATTCGGGCTCCCATCGCTCTATCATTCCCTCAATGGACTCCTTATCCAGTCGGTAAAATCCTGGATACCATAAATCTTGCATTGTTATGTCTCCGCTTGGCTGGATGAATCTTTGGTGTCTTTTTGCTTGAAACCTCATGATGAAGGTGTACTCATTAGCTAGCTGTTTGGAAACGCGCAGTGTTTCCATAATTGCTTCGCGCAATTGGTGATAGTAAATATAAAATACTCCAGTCGTTTGCCGCTGCCTAGACACCTTTGGGCTCACCCATAGATTGGCAAAGCACACTTCTTGGCCTAGTCCGAGTAAAGTGGCAGCTCCGTGGTAACGTTCTGGATCCTTCCAGCCTACAAGGGCTATCAACACTAGCAGCCAACTAAAATGGAATGGCGTTCCATCATCTTGGATATCTTGAACATTTGCCAGAAACTCGTTCAATAGGAACTGGCACCAATTGTAAGCTTTTTCGCGCAATACATTAGCGGATTCCCTGATTGTGACCGCAGGTACTTCAGGTGGTCTGCACTTACGCAACAACTTGCCCACAAGCAACTAGGTCGTAAACTGTGTAGTGCGGTTATTGATGTCGATTGTTGGGAAACCTTGTCCCTTGCGCACTATACCGAACTCTTTTGCTATTTCAGTGCTAAGGGATTTATCGTGCACCTTCTTTATGATGAGGTTAGCAGGCTCGTCTCCTCGCTTGTTTAGTCTAGTGATCTGATGGACTAGGTCGATATTGATATCAATGCGCATATCTAACCATAGGAATCCTTCATGCATGCAAGTGAGCAGTGTCCGTGCTACCGCGGAGAACTCAGGACTCTTAGTAAAGTGAGGCATTTGCAATAAGTTTAACAAGCTTGATGGCCGGATGGCCCATAGCCATTCTTGAACTTCCATCCTGCCGGTGCTAGTCTGTGTGTCCTTGATCCAACTGATATAGGCATCCGGTCTAAACTGCGGGTAATTTTTTTGCGTTACTAGCGTGCTCTCCAGTAAGTCTTGGTCATCCAGCTTGTAGCCTGGTATGCCACCCATCAAATTCTCTTCAATATTTACCTTGGTAGAGATAGCGGGCAGCGGGATTTCATATTTGAAGTTCTTTGCTAAGTTGACTAGTGGAGCATCAAGCTTCCTCGGGAGAATGTAGTCGGGTACTGGATAGAAAGACAAATTTTGGGCTGAGGTTGTTTGCTATAATGGCACTTTGGAGCCCCCTGCTCTGATGCTATTATTTCTTTGCTCTCGTTGCTTCCTGCAGCCTGTCGTGTTGAACTTCTGGATGGACCTAGTTGCGTTGCCGTTATTGCTGTTGAAATCCCTGCTTGCTCAAATAACCAAGAAATATCTGCTAACTCAACCAGGTCGCTCATACAATGCTCCATTCGCTCGGCTCGTGACTGGTTCAAACACTTAATAGAAATGGTTAAGTGGCCGAGCGAGTCCTATTTATAGTCGATGCATACGTGCTACGTGGCCTTCCGCAGTGTCCAAGGCCCTTAAAACCATCTTGATTACCAATTCATGCGTATTATCTTGGGCATATCAGTCGATCCTTCTTGTAATGCAAACTTTGTTTCCTTAAGTGCCAAACGGTTTCCTGTCAAGATAGCTTGTCAAATCCATTGAATCCGTGTTAATGGCTTAGCTTGGTAGCCAAATTTTGGTATGAACTGGTCACTTCGGTCTTTAATGGGTTCCAAAATGTCACATCCGCATTTAAATTGTGAGTTGCCCTGTTGCCGCCAATTTGGTTAACGGCCCTCTAACCGGCCGACAGATGTCATGGTAACGGTTCCCGTTATGATGTGCTGGCGGTCTAACATGATGTTTGCTATGAGACACACACTAGGTGGTATCTTTTGTGCGACTGTCGTTCTGTCTTTTCTACGTGATGAGTATCTGGACTTGCTCTGCGTGTCCACTCTTCTCTTTTTTTTTTTGCATGCAACTTCAGCAGTGTTGCGCGGTACACTTCCCCTGATCATGTAGGACTCTGCGCAGCCGGGCTATCGCGGTAAAGCTTTAGTCTGCTGCCATTTATTAAACTAGGTAAGGTATCTCTAGCTAATGTAGCTAACTGGACTGCACCATTGTTAGTAACATGCATTACAATAAATGGGCCAAGCCAATGCATCTTAATTTTTCCAGGAAATTTCATGAATTTTCTATCATACAGGAGGACTAGATCACCTACCTGAAAGTTCTTGTTCTTGATGTGGCGATCATGCCAAGCTTTTTCGCGCTCTTTCTGGACTTGTTGGTGGAAGCCTGTGACGAAGCGATCTTCCTCTAGCCCAACCAAGTGTAGGAGTCTTTCTTCGAGTGCTGCACGATCGGCCATGCCTGTAAATGCTACTATTATCAGGCTAGGAACAATGTACTCCATCGGCATTATTGCTTCTTACCCATAGGCAAACCTGAAAGTGTATGGCTAGTCAGTTTCTTGCAGGTAGTTCTGTATGCCCATAGTACAGATGGAATGTGCAGGTCCCAATTGTCTCGATTGATGTTGCATATCTTAGTTAGCGCATTCTCCAACACATTATTAAATGCTTCAATGGTTCCATTCGCCTGTGGATGATAAGGTGTGATGCACTGATGATGAATGTGGAACTCTTCGGTCAAATCCTTAATGGTTTTATTCAGAAAATTAGTGCCTTGATCACTCATCAATATCTTTGGGCATCCAAACATTGTAAGGATATTCTCATATATGAATTCTGCAGCTGTAGCTGTGCTACAGTCTTTGACTGGCTTTGCTTCTGCCCATCTCATGAGGTAATCAGTAGCAGTAATGATATACCTCGCACCAGTTATTTTTCCTGGTGGGTTAATAGGACCCACAAAATCAATGGCCCACTTCTCAAAGGCCTGCAACGTCAGTTGTGGATTTAATGGCATTTCGTCTTTGCGTGACAGTTTCCCTGTCCTCTGACAGACATCACAATTCTAGCGGTGTTCCTTTGAATCTTTATGAATTGTAGGCCACCATAGCCCTGCATGCAATATTTTCTGTGCAGTAGCTCTTCCTTCATAATGGCCTCCTGTGACTCCTAAGTGCGCATTAGCTAGTATAAATGGTTTCTCATGCTCTAGCACACATCTGCGTAGTACTTCATCCGGTCCCAGTTTATATAGCTGACCTGCAATTATAGTGAAGTCTGCTGTGCGCACTACTAGTTGCTTCTTCTGCTGCATAGTGAACTCCGCGGGTGCGAATCCAGTGGTTAAAAAATCGATGATGTCCTAGTAGTACTCATTTTCAACTTGTATGGCGAACAACTGCGCATCAGGTAGATTGTCCTCCAAATTCATAGGCTCTTCTCCTGACTCGATTTTTGACAGATGATCAGGTCCCAAATTCAATCTACCTAGCTTAACAAAAATCTCAAAATTGTACTCCTGAAAGAGTAGTAACCATCTGCATATGTGCCCCCCTAACACTGGCTTATTAACAAGGTATTTCAAGGAAGAATGGTCAGTGAACATGGAGAAATGCACACCAATCAAGTAGTGCCTGAACTTCTGCAGCGCATATACCATTGCGAGTCCTTCTCTTTCAGTAGTAGTATAGTTCTTCTCAGCGGATGATAACTTTCTACTGGAAAAGGCAATGGGATGATCAATGCCTCTCTCTCCTGGTTGCACAAGAACAATGCCCAATGTTATGCATGATGCATCCACATGGACGTGAAATGGCTTCTCCCAGTCTGGGAAAACTAATATCGGCACAGTGACCATTTTCTCCTTCAATGTGTCGAATCCTTTCTCACAATCCTCATTCCAAATGAATGGTACATCTTTCTTTAGCAGTTTTTCCATCACTGTGGTTATCTGCGCATACCCTTTTATGAACTTCCTGTAGTAACCGGTATGCCCCAGTGTAGTGCGCAATTGCTTCACTGAATTGGGTGTAGGCAAGTTTACAATGACTGCGATTTTAGCAGGGTCTACCATCAAGCCCTGTTTGCACACAATGTGTCCCAACAAGACTCCATAGGGAACAAAGAAGCTACACTTATTCAAGTTTAATGATATTTGGTGATGTCTGTAGTTTTCCAACATCATCCTAAGGTTCGCGGCATGGTTCTTCAATAAACCGAAAATGGTCCAATCATCAAAGTAAACTTCTAGAAACTTATATATAAAATCCTTAAATGCTACGATGACCACTCTAGAGAATATGGCGGGTTCATTATTCAGACCAAAGGGCATCACTGTGTATTGGAATGACCCCCACTCTGTAGCAAAAGTCATCTTGCGCCTATCTGCACAATCAATCCTAATCTGATGGGAACCAGAGAATCCATCTGTAAAAGAATAGGCTTCATTCCCTCCAACATTATCTAGCACTTCATTTGTAAAAGGTGTAGGGAATGGGTCATGCATTGAAGCATCGTTCAATGTTCTAAGATCCACACAAATTCTGATCTTGCCCTTTGTTTTCTTGTCCTGGATAACCATTGAGCTTATCCATTCAGATTCTTCGACTGGCTCAATGATTCCTACATCGAGCATCTTATCGAGTTCTGCCTTAACTTGTTCTTTATAACACAGATTTAGTCTGTATGGTCTTTGTTTCACCGGCTTCGCGCTAGGATTAAGAGAAATTTTCATCACTCCTAAGTCTCCCAAAATACATTTCATTTCTATGAACTTGGTCGGGAATAGTTCTTGATATTCCTGTAATATACATGCGACCTCTTCAACTATATCTTTGTCCCAATAATCTCCAATAGCTGCGAACTTTGGCTCTTCACTCGTGCCAATGTTCACTTTCCTTGTTTTCATAGGTCCACTCGTATTTGGAATTTCCAGTGGAGGTCCTTCTACCTCACTCGATCCCTCTAACTCAGGTATCCATATGTTGTGCGGGTCCTCCTCATCACTATCTACTGTATCCTTGGTTTCTCCATCGATGTGATAGCAGTCAAGAGCATGCTCTAGCTGCTCTTCCAATTCAGGCTGTAGGAGCGCAGGTATGCTATCTGTGCCAAAGAATTCTTCTAGTGTCATGTTTCCTTGTGTACAATCTGGGATGAATATTTTTTTCTTAATGACCTGCAGCATGCCATTGATACTTGGATGCTCGTCTTCGAAGCTGAAATCCTGCTAGAAGGTCACAGTTATGCCTGACTAGTCCACTGTGCCTCTGCGCAACTCCAGGTCTAGGTACCACTTCTTCGGAATTGGTTCTTCTAATATGTGCACGAATAGATGCACCCATTCTGTCTTTGGTCTTTCCTTCCATGCTACGGAACAGACCTGAATATGCTCTCTTGGATCTGTTTGTCCATTATATTTCTCAAAGGATAGGGTAACCTTATCAGCAAACCTGATTTGCATCTTAATTCTACACTGATTCCATGTTGTCAGTATCTTATTATGCGCAGCCCACCATCTGGCAGGTATGTCGCGCAATGCCATGTCTAGAGCTGAGACATGATGTTCATCCGGAACTGCTGCAGTATATTCTTTGATAAAACAATAAACATTAGATAAACCATCAAAGGTAGGGATTGGAGTTACCTCTTTCCCAATCCAGCAGAGTGACTTCGTGATCCATGCGCATTTCCTGGAAGATAATTCATGCAGTCTGCTTTGCCAATTTTCTAGTCCTGCATCAGAGTCTGAAATGCAAGAGCTATCACAGCACTAGCTGAGTGTGCCATCCGCCATTGGATTGACATAGTCAGCATCATTAGTGGTCATCTTGTAAATACGGTCCAAGTCTTGAACTCTGGATTCCTCTTGAATCAGTTGAACATATCGCTCACCTTGTGAAGGGTCCAATGGTGCAATGACCCTGATATCATTGCCTTCAAATATCATTTTCATGGTCTTTAAATCAATAATGGCAGAGTTATTCATTGCCCAATCGATACCCAGCAGTGCTGGATAAGGATGGTTGTCATCCACTATTTCAATTACTTCAAAATCGGCATAGCTGTGCACTCCATCAATATCAACAATGGTGTTGGGTAATCTCCCCAAAGGTATAACTATCCCTTGATTAGACATTCTCAACTGTAAAGGTGACCATTGTAACTTAGGTTTACCCAGCTGATGCCATGTCTGCTTGGTCAAGACATTTACTTCAGATCCAAGATCAAGAATGATCTCATCCATCTCATAGTCCCCAATCCGTGCAGTGAGTCTCATTTCCCTTCCCGTTCTTTTAGGACCCCTAATATTGTGGACTGCGCCACTGGAATCCCCCTTATCAGTGTTTGGCTCATATTGCCTTAGCAACTTTTCAAACTCTGTGTAAGCATCTGCGCTCTTTAGTAATTTCATGCAGCTGCGTAAGAATTTTGCAACAGAGGTCCCTGTGTCTATTGTGGAAATTATCTGATCTTGTGCCGTTGGCATGTTCTCTCTTTGTGGTATTTCACTGTGTTCTCGAGGGGCCAGGTGGTGGTGCTTTGAATATATCCCACGCTTCCTCGAATGCTTCCTTATTTTTCTGTAAGTCCAGACCCAGTGCTTTCCCAAGAGTTTTTCTAATCCATACCGACTCTCTAGGATTCTGCCTAGGATCATGCGTTCCAGAAGTCAAAGCTTTTGCGCCTCCGTCCCATCATGTATCAGCGCCACTACACGTGACAACGTTGACACTTGGATCTGTAGTTCTACTCTCTGCCACAATCAACTAAATATTGGGAGTTGGTGGTTCTGTTCGTCTTCTTTTCTACATTTCTACCTCAAGTACAAGACATTCTTCAATAACATGCTCAAATGATTTATAGTAATTACACGTAGTGCATGGGTTTGTACAATCTCTAGAAACGTGACCTGGCTGGCAACAATTATAACAGATCACCTGGCTGCGGCCTCTTCCTTGCGCCAAGCCGGCATTTCTACGTCTTCCGCGGTATCCACCACCACGACCTCTATATCCTCCTTGGTCATAGTGGGTTTTTTCTTGCTTTGGTTGATTTTACTCTTGAACGCGATACATCCCATCACCTCGCATTGCTTCCATGTCACGCTTTCTTTCATTCATGAGCTCATATGTGCAACAGTTGGATTCGTCATGTCCCACTGATTTATAGAAATTACAATACAAGCTCTTAGGTGTTCTTACATATTTCTGTATTAGGTAACAATCTTTAGGCCTATGTCCTCTCATTCTGTAGATTTCACACCACGGTGTCTGATTATGATTCATATTGATTGGGTTTGGTGCACCACTATCAAGATAATCTTGAAATAGAGGGAAATGTCTCTGGTATGCCCTTCGCCTTTGCATCCGGTGCACCAAACTTCATGGCTGTGTTTGTACCTTTGTTCTTTCCCGTTCTTCATACCCTGTAATTCTAACATCAGTGTAGTCAGCTGGTTCTGAATCTGTGACATCCCAACGCTACTCTCACCAATCGGTGAAGCCTCCAACCGCATTGTGATCTCTAGGGCCTCTGCCTGCGATGCAATCTTCTGCTATATCAATGGTTGTCTGATATGGGGAAGTAGCGTAGAAATAAACCACTCCTTATGTTGTTGTGGAGCTATAACAAAGCTTACTTGGTCTAATAGTGTCTTAAACGTTTGGTCAAATTCCTAGACCGATTCAGTAGGCTTCTGTTTGATTTCCTTTAATTTCGTTATGCACTGCGATTCTGACTTTGGCTTCTTAAACTCTGTGACTAGTGCAACCTGAATTTCTGTTAGGGTCCTCGGTTGTGCCTGAGAATATTTCATAAACCAATGCAATGCACGGTCTCTGAAAGTAGTGATGAGCTGCGCTCTCTTCACAACATCATCTTGGATTTGCTTTAAACTCCATACGGCTTCACATAGAAACCAGTGCTGCTCAGGGTCTTCTAGACCCGTGCCTTTGAATATCGACAGTTTTATATCGTTATATGTCATTCTCCTCCCTGGTTGTGCACTGCACTGAGTAGTGCTGACTATTTGCACGGAGAAAACAAAAGGAATATTCGGACTACTGGGATTCTGTGGACTGGGATGCGCGACACTCATAGTGGGTGGGTTCTGAACTAAAGGTGGCGCTGTTTTTGCAACCGGTGGATTCTGAGGTGTAGTGGAATGAATAGTGGCTGATAACGGTGTGGTCTGATTATCAAGGTCACATGGGATTTCGATATCAACACGGAGTCTAGGGCCTCCAGGATGCTTTTCTTTATTAAACTTATATCTCTTTCCACTTCTCAGATTATGGGTTTCTTCGTCGGAATCACTAAAAATGCTATTGACCATGACAGAATCAAAGATATTACCGCATTTTTAAGACACCTTGTTCAACTAAAAGCATTTTAATGTATAGACTTAGATTGTTCAAAAACATACCTCTGAATCCTTCGAAAAAGTATGCTTCAACTTGACTATAGGACTTCAGTGTGTCTACAGCAAACTCGGTCACAAATCCTTCAAGTATACTATCGACCCAAAAGTCGACTGCTCGTGACAATGGGCTGTCTATTGCTTTGAGCTGCATTGTGAGCTCTGGGTCCACTCTGTAGGTACTCCCCCTTGAAAACAAGTCTTCTTGAGTTGAGATATCCATGCGTGTAGCTCATTTGGAAACGTATCCCAAAAGATCTCATGAATATCTCTCCACAAATATCTGTTCAACCACTCTATGTCCGATAGGTGCAGGTGTTTGTTCTCTTTTCTTGCAAAGTCTCTTTCAATCTTGTCGCACCAATCCCATATCTCTTTTTGTTCAGGATGCCAATTGTCTAAACCCAATGGGAACTGGTATTCTTCTTCACACATTACTTTCCAACTCACTATCGCATCACTAGTCTTAGCCGAGCAATGGAACCATTTGTTGGCCTTCTAGACTGAGTTAGAGATTTCCAATGTAGACCCAGGTACTTCGCGGTTCAGGGAACCAACAAAACCCCTATTCACTGGCCCTTTCGGTAACAGGTGGCGCGCAGCCTGAGGTCTCACCCGAGGTGAAGCTGAGGGGGTAGTTGCGGAATCAAGTTTCCACAACTGGGTGATGCGATGGGGGGAAAGGCTAATAAGCAGTGCAACTCCTTGTGGTTTGCACAGATAAGTAACTGCGCGAACCTTCTGATCCGCGTGGGGTACTTCGGTGCGCAACTTCACTTGCGCACTTGTGACTCGATTGATTGTGCGATACAGGTTACCTCTGCGTTATGACTGTAAGCTATCAATAGCCTACCTCGCAGCAACCCTCATTGACTCGACGCATCCATGAGACTGCGCATCCTTGCCAAGGTGTTCAATTCTAACCACTCTACTTAGCATTCTTTATCCCTTTATTCTGTCCGAGTTCTTATCAGTAAATTGTAGATGGTTTACTAAATATACGTTACTGCACTCTCCAATCCTACGCTTAAACTCAATGTTCACTACTTGACCAATGTCTTGATTCATACATTCCAATCGACAGATTCATACATGTTGAATACTTAACATTCCTCTGCACATGCATTACTCAACATATTATTCCCATTCTCTGCGGCAAATACATATAAAAGTAATCACATAACAGAAGTTTCCAGCATTAAACATTCATACCAAGCAATTAAACAATCATAAACCCACATTGGTCACACAACACAGAATTTAACGTGGTTCACCCCCCGGATGGAGGCTACGTCCATAAGAACAGTTGTTAATATTGCTCTTAATGGGAAGGGTACAACCATTCTTAGTCTGCGCACTTAGCTATAGACTCTCTTCTCTCTCAAATAGGTCTCTGCACACTCAGCTGTAGAGGCTTTACAATGAATTTTCTAAGCTTATGATTCTACAATAATCAGTACTTACAAAATGAAGAGTCACCCTTCCCTTACCAACTTGTGCCTTATTTATAGATCATGCCCGTAGGTCATGTCTTTACAATCATTAAGTCGAAACCCTAAAGTTTTGAAAACTGGCATGGCTAACCGCCACCCTGGCTGTCACCGTCGACAGCCTGCTCCATCTGTTCCAGCTGTGCCACTCGTGGCTCACATGCTCTTCTGACAGCCGCAGTCCTCAAAACAGTTACAACTGCATCATGGCCTATCCCTTTCCACTCCTTCATCTTCCTGTCGCCATCGGCGTCGTGGCCTAGCTTCTCCACTTCTTGCTGCCACACGTTCGAATAGGTCGCTTTCATCTATCGTCCACCTGTTCCTTACCCAAAATAGGTCATGTTCTTGTCTAACCTTTACCCATGTTCTGAACTAAAAATAGCTCATGTGCATCGTCCTACTGCGCAACCATGCCTTAGCTATTGCTACCGTGCGACATGCGCGAAACCCCAAAATTGTCTGTTGCCTGCCGCTGCACGCAATGTGCTTTTACCAAAACTGCTTTCTCTCCCTGCCGCAACACGTAATGCACAATTATCAAAATTTCCTTTTCATCCTGCTACATTGCGCTATGCACATTTTTTCATACTTGTATGTTTCTCCAACCCAGTTGGGCCCAACCCAACAATATGGCCTCCACAACCTTCCATGCAATCCTTGCTTCTCATTCGCAGCATAGAGAATGCATTCAACACTTTCGATGACTATTTCCAGGGGACAATGGGGGTCAAGGGGGCTTGCCCCCTTGTGGCTTCCCTGTGCCACTACAGGGTGGGTTGAGGGCATTTTTCAACTTTGACACCTGAAAAATCTCCCTGGAAAACAACTGAAATTCCCTGTTTCGGAGGATTTATCGTTTCTCCTCCGACCCATGTCAGACCAACTCACCGAGTTCTTTCAACCATTGCAGAGAAAACTCGCCCATTTCCTCCAACCGTGGTGGAGAAACTCTCTCATCTCTTCTGACCGTTTCAGAGAAACTCACCCATCTCTTCCGACCGTTGCAGAGAAACTCGCCAAGTTCTTCCGATCGAAACTCAACTTTTCCTTCTGACACGTAGCGGAGCAACTCACCAAGTTCTTCCAGTTTGGAGATCTTAAAAATTTCCAGCTGACCATTTCGAAAAAACTCGCTAGTTCATTCCATCGTTTCGGCGAAAACTCGCCAACCCCTTCCGCCATTTCGACAAAAACTCACCAACTCCTTCTGCCGTTTCGGTGAAAAATCGCCAACTCCTTCCACCGAAATTTTCCTTTTTTTTCGGCGAAATTATTGATTTTCTGCCGATTCGTTGCGAAACAACTCACCAAGTTTTGCTGGCTACTTCGGTGGAAAATCGCCAGTTATCGCCGTCAACTTCAACGCAACTCAGTGAGATTCGCCGAAACGCGTCGGCTCAACTCCACGAGACTCGTCGAAACAATTAGGTAAAACACTTAGAAAATTTTTGAAAATTTTTAAATTTTCTAAATTTTCCTTAATGGTCTGTACGGAACAGGAAACATACTTACCTCTCAATGTTGCTTGATTTGGCCCATTAGGCCTAATGCTCCAACCATCGCTCTGATACCATTATGTAACGTACCCACCTATCTATCCAATGCAAGGGAGGGAACATGGCACTAAAATCTGGGCTTTTAGAACAACTTAGCCCAATTCATCATGAATAAAGGTTATGGCATTACAATAAAATGCCTATGGGTGCAAATGCAAATCAGTTGAATATACACAGTGGATTTAAACATCATCCACACACATTTCATACTCACCCAGCACATCAAAATAACCACCAATTTAAACATTGTAGAAGTAAACCATAATGAAATACTCATCCTGATGTAATGTTGTCCCAAACAACTAGCTATGTCGCTGCAACATTCCTCCCAACCATAGAGCTCTGCCCAGCCTGTATTCTTTCAACACTCATAGACCACCCCCGAGCTGGGCATGATATCTACAAGGAAGAGGGAAGCCTCAAGCACAACACAACCCAAAGCAATGGATACCCATCTCAACCCCAGCATTCTCTTGCACACCAAACTCAGATATGGGCTCTGGAACACACTTTCAACAGTGGGACTTAGGAACTAGATTGACAGGGGTTTTCCCAAAAACGTAGGCACACCAAAAATGGATTTTGAGAGGGAAAAACGACCATAGGGAAGAAAACGATTTCTCCCACAGATATACAAGCAATCAGTGAGCCAAAACAACGTCTATGGTCCCCAAATCGATTTCCCTATTCTTCCCCACTGTTATACAACACAAAAACGCCCTTCCCAGCTAGGATAATGAAGTAAAGACAGCAAAAACCCTAGAGAAAATGCCTAGGTAGCTCTAAACTCATGGGAGAGCAAAGATGGTTGATGGGTAATGGCTTGGGGAACAATTCATGGCTCTTTTCTTGCCCAAGAAGCCAAACACATTTTTCCATACAAGGTGGCTTTCCCATACTTGAATTTGGACAGCCATACCTCCCATTCCCTAAGGCATTAACTACCTCAACCAACTCTTGGGAGAAATCAATGATTGGGTGCAAAAGTCAACATGGGTAGTTGAGGGTTTGATGGGTTATCTCATTGACACTTAGCTTGACTTGATTGGATCCAAGGGTTTGAATTTTTTTCCTCCCAATTCCTTGTAACATCATGCCCCTATCTCTTGTTGCATTGCATAGCTAGTTGTGGGCATTTATATTAAAATTCATATTTACAATTCCCATGGTTCACTAGCACATGGATAGCATAATATCAAATACTTGCCTCTTCTAGATCGAGCATTCACTAGCGGAGCCTTGGCCTTTAGCTCCACGCTAGGAATCATACATAATATGCATACAATATTTACATTATAGCCAAAATATTACAATGGTCAAAATGGGGGACATTACAGGACATCGATTAAAAACTTGTTTGATAGGAAGTTGGACCAATTATATTCATGGCCATCCATAGCCTTCGCAGCTAGGGCTACTACTGATGCTGAAACTTCCTTTGGTATAGGTTTCCTCAGAATCCTTCCTGCCAGAAGTTGAATTGTGAAACGCAAAGGCTTAATTGTAATTGGGTCTATTTCATAGCCTCTGTGCCCTCTTACCAAGTTGAATTGCGTTTTTATCTTTGCTGCCAATTCTTGATCATCTTTCTTGCCAACAAATTAATTGGAAGGGTCATCAACCCTCTTTCTCAATCCTGTAATACGCACTATGAGATCAACAGTAATGTTAACTTTAAAGTCCAACCAAATGTACCCGTGGTGCGTGCAAGATAGCAGCGTACGCACCACAACCTTGCATTCATTGCTGTGCCCGAAGTGTGGAATTTGCAGCAGGTTGAGCAGACCCACTCAGGATAGTGGCACCGCTCAGTCCATAGGAACAACCTCTACTTTCTTCGTGGTTCCATCATCTTTGCTATACATGTACCTGTATGTCTGCAAGTGAGGGAATTTCTCCTTTTCCATTAGATTATAATCAATAAATTTGCAATCAGGGATTTTATCGAGCAAATCTTCCTTAGTCCGCACATGCTTTGACATCGACGGTAGTGGGATGTCATATAGCGCATTCTTCTCTAGGTTCCTTTTCGGGGCATTGCTCTTCCTCAGACTGATATATTCCAGAATGAACCATATAGGTGTTGGTGGGCTCCCTTGTGGAGCCGCTGTCTTTGAACTCCCTGGTGTCTTTGGCTTTTGCGGCTCTACGACTGGATGTTTATCCTTATTTTTCTATTGTGGTTGATTCGTCTTTGGGTTCTTGGATGAACCACCCCAGTCTGGTGTCGTATGCTTCGGTGGTGTCTTCATTACTCCACTTAACTAGAGCGGTGGAAGGTGCCTAGGATATCTTCCAACGTCTGCTCTTCGGACATAAACTCAGCAGGCACTCATTCTTCTGGTTGCTAAGTTCTTACACTCTTCACAGTCGATAAAACTTCAAACTCATGGTAAAATGAACAAGTAAGAGTTGATTACTATTTATAGAGCCTTTACCCAACTTGGTTCCCGTTAATGGTTAATCAAGATATTTCATGTTACATCCGCTTACCCAATCCCGGATGGATCTTCACCTTGCGTGACATTGAATGTGCTGGGAATAGCTAGATTAGTCATTAAGTGCCAGTACCGCTGGACGAGATCTTACTGGATCACCAATATTTTTCTGCCATTTAAGAGGTCCCGTCGGATTAACTTTCCATAACTGCCGAAGTGTGATGGTACTGCCACACTGTCTAATATCCTAGTCAGAGATTAAATACCAAGTCCATTGGGAGGATCCCATTAGGATCTTGGTCCTTTCATTCTTTATTATGCTCGACTGGATAAAATATTCTCTTAATGCGGAATTTTGCCAGTGCCACCATTTTGGATAACATCTTACTACCCGAATGACAGTTGTCATGGTCACTTTCTCCCATCGTTATGTGCTGGAGGTTCTAACAAAGAGTGCCATGTGCACATGTGCTTCTTTGATTTTAGCTGTGCGACTATGGTTCCATCCCATACCTCTTGTCGCACCTTCCCTTTTTTCTGCAGGTGCTCTTCTCCATTCAATATGCGCAGTTACATTCCTAGCTTCGTACTGCGTGGTTTTTCTTTCCCCTCCTTTCAACATTTTTTTTATCTCTCGCAGAGCTTCAGTTGTATTGTGCGGTGCATCTCTTTCAACGAACTTCGCGTACAGAGTCTTCCCGATTTCTAGTGCCCAATTTCAACTGTACTTGACACTTAGAAATTTTCCTTCCTTCTGGTCAATGAGGATTCTGCAAAGCAGGACTATCCTGATAGGGTTTTATTCTGCTTCCATTTACTAAGCCTGGTAATGTGTCTCCTGCTAACATGGTTAACTGAACTGTGCCACCATTAGTAACATGGAAAATAGTATATGGGCCAAGCCAATGCATTTTAAACTTTCCAGGAAACTTCATGAACTTGCTATCATACAAGAGGACTAGATCACCTACCTGAAAGGTCTTGTTCTTGATATGGAGATCATGCCATGCTTTTTCTCTCAATTTTTGCACTTACTAGTGAAAGCCTACGATGAAGCGATCTTCTTCCAGACCAACCAAGTGGAGAAGCCTTTCGTCTAGTGCCTCTCAATCTGACATGCCTATAAATGCAGCTATTCTCAAGCTGGGAACAATGTAATCCATAGGCATTATTTCTTCTTGTCCATAGGCCAACCTAAAAGGTGTGTGGCCAATCAATTTCTTGCAAGTAGTCCTGTATGCCCACAAAACAATGGGAATGCACAGGTCCCAATCATCCCGATTGACATTGCATACCTTAGTTAGTGCATTCTCCATTACCTTATTGAAAGTTTCCACAGTTCCATTTTCTTGCGGATGATATGGCGTACTCCTTTGATGATGAATGTGGAACTCTTCTGTCAATGCTTCAATAGTTCTGTTCAGAAAATGAGTGCCTTGATCGCTCATCAAGATTTTCGGGCATCCAAATCTTGTAAGGATGTTTTCAAAAATGAACTGCATGGTTGTAGCTATGCTACAGTCCTTCACTAGCTTCACGTCTGCCCATATGGTGAGATAATCAGTAGCAGTGATGATGTATCTCACATCAGTTCTTCTCCCCAGTGGGTTAATAGGTCCCACAAAATCAATGGCCCATTTCTAAAATGCTTGTAATGTCAACTGTGGATTCAGTGGCATTTCATCTTTGCGCAACCACCTTCCTATTCTTTGATAGACATCGCAGCTCTAGCAATGTTCTTTCGAGTCTTTGTGAATCGTAGGCCACCATAGCCTTGCGCGCAATATCTTCTGCATAGTGGCTCTTCCTGCGTAGTGACCGCCTGCTGATCCTGAATGTGCATCAACTAGTATATACACATCTATGCATTACTTCATTCGGGACCAACTTGTATAGCTATCCGGCAATTATAGTGAAGTCTGCTGCTCTTACTACCAGCTGCTTCTTCTGCTACGTAGTAAACTCTATGGCTGCCAACCCAGTAGTAAAAAAGTCTATGATATCTTTATAGTAGTCATCGGCAATCTGAATAGAAAACAATTGTGCATCAGGAAGATTGTCTTCAAGGTTCGTAGTCTCTTCGACTGACTAAATCCGTGCAAGATGATCAGGTCCTAAGTTCAATCTGTCAAGCTTAACCACTATTTCAAAATCGTACTCCTGCAAGAGTAACAACCATATTCAGATTATCCCCCTTAACACTGGCTTGTTTAACAGGTATTTCAGAGCAGAATGGTCAGTGAACATAGAGAAGTGCACAACAAGTAAATAGTGCCTGGATTTATGCAGTGCATAGACCATAGCTAGGCCCTCTCTCTCAGTGGTGGTATAATTCTTCTCAGCAGATGAGAGCTTCCTGCTCGAAAATTCAATGGGATGGTCAATACCTCCCTCTCCTAGTTGTGCTAGTACAACACCCAATGCTATACATGAATCATCAACATGGACATGAAATGGATTCTCCTAGTCTGGAAAAACTAGAATCGGCGCAGTGACCATCTTCTCTTTTTTGCTTGTCCCAGCAATAGAACAATTTGTTGGCTTAGATAAATGTTCTAGAGGTTTCCAATGTAGATCTAGGTTCTTCGTGGTTCAAGGAACCAGCAAAACCCCTTTTCACCGACCCTTTCGGAAATAATCTGCGAACAGACTGAGGTCTCACCCGAGGCGAAGGAATGGGGTGGCTGCAGAATCAGGTTTCCACAACTTGGTGAAGCGTGTTCGGGAAACTAGCTAGTAGCACACTGCGAAGCTGCGCTGCATGACTGATGGATGCGAGAGGTTCACCTCCTGCACGACCGATACTCTACAAGCTGAACGGCTTGTATAACCAGCACATCCAATAACTGTGCGGTTTGGAGGAGTTTCAACAATATAGCTACGCAACTGACCACTGCGAGTTCTTTTAGACTTAACCAATCTTGATGACTTTACTTAGTATTTTTATCCATTCATCAATTTCCTTAGGTTATTCATCTTACGACTTATGCAAAATGACGGAACACCAACTACAATGCACTTCCGGTGCTGTGCTCTACAGAGTCGCATGGCGCAAGTTCTCTTTACTTGTGTGTCTATCTAACTGATTTGTGCACTCATTCAACTCGAAAATACCATGCATTCAACATTCATCCTTATATGCGTTACTTAACATATTATTCCCAACTCATTCTTGTGGCGAATACATACAAAAGTACCAACATATCAACTACTAAATGAGCATTCAAGCATTCACTATAAGCAAATATACAAGCACAAAACACATAAACAGTCACACAACACGAGATTTAACGTGATTGGCCCCCAGGACGGGAGCTACGTCCACAGGAACTGTTGTTATATTATTCTTTCAGGAAGGGTACAACAGTTCTAGTCTGTGCACTCAGCTGTAGACTCTCTTCTCTCTCACTAGACCTCTGCACACACAGCTTGTAGAGCCTTTACAATAGATTTCAGCAAAATAACAAGTATTGCTCAAGATTATACAATGACGATATGGATTAACCATTTTCCTTACAAAATGTGCCTCTTTATAGATCATGCCCGTAGGTCATGTCTTTATAATGCATAGGCAAAAACCCTAAGGTTTCCCAAAACTTGTGTGGATGCCCGCCACCCTGCCTGTTGCCATCGACAACAACTTGCTCCACTTGCTTTGGCCACCTTATTGGACCACTCATTGCTACAACGCCTTCTAATATACGCAATCATCAACAAAATGGTTACAACTACATCGTGGTCTGTCACTTTCTGCTCCTTTAACCCATCTGTCACTGCCGACTTAGTGGCCTAGCTTCTCAACTACTTGCTGCCACTCTCTTAGACAGGTCGCTTTCCTTTATATTCCGCTTTGCTTCTTACCAAAAATAGGTCACTTCTGTAGCTCGACCTTCTCTTATACTTTTACCAAAAATAACTATCGTGCTGGCACTGTGCACCTTCATAGCTGCGCAAAACTGAATATGCATCTCGAGTTGCACACTCCTCAAACCTGTGCTTTATCAAAATTATGCCCACTTGAGCCACGTCCAACATAATCGTCACCATGGAGCTTTGCCTCTGATTGGCCCTTAACAACTTACTGTTTATTCTTCTGTACCTTTTGTTGTACAGGACTCTCGGCTTCCTTCTTTTTTACAGTCCACGGCAAAAATGGGTGTAGGGATGGGATTACTCTCCGTGGAGTCACTCTCGATTTCCACAACTCCTTCAACTCTAAATTCAGGAGGCCATTCCTTCATAACTGTATCAATGTCTTCTTCATTCATGTGGTATCTTTCTTGGAACCATTCAGGGTTCTTCTTCTGTGCCTTGGCTAAAATATGAATAGCACAGATGTCGACATAAAAATTTACAGTGCGAATATACTTAGTTGTTACCTCTTTTGTTATCCGCAATGTGACAATAATCACATCTCGCAGCTGCTCATAATATGTATGGAAGACCTCAGCTGACGCGTGCTGTCTTTCTAGCATTAAATTTGCACAAAGGTTGGTATACCTTGCTCCTCTACAATCATCATTGTTCGTACTTATGCCAACATAATGCTTCAGGTCCTTCCACCCTATGAACGCAATCAGCACTATCAACCATGGATAATGGAAATTACTGCCATGTGTATGTGTATCATTCAGTTCCTCCATAAACTCATTCAACAGGTACTGGCACCAGTTGAATCTTCATCCTTCTGCGGCCTTTGCACCAAGTAGCATTGTGCCCATGGGTACATCCAATGGTCTTGATTTTCTCAGAATTTTTCTTGCTAGCAGTTGTGTGACAAACCATGTAGCCCTATCATCTATGTCATCCATGACAAAGCCTCTCTTTCCTTTGACGATAGTTTTTGTTTTCTTCATCTTCGCGACGACTTCGGGTCTTCACCTCTCTTGCTTAATCTAGTGATCCAGTGGATCGAGTCAATGTTCAGGTCAACATTGCGATCATGCCAAAGATATCCTTGGTGCATGTGCGACATAAGAGTTCACACCACCGCATTCAGCTCTGGCATTCGGTTGAAGTGCAGGAGCCTCAATAGGTTGAGCAATCCCAATTCGACTATGCCCGATAAACAACTTTCTGCGACCAAGGTAGGATTTCCTTTCACGTCTTTCTTCCTGCACATGTACTGATCTGGCTGGAAATTTGGATACTTAGGTTTGTTGGGGTCCTTTTGCATCTGAATTAATTCGAAGTCTTCCCACTTACACTCCAGGATCTTACCCAACAGATTGTCTCCCACTTTGACATGCTTCGAAATAGGTGAGGGCGGAATCTCATACTTCGCATTATTTAATAGCTTAATGGCCGATGCATCCTCTCCATGCATCGAGATATACTGAGGGTTCAACTTAAGTGGTATTTCCTTGTCGCCCAATAGAACTTCTGGTATGGTGGAGCTCATCACCTTTGACTTCATCTTCTATACCACTAGTTCTTTTCCTTTATCTTGCATGGATGTAGAGTGTCTCGACGATCTTCGGTAACCCTGACCTTGCTCTATAATAAATTTCTTGACGAGGGTTCTCATCAACCCTTCGATTCCCTCGTATTTAAACACCTTCACAGTCTCCTTGACTGTGAATTATTTCTCATTAGCGGACCTCTCAGACATTCACTGGATAGCTCTGGACAGAATGAGGGGATTACTGATAACTCACTGCAAACAACTCGCACGAAAAATTCAAGGGTTTCGGTAATGCCCGCGAGTCCAACTACAACGGTATTTCTAGGTGCAACTGAGCTTCTACGTGCCCCTCAATGGGTAGATAAGCATTAAATGTGGTATCCATTGGCCAAATCCGCCAAATATTTTGGTCCTTTCCTCTATTAACTCATTCAGAACACCTACTTCTTCATTAAATGCTCAAGTGGTCGTCGGCAAAATCACTGTATAACGGCTAGTTTTCCGACCGACATTGTAACGACTAATTTTCTGGAGTGTTGCGTCGAACTGCGCGATGGGTCGTCACTACTCTGGCGCAGTCAATTCGCGGTGCCTAATTTCTTGCTTCTGAACTTAGCCTCTTTTTTCGTTCAACTTGATCTTCACAGTTGCGTTTTGCTCTTCGCAACTGCATGGTTCTTCTTTTCTTTTTCTCGTTTTTTTTTTTTAATTTTTTTTTTGGCGCAGCTTCACTTCTTAACAAGTGTTGCATGGTATATACATTTTCTTCATCACACTTTGTGTACAGACTCTTCCCCATTTCTAGTGCCCAATTTTAACTGTACTTTGACACTTAGAAATTTTCATGTCTCTTGATCATTAAGGGTTCTGCGAAGCAGGACTATCCCGATAGGGTCTTAGTCTGCTTCCATTGACTAGGTCGGGCAATATATCTCCTGCTAACATGGCTAAATGGACTGCAGCACCGTTAGTAACTTGGAAAACAGTATATGGGCCAATCCAATGCATTTTAAACTTTCCAGGAAACTTCATGAATTTTCTATCATACAGGAGGACTAGATCACCTACCTGAAAGGTCTTGTTCTTGATATGGAGATCATGCCATGCTTTTTCTCTTTATTTCTACACTTATTGGTGAAATCTTGCAATGAAGCGATCTTCCTCCAGACCAACCAAGTGTAGTATCCTTTCTTCTAGTGCCTCGCGATCTGCCATGCCTGTAAATGAAGCTATTCTTAAGCTGGGAACAATGTACTCCATAGGCATAACTTCTTCCTGTCCATAGGTCAACCTAAAAGGTGTATGGCCAGTCAATTTCTTGCAGGTAGTCCTGTATGCCCACAAAACAGCTGGAATGTGCAGATCCCAATCATCCTGATTGACATTGCATACCTTGGTTATTGCATTCTCCAGTGCCTTATTAAATGCTTCCACAGTTCCATTCGCTTACAAATGATATGGCATACTTCGCTGATGATGAATGTGGAAATCTTCCGTCAATGCTTCAATAGTTCTATTCAGAAAGTGAGTGCCTTGATCACTCATCAAAATCTTCGGGCATCCAAACCTCGTAAGGATGTTTTCAAAAATGAACTGCGTTGCTGCAGCTGTGCTACAGTCCTTTATTGGCTTCGCTTCTGCCCATCTAGTGAGGTAATTAGTTGCAGTAATGATGTATCTCTCACCAGTTCTCTTCTCTAGTGAGTTTATAGGTCCCACAAAATAAATGGACCATTTCTCAAATGCCTGTAATGTCAATTGTGGATTCAATCGAGTTTCATCTCTTTGTGATGGCCTTCCTGTCCTCTAACAGACATCACAGCTTTGGCAATGTTCTTTCGAATCCTTGTGAATTGTAGGACACCATATCCCTGTGTGCAATATCTTATACATAGTGGCTCTTCCTACGTAGTGATCGCCTGCTGCTCCTGAGTGTGCATTAGCCAGTACAAATGGCTTCTTGTGCTCTAATACACATCTACGCAGTACTTCATCCGGGCCCAACTTGTATAGTTGTCCGACAATTATAGTGAATTCTGCTGCTCTTACTACCAGCTGCTTCTTCTACTGCATAGTAAACTCTATGGGTGCCAACCCAGTAGTCAAAATTTCTATGATATCTTTATAGTAGTCATCCACAATCTGAATGGAAAACAACTATGCATCAGGCAAATTATCTTCAAGGTTCGTAGGCTCTTCTCCTGACTCAATCCGTGACAGATGATCAGGTCCTAAGTTCAATCTTCCAAGCTTAACCACTATTTAAAAATCGTACTCCTGAAAGAGTAAAAACCATCTGTAGATTCTCCCCCTCTAACACTGGCTTGTTGACCAGGTATTTCAGAGTAGAATGGTCAGTGAACATAGAGAAGTGCACACCGAGTAAATAGTGCCTGAATTTCTGCAGTGCGTAGACCATAGCTAGGCCCTCTCTCTCAATGGTGGTATAATTCTTCTCAGCAGATGAGAGATTCATGCTCGAAAATGAAATGGGATGGTCAATACCTCCCTCTCCTAGCTGATCTAGTACAACACCCAATGCTATACATGAAGCATCAACATGGACATGAAATGGCTTCTCCTAGTCTAGAAAAACCAGGATCGACGTAGTGACCATTTTCTCTTTTAATGTGTCTAAGCCTTCCTCACATTCTACATTCCAGATGAACTGTGCGTCTTTCTTTAACAGCTTCTCCATTGGCATGGTTATCTATGCATAACCCTTTATAAACTTCATGTAGTAACCCGTATGCCCCAATGTGGTGCGCAACTACTTTATTGAATTCAGTGATGGCAATTTTACAGTAACAATGATCTTCTCAGGATCAACCATCAAGCCTTGTTTGCACACAATGTGTCCCAACATAATTCCATAGGGTACACAAAAGACACACTTCTTTAGATTCAATGAAATTTGATGTTGTCTTCACTTTTCTAGCATCATTCTGAGGTTTGCGCAATGGTTCTTCAGCAACCCAAATACAGTCTAATCATCAAAATAGGATTCTAAAAACTTATGCATGAAATCTTTAAATGATGTGACCACAACTCTAGAAAATATGGCAGGCACGTTCTTCAGACGGAAAGGAATTACTGTATACTGGAACAACCTCCATTCAGTGGCAAAAGTGGTCTTATGCCTATCCGCTAGATCAATTCTTATCTGATGATATCCCAAAAATCCATCAGTAAAAGAGTATGCCTCATTTCCTCCAACGTTATCTAGCACTTCATCTGTGACAGGGGTAGGAAATGGGTCATGTAGCGAAGCATCATTTAATTTTCTAAGATCCACACAGATCCTGATCTCACCCTTCGTTTTCTTGTCTTGGATAACCATCAGGATTATCCACTCTGACTCTTCAACCGACTCAATGATCCCTGCATCGAGCATCTTATCGAGTTCTTCCTTGACTTGTTCTTTATATTGCGGATTCAATCTATAGGTCCTTTGCTTAACAGGCTTCGCACCTGGCTTGAGAGTTATCTTCATAACCCCTAAGTCTCCCAGAATATCTTTCATTTCTGTAAACTTCGTAGGGAATAAATCCCGATACTCATGTAACAGGTCCACGATCTTCGCGACTGCCTCTTCATCCCAATAGTCTCCGATAGATGCAAACTTCGACTCTTCGCTGGTGCCAATGTTCAACTTTCTTGTTTTCATAGGCCCACTCATAGCTAGAATTTCTAGTGGAGGTCCCTCCACGTCACGCGCACTCTCTGACTTAGGTATATTTATATTGTGCGGGTCCTCCTCATCGCTGTCTTGTTTATCTTCAAACTCTTCAGCTAGGTTATAGCAATCCATGGCATGCTCTACCTGTTTCATCCACTCTGGTTGTAGGTTCACAAGTACTTCTATATCTCCAAAGAATTCCTCTAATGTCATGTTTTTAGATGGGCATTCTGATCTGAATATTCTTTCCTTAATAACCTACAAAGCATCATTTATGCTGGGACTCTCGTCTTCAAAACTGAAGGTCTTCTGGAAGTTTGCAGTTAGGATAGACCAGTCTGTAGTTCCCCTGCGCAACTCCGTATCCAGGTACCATTTCTTTGGATTCCTCCAATGTATGCACAAGCATATGTACCTATTCTTCCTGTCTCTCTTCCCAGGCTTGTGAACATATCGCAATATGATCTCTTGGATCCGTCTATCCATTATATTTTCCAAAGGGTAGTACAACCTTCTCAATGAATTTGATCTGTAACATGCCTCTGCACTGATCCCATGTTGTTAATGTCTCCTTATGCGTGGCCCACCATCTTGCCGGTGTCTTGCGCAGTGCCATGTCTAGTGCTGGTAAGCGATGCTTAGATTCAAATGAGATAGTATATTCTTTGATAAAGGAATAAGCATTAGATGAACCATCATAGGTGGGGATTGGACTTACCTCTCTTCCAATCCAACACAGTGACTTTGTAATCTGCGCGCATCTTCTAGGAGATACTTCATGCATCCGGTTCTTCCAGTTCTCGAGTCCTACATCAGAGTCTGAGATGCAAGAGCTATCACAGTTCCAACTGAGTGTTCCATCCGCAGTAGTATTAATGTAGTCAGCCTCATTCATAGTCATTTTGTAGATGCGGTCCAAGTCTTGAGCTCTATATTCTTCTTGAATCAGCTCAATGTATAGTTAACCTTGCGAAGGGTCCAATGGTGCGATGACCCTTATGTCCTGGCCTTCAAATATCATCTTCTCTGTTTTCAGATTTATGATGGTGAGGTTATCCATAGTCCAGTCAATACCCAACAGTGATAGATATGGTTGACTATCATCCACGATTTCGATAACCTCAAATTCTGCATGACTTCGCACTCCTTTAATATCAACAATAATATTGGGTATCCTGCCAAAAGGTATCACTTTCTCCTGTTTGGACATTCTCAACTGTATAAGTGACCACTGCAGTTTTGGTCTCCCCATCTGCTACCATGTTTTCTTAGTCAAGACATTTACTTCTGACCCTAGGTCCAGAATTATTTCATCCATTTCATAGTCTCCAATCTGTGCGCTAAGCCTCATTTCTCGGTATGTTCTCTTATGGCCCTTAATATGATGAACTATGCTCTCGATAGTCTCCTTCTCGCTATGTGGTTCATACTAGTTCAATAAATTTTCTAATTCCACCACAGCATCTGCGCTCTTCAAGAGCTTCATGCAGCTCCTGAGGAACTGCGAAACAGAAGTGCCTGACTCTGTTGCGAGGCTCATCTTGTCATATGCCGCTGGCATATCGTGCATTTGCGGTACTTCACTGCGCAACGGGATTCTTGGTGAAGTAGGTGGCGTTTCTTTGAAAATGTCCAGCGCTTCTTCAAATACTTCTTTATTTTTTTCCAAGTTGAAAGCAGGTGCTTTCCCTGTAGATTTTCTGACCCATATTGTTTCAACAGGAGTCTGCTTAGTGTCAAACATCCTAGAAGTCAGAGCTTCTTCTCCTCTATCTCTTCCTGTGGCAGTGCCACTTCACATCACCACGTTGATACTTGGATCTGCAGCCCTTCTCTTTGCTACGATCAACTGAATGTTCGGATTCTATGGTTCTTGCTTTCTTTTCTGCATTTATGTAGCTAATACTAGACATGCCTTAGACATGATAAAAATATTAACAATAGTTACAAGTAGTGCATTCATTGGTACAGTCTCTGGACACATGGCCAGGCTGACCACAGTTATAACAGATTACTTGACCTCGGCCTCTTCCTTATGTTGGGTTGGCATTCCTTCCTCTTCCACGGTATCCTCCACCATGACCTCTATATGCATCTTGATTGTACTGCACATTCTCTTGTTTCGGCTGATTTTCTTCCTGGACTCTATATACTCCACCACCTCACATATGCTCCATGTCTCGCTTTCTCTCGTTCATGAGTTCATATGCGTGGCAATTGGATTCATCATGTCCAACTGACTTACAAAAGTTACAATATAGATTCTTAGGGGTTCTTACATACTTCTGTATAAAATAAAAGTCTTCAGGCTTGTGTCCTCTAGTTCTACAGATTTCACACCATGGATCCTGGTTTTGGTTCAGTGGATTCGACGCTCCACTGTTAAGGTACTCCTGAAATAAAGGGCAATGCTCTCTGGTGTGCCCTTATCCTTTGCATCCTATACACCAAATCTCTTGTCTCTCTTGTTTTCCCTTCCTCATATCTTGTAATTGTAAGGTCAAGGTAGCTAGCTGAGTCTAGATCTGCGACATTCCAGTGCTAGTCTCACCTATTGGCGAAGCCTCCAACTTCATCGCGATCTTTAGATATTCTTCCTACGAAGCAACCTTCTGTTGCATTAACGATAGTCTGATATGGGGCAACAACGTAGCTATGAACCATTCCTGGTGTTGTTGCGGAGCTATGACAAAGCTCACTTGGTCAAATAGTGTCTTGAATTTTTGTTCAAATTCCCACACTGTCTCATTAGGTTTTTGCTTAATCTCTTTTAACTCTGTTATGCACTGCGATTCTGACTTTGGCTTCTTAAATTCTGCTAAGAGTGCAGCCTTAATTTCTACCAGGGTTCTATTCTGTCCCTGTGAATATTTCATGAACCAATGCAAGGCTCTATCTCTGAAAGTAGTGATGAGCTGTGCTTGCTTCACAGTGTCATCCTGAGCTTGCTTAACACTCCACACGGCTTCACATAGAAGCCAATGTTGATTAGTGTCTTGAAGCCAATGCTGATTAGGGTCTTCTAGACCCGTTCCCTTAAATATCGGTAGCTTGATATCTTTAGTCATCCTCCTTCTAGGTGGTGCAGTACTCTGAGTAGTTCTAGGGATAATATTCTAAGGAATGATCTAAGGTTGGACGTTTTGAAGTGGAGCAGTCTGAGATGGAATGGGATGAGTTGGAATGGTCTGGGCACCCGCTCCTGCAGTGTTACCAGTACTGACGTTCTACGGAGTAGGAATATTAGCAATGGGAGGGTTCTGAACTGACGAATTATGAGATAAGGGAGGCACGGTATTTGCAACCGATGGATTCTGTAACATAATAGGCTGATAAGTAGCTGACAGAGGTGTGATATGATTATCAAGCTCACATGGTATCTCGGTATCTACACGGATTCCATACGGTCTAGGAATATTCTCGGTGGTATACTTGTATCTCTTTCCACTTCTCAAATTATGGGCTTCTTCATCAGAATCACTATATATGCTACTTACCATGACAGATTAAAAAATTTCACTACACTCTTAAAATGCCTTTCTCGGCTAAAAGCATTTTAATGTATAAACTGAGATTGTTCAGGTACTTACCTCTGAACCCTTTGAAGAACTCTACTTCGGCTACGTTGTAGGATGTCAACGTGTCTACAACGAACTCTGTCACGAAGCCTTCCAATATGCTATCAACCCAGAAGTCGACTGCTCGCGAAATTGGACTATCTATTGCTTTGAGCCTCTCTGTAAGCTATGGAGTCCACTCAGTCGGTGATTCTAGATGGAAATAGTTCTTTCACTCTGTGAGCCTTGACAACCACTCGTGCAACTCATTTCCAAACAATGCCCGGAAAATTTTGTGAATCTTTTCCCATAGGTATTTGTTCAACCACAGAATGTCAAAGAGACGCGGATGTCTATTCTCCTTCCTCGCGAAGTCTCTTTCTATCTTATTGCACCAGGCCCAGATCTCTTTCTTGTCTGGATGCCAATTTTCTCCAATTAGCATAATCTTGTCTTCATCACACATTACTCTTTCAAACACACTATCGCATCACCGAGTCTTAGCATGGAAACAGAACCATTTCTTGGATTGCTATATTGTTCTAGAGGTTTCCAATGTAGACCCAGGTTGTTTACGGTTCAAGGAACCAACAAACCCCTTTTCACCGGCCCTTTCAACAACAATATGTGAACAGACTGAGGTTTCACCCGAGGAAAAGCTGAGGGGGTGGTTGCGGAATCAGGTTTCCACAACCTAGTGATGCAAGTTTTGGCAAACTGGAGAGCAGCGCACTGTGGGGCTCACACTGCAGATTGAAGATTGTGTGAAGTCTCCTACTTCATGGCTAACACCTCTACAAGTTGAGATGCTTGCATCACCAATGCATCCACGGACTGCGCGGTTCGGATAGGTTTCAATGACAGAACAACGCAACTGAAAAATACGCTTCCTCTTCGGACTTAACCCATATTGATGACTTTACTTAGTGTTTTATCCATTCATCAACTGCCTTATATTATTTAATCTTATGAATTATGCAACAAGATGAAATACATTGTACTGTGCACTTTCGGTGTTGTGCTTCAAGGGAGTCACACGGCGCGATCTCTCCTACTCAAGTGTTTATCTAAATGACTTATGCATTCGTTAACTCAAAAATATTGTGCATTCAACATTCATCCATACATGTGATTCTTAACATATTATTCCCATCTCATTCTAACGACGAATACATATAAAGGAATGAACATATCAACTGATAAATGGGATTTCAAGCATTCATTGTAAGCAAATAAACAAGTGCAAACACATAAACAACCACACTGCACAAGATTTAACATGGTTCACCCCTAGGATGGGAGCTACGTCCACAGGAACTATTGTTGTATTAGTCTTTGGGAAGGGTACAACAGTTCCAACCTGTGCACTCAGCTACAGACTCTCTTCTCTCTTAATAGGCCTCCGCGCACGGAGCTTACAGAGCCTTTACAAAATGTCTCTCAACAGAGATCTACTCATTTCTTACACTTAGAATATTTCTCAATACTAATCAACCCTTTCCCTTACAAAATTTTCCCCTTTTAGAGATCATGCCCACAGGTCATGTCTTTACAATAGCTGGGTGAAACCCTAAGGTTTTCCAAACTGTCATGGTTTTCAGTTAACCGGACTGTTAGACTCTGATAGTGACTCCTCCGTCGTGGCCATCCTTTGCGTGTGGTCACGTCGCTATTAGACCCCCTTTTGCGCGCACGCCAATAGGTCGCTTTCACCAAGACGTTCCTTCTCTAATGGCTTCATGCGGCCGGTTCATGTAGTGGTTCCTTGCTTGTGCGACCGGTCGCTTTCCTCCGCTTTGATCCTTACCCACCGCTTGGTAATCATGGAGCATCTTTACCAAAAATAGACCACCTATGTTCTAACTGGAATATGTGTCGTCTTCTATCCAGCATTCTGCCTTGCCAGTGTTGAGATATTGTAACTTCAAAGAATATTATATTTGTACTTTATTATTCTGGAGATGTTTCATTCCTTCATAAAGATCTTATTGTATATCCGGAGATGTTTATTCCTCCATCGGAATGTGGTAACTTGGGTTATTAGACTTCCCTAGTGGGGGTTGGCCCTGTATGTGTTATGTGGGTCAAAGGGTTGTTAGACCACCCTAGTGGGGTCGGCCCAGTCAGTTATAGTGAGGTGTTTAACCTAGTGGTAAAGTTGGGGCCGACCTAGTTAGTATAAAGTACAAGTCGGAGATGTGTATAAATAGAGGAGGTGTGTTCCTCATTATACACACACTTCCCTCACTTAGAATGTAGCGCACTTGTGGAGGAGAGGTCTGCTATGGTGGAGGAGGAGATCATGTCTTTGGTTTGCATCTTTGTATATTCTTGGTCATCTATATTGAGGAAGCTTTGCTGGGTTTTCTACCCCATGAGGGTTTCCCAGGATAAATCTGTGTCTCTTGTGTTTATGTTGTGCTTGTTGTTTCTTCAGTGATCCTGTATATTCTATTATTGTGAAATGGAATGTAATGCTACTATTTTTTGTCTTAGCATATTGAATATTAACATGGTGTCAGAGCTAACCTGAAGGAAGGCAATGTATGGCACTTACGACACTTGCTTCACTTGTGACAATTTGAAGGTTTGGGTTTTACATAGCAAACACCAATCATCGTGGAACTTTCACTATAAATCCATTTCTGCGAAGGTTCTGGATCTGAAACGTTTACACGTCGTAGATAAAATCCCCAGGTACCTTGTTTCCAAAGGACACCCTCAAATTCGTTGTACTTTGTGAGTTATGATCCGTACAAGTTAGGGTTTCTGCCTCTTCCAGATCTAAGTCAAAATCAGGTGACCTTGGAAAAAAAGTCATAACTTGGGCTAAGAAGCTACAAATGAAATTTTGTAAAAAGTGACAGGTAGTACACAGACTGTACTATCTCAGGAAACATTTTCAAAGGCCGAAGTTGAACCAGTGACACGTGTAACACCGTACAAGTTCGCTCTCCTGTTTTATCCCATAAACAGGTCACGTTGCGACACTTGGCATAAATCTCTCTCAAAAATCCAATTGAGGTCAGACCTATCGGGATGGAAAGATAACAATTCAGGATACTATAGAAAACGTTTTCAAACCTTGTGGAGCAACAAGTTCAGAGTTACAGTAGAAACAATCAGGTACATATTTCTGTCAAAACAGAATTATTTTTTTAGCACATTCATTCATGGCTTCTGGAATTTAGGGTTTCGGAGAAAGTTAGAATTTTTTGAATCGGAGTCCACGGCTGAATGCTACTCAGGAAAATCGAAATTTAGAGACCAAGATTGAATTTTTTGGTTGGGTAGAAGACCGGGCTTGATCAAACCCCAGTTCGGAATTTTGATCGGAAAGATGGAAAATTAGGGCTTCATTAAAAGTTGGAATTTTTGAAGTCTGTGACCACGGCTAAAAGCTCCTCAGGAAAATAAGAGTTTAGAGCCTTGCATCAAACCTTTTGATTGGGCAGAAGGGTGGGCTCCATCAAACCCTAGTTCGGGATCCTGTCTAGAAGATCCAGAAGTTTCAAAGGCAATTTTGAGGGGTCAAATTTTGGAGATTCCAAAATTGAAGTATGCTAGTTTGATCAGCTCGGCAAGACATATCCTTCCATCCATTCAGAAGTGTGAAAGTCAAAGATTGAATTTTTAGGGTTTCTCTAGCAAACCCTAATCAAGCTCCAGATCAAGTTTCAGGGGGAGTTAAGGCTAAGGCCTTACATAAGAAGACTACAAGAAGTCTCGATAGGTATGACTTAAGGAGGTTCAGGTATGTCTTGAAATTTGATTCCTGATTAAGTTCATAATATGTTTTTCTTCATATTATTTATTAGTACGATCTTGATTAATGTTAGAATTGTCTTATCACCCTAGTAACAGTATGAATGCATGTGAATGATAGAAGACATTCATTGATTAGGGTATATGGTTGTACTAATGCAATGTGGTGTTATATGAGGTTGATGTTGTCTGCTAACAAGATACAGGTACGTCAGGAAAGACAAATCAAGTTCCATGACCATGACAACATGAAGACAAAGACTCATCCATAATATTTGATCACATGGAAGTTCTACTTGCAAGGTATGTATGACTTTGTTCTATTATGCTTAACCTATGAGATATTCAGGTTCCAACATAGGATCTCTAAATCATTGAAGTGAACAAAGAAGATATTGATTAGGTATGTTAGACATAACTAAGCAGGTATACTAATCCAGGTATGTTTTCCTATGTCATGTATTAGGATCCCTTATATAAGTATACTTGGTATGATTGGTTATGCTTATTCACAAAGTTAGTAATCAAGGGTTTATGCATATTATGTCTCTTATCTTGATTGATGATTTAACTAACCAAAAGAGTACTATGATCAAACAAGAATATGCATGAGTAAAAGAAGACTTCCTTGAAACCCTGAATACTACTGTTTATTATCTATGATCATGACTATACATATTCAAGATTATTTAGAATTATAATGTTTTGATAGTATTGAGAATATACTAATGAATGTATGTTTGTGTATGAGATCATGAGGATGACACTTGAGCATGCACAGTATTAATAAGTTCAAAAGACATATAGAAGATCAAGCGGGAGGCAACCACACAAACATAAAAGATAAGTATTTGAGTTGTTATTTGAAATAGTAAATGATATTGCTTGTAATAGATTACATGCATGTTTAGAATATATCATGTTGAGTGTAAACATTCATATAGCATTGAACAATATACTACTAATATGCATATGATTGGTAAGTTGGACAAACATTCAATTGTTGCTTGTCTAGAATGAAACCTCTTTGCTGACATACTGAGAGCTGTGCACACTCTCGATGGTATGTTCTGGTAGAGATGGAAGGCATCTAGATAGCCACTATATGCATACAAGATATGGAAAAGTGTTGTGCCAAAGTATTGGTCAAGATAGTTGCATAACTATGTAGATGATATCTATATGCATAATAGGTTATCATGTCAACATGATTTCATGATTATGAAGCATTACTAATCATGTACTTAATTTTGATTTGTAGGAAAGATCATGAAGAATGATGAACACCGAACAAGTGATGGATGTTCAACAAGAAGATTTACAAATCAAACAAAATATAGAAGGCTCGTGGATAGAATATTCTCTTAGAAAGAAGAAGAGAATCATGACGGGATGTTTTCTCCAAGTGGCTAGATAAGACCATTCTCTTAATAGTGTAATTAAAGAAGAAGTGTGAATTAGGTTCTGTATGGGTACACAGGATCGATAGTCAATTGATGAGCTTAATGATCATCATGGGTGATGTGGATCACAACCTTTGCTACAAGGTTGAATATGGTTTCTATACACAGATGAACTAGATGCAAGAAGGAACTCCCCACAGAGTTCGAATGATGTTGAGGTTTATACCAGTAGACCCATCTGACGAGATGGCTGCAGAAATGAAAATGAAAGATCTCATATTGATGCATTACTTCCTAGGTCTGGAAGTATGGAAAGGATCAAAAGGAATCTTTCTCAACCAGGTAAAGTATGCCGATAAATATTAAAAGGACTTGAGGTGTTGGAATGGCCACTCTTATTTATTCCAACTTGAAGTTGTTAGGGGATGACTCATCAGAATTAGTGGATATAACTCTGTACAGTCAATTTATTGGGTCATTGATGTATCTAACATATACTAGGTTAGATATATGCTTTGCTGTGAACACCTTGAGTCAGTATCTAGTGGAAACTAGATGTGTTCACCTGATAGTTGCAAAGCATGTGATGAGACACCTAAAGGATATGATAGACTTTGATCTATTCTATCTTAGAGATCATGACTTCAGATGGCTACTCAGATGTTGATTGGGCAGAAAGTGTATCAGACAGGAAGAACACATCGAGAGGATGTTATTGTCTGGGATCAGCCATGATCTCGTGGTTTAGTTGGAAGCAATCTAGTGTGGCTCTCGGCACAAGCGGAATACATGGTTGCTTGCTCTGCTAGTTGTGAAGAAGTTTGGCTTCAGGATTGTTTGACTTAGATATAGAACCAACTGTGATACTATGTGACAAATAGAGTTGTATCAAGATGACAAAGAATCCAGTGTTCCATGATAAGTCAAAGAACATAGGGATCTAACAATATATGATGCAAAAAGGAACTATAAAGTTTGAATTTGTAACAGGTTACCGATGTACTAACCAAACCTCTACCTCAAGTGAACAAGTTACCAACATACTAACCAAACCTCTACCTCAAGAAAAGTTTGAGTATTTTCGAGACAAGCTTGGAAGGACCCTCCTTGAAAGGGGGAGTGATGTGGTCACTGATAATGAGATTTCCTCATCGACATCAAGGTCGATGATGTGGATACTTGTTTACTACAGTTGGATACTTAGATCATTTAGACTTAGGACTCTTATACTTAGAATAATTTTTTACTTGCTTTTACTTTGATGATATATGTATCGATGAGGATACATGTTTTGTTGATGTATCGATGAGGATACATGTGTTGTTGATGTATCGATGAGGATACATGTTTTGTTCATTTATTGATGAGGATACATGTTTTGTCGATGTATCGATGAGGATACATGTTTTGTTGATGTATCGATGAGGATACATGTGTTGTTCATGTATCGATGAGGATACATGTTTTGTTCATGTATCGATGAGGATACATGTTTTGTCAATGTATCGATGAGGATACATGTTTTGTTGATGTATCGATGAGGATACATGTGTTGTTGATGTATCGATGAGGATACATGTTTTGTTCATGTATCGATGAGGATACATGTTTTGTTCATGTATCGATGAGGATACATGTTTTGATGATATTTGTATTGATAAGGATACAGGTAGGGATATTATCATCCCCGAACTTCGGTCCCTTGAATTGATCCGTAGACGTATGGTATCCGAGAATGAAGTCCTTAGTGGACAGGTGGGGATTGTATCATCCCCAGACTTCGGTCCCTTGAATTGATCCGTAGACGTATGGTATCCGAGAATGAAGTCCTTAGTGGACAGGTGGGGATTGTATCATCCTTGGACTTTGGTCCCTTGAATTGATCCGTAGACGTATGGTCTTCGAGAATGAAGTCCTTAGTGGACAGGTGGGGATTGTATCATCCCTGGACTTCGGTCCCTTGAATTGATCCGTAGATGTATGGTCTCCAAGAATGAAGTCCTTAGTGGACAAGTGGGGATTGTATCATCCCCGGACTTTGGTCCCTTGAATTGATCCGTAGACGTATGGTCTCCGAGAATGAAGTCCTTAGTGGACAAGTGGGGATTGTATCATCCCCAGACTTCGGTCCCTTGAATTGATCCGTAAACGTATGGTCTCTGATAATGAAGTCCTTAGTGGACAGGTGGGGATTGTATCATCCCCGGACTTCAGTCCCTTGAATTGATCCATAGACGTATGGTCTCTGTGAATGAAGTCCTTAGTGGACTAATGGGGATTGCATCATCTCGGAACCACTAGTTCAAAATGTACGTGATGGGGATTGCATCATCGCAGAACCACTAGTTCAAAATGTACGTGATGGGGATTGCATCATCCCGGAACCACTAGTTCAAAATGTATGTGATGGGGATTGTATCATCCTTGCACTTCGGTCCCTGAATTGACCCATAGACAGATGTCTCCGAGAAGTGGTACCTAGTGGACGAGAGGGGATTGTATCATCCCTGGACTTCGGTCCCTGAATTGATCCATAGACATACGTCTCCGAGAAAGTGGTCCTTAGATTTTGTCTAAGTTGCCGAGTGGACTGTATCGTCCCTAGACATGTTATGGTGTCTTAAATGAGTCATGTGTTTTGCAGAGTATGTTGTTATTGATGATACTTGTATTGATGAGGATACTTGTATTGATATTGATGATATGTATTGGTTTGGATACTTGTATTGATGATGTGTATACTTGTATTGGTGTGGATACTTGTATTGATGATATACTTGTATTGGTGTGGATACTTGTATTGATGATGTGTATACTTGTATTGGTGTGGATACTTGTATTGATGATGTGTATACTTGTATTGGTGTGGATACTTATATTGATGATATACTTGTATTGGTGTGGATACTTGTATTGATGATGTGTATACTTGTATTGGTGTGGATACTTGTATTAATGATATACGTGTATTGGTGTGGATACTTGTATTGATGATGTGTATACTTGTATTAGTGTGGATACTTGTATTGACGATGTTGTTGATCATGATGATCTAGATGACGATGATGCTGATTGTGATGATCTAGATGACGATGCTACTGATCATGATGGTCTAGATGACGATGATGTTGATCGTGATGATCTAGATGACGATGTTGTTGATCGTGATGATCGTATGATGGCGATGCTGATGATCGTGTGATGATGATGCTAATGATCGTGTGATGACGATGATGATGATGATGTTGATGATCGTGTGATGACGATGATGATGACGATGTTGATGATCGTGTGATGACGATGCTAATGATCATGTGATGACGATGTTGATGATCACGAGGATCCAGATGATGATATTGTTGTAGCTGTTCAAGTGCTACAGAAGATAAAGACTCGGTATTGAAGATGTTGATGTTCTAGTATTGAAGATGTTCCAGTAACCGCTTGAGTTACTGATGATGTTGAGAAAGCTTCCAATGATTTATAGATGTATCATGTATGATGTTGATGACTCCTTTCTCATGCAAATGCTGTTATAATATCCTTCTCGTTAAGGGGGAGTGTTGAGATATTGTAACTTCAAAGAATATTATATTTGTACTTTATTATTCCGGAGATGTTTCATTCCTCCATAAAGATCTTATTGTATATCCAGAGATGTTTATTCCTCCATCAAAATGTGGTAACTTGGGTTATTAGACTTCCCTAGTGGGGGTCGGCCCTGTATGTGTTATGTGGGTCAAAGGGTTGTTAGACCACCCTAGTGGGGTCAGCCCAGTCAATTATAGTGGGGTGTTTAACCCAGTGGTAAAGTTGGGGCCGACCTAGTTAATATAAAGTACAAGTCGGAGATGTGTATAAATAGAGGAGGTGTGTTCCTCATTATACACACACTTCCCTCACTTAGAATGCAGCGCACTTGTGGAGGAGAGGTCTGCTATGGTGGAGGAGGAGATCATGTCTTTGGTTTGCATCTTTGTATATTGCTGGTCATCTATATTGAGGAAGCTTTGCTGGGTTTTCTATGTATATTGCTGGTCATCTATATTGAGGAAGCTTTGCTGGGTTTTCTACCCCATGAGGGTTTCCCAGGATAAATCTGTGTCTCTTGTGTTTATGTTGTGCTTGTTGTTTCTTCAGTGATCCTGTATATGCTATTATTGTGAAATGGAATGTAATGCTACTATTTTATGTCTTAGCATATTGAATATTAACAGCCAGATCTCCATAGATCAGGCTCATCACAGCTCTGTACTTCTCCGCATCGCTGTACTTCGCAGCTCTTTCGACGCTGCGCTACGCTCAACTTTGCAGCTCCCAAAATTGACTTGTACAAAAAGTCTTTAACTAAACTATGCTTAACTTCGCAATTCCAAAACTTTTCTTGCACAAAAATGCTCCACTTGGGCCAGGCCGAACACATTTGTGTGCGTGTTATGTTTACCTACGCTTCTAACCCCCCAAACCCTCTAATACACCCCCCTACAACTCCCAAAGAACCCCACATTAATATAAAACACCCCCCCCACCCACTAGCAGACCCTGCTCTCTCTCTAATAGACACAAACACATGCATCCATATGCCCCCCCCTACCATTGACCCCCCTCCTCTCTCTCTCTCTCTCCTCCACTCCCTAAACCTTACTAATTCCTCCTCCTACTCTTTCTCCCTTGCTCCACTTACCCCCAATATCCTAACATCCCACTTTGTCTCTACCTCTAACCCCTTAACAATCCCTATCTATCACTACCTCTAAGCCCTTAACGATCCCCCGACCCCTCCTGTCTCTCTCTCTCCCCTCCTTTCCCTAACTTGTAACATCCCTCAAAATTGACTCTTATTGTTATACTCTTGTAAATGTAATTATGATTTTTTGTAAATGGCCATGGTGAGGAGCTCAAGGCCAAGGCCCCACCAGTGGACCTCGAGCTAAGAGTGATGTTTATAAGTCTTAGTTTAAGCTCAAAATATTAAGAATAGTAATACGACTAAACGATAAGTAACAACCTCACCCATAAGAAAGGACCAGGGATAGGGAGCCATGTGTTGGCTGACCATATCATGACTTATCATATTGATTATGAAGGGTTGGGATATAAGTTCGTCCGTGTAAGATTACCAACTACCTTAAAAATCTAGCTAAGATACTATGACCTAAGTATTTTCTAATCCTATTTTTGATGAAGCCATAAAAGATAGATTATATATATATAAATATATATATATATGTTGGTAGATATTATAGATATAAATAATTATATATATATATGTAATTAAAGTCAATATTTATGATAAATATTTAGGTATGTGTACCCTATAGAGTTTAATAAAGATAAAAAAAAAATGATCTTTTATTCATCTTAAATATGGGATCTAGTACCAATAATGATTCCTTGAATTACACACTAAAAGACCTACCATTCCATAATTAGATATTGGAATATATTTATATAAAAATACATAGATTATGAAACACAAAGTATATGTTTAAAAAGTATTATGGGTTAGAATTGGTAAATGTTTGGGAAGAAGATCATATATATGTAAATAGGTGTTAGCACATTTAATAAGCTTGGGTATTTTTTTTATACTAGTAAAATCATTGGACACCTAAGAGAAAAAGGTTTACTAAAGTATAAAAGAGATTTTAGTATAAGTAATTATAGCTTAATACTTTAAAAAAATAAATACAAAAGTATTTTTATAAAGGTTACAAAGAAACTATATAATGACATCATCTAATAGAAAATTTTATATATGAATTAATATCATATACACGTTAAGTAGAGATTCGCTCCACTACTACTCGGAGTAGAGAATTAAATATTTGTTGGCCACTCTCTTCTTAAAACCACCCACTACCAATTTAGTTGGCACGAGAATGTGGGGAAACTTCGCTTATTCAACAACTGTCAACCTTCCTTTATTCTTTAGAACCACGTGTGGCAGGAGGAATCCTCCACTAGAGCGAACTCTCCAAGAGGAGATAGTTTTCGGAGATTATAAGGTCTGTCGACGGGGAAGAAGGGGATCGGATTGAGCAAAGGGGGAATCATCTTCTGCGTTTTCCTCTCTTGTTCTCTGCGTTTTCCTTAGGTAGAATAGTTTAGTTACTTATATATATATATATATACAATTGGTCAAAGGAGAAGTATATAATTGGTTCGAAGTTGCACGGATTACTAACATCTATTTTGAGGCAAAAAGATCTTTGTATTAATGCTCTTTTTAGTATAAACCAGCATATTACATATATTTTAGAGTATGAGATATTTTATACTTTCGTATAAATAATGAAAAGTATAAAATTGGTTTGAGTTTTGCACGGGTTGTATGATGTTTTTAGGACAGGTTATACATATATTTCTTAAGTCATGTTACTTGTAACACGTTATAAAGGATGTTATCATCAGATTTAAAAATATATTTATATTTCCTAGGGAAGACAAAATGGCATGTATGTCATTTAAACTCTTAACCTTTTAAAAAACGTCTTCACTAATTAAAGTAAAGGATGCTAAGGGTATAAGGAAAATTATGCTGGAACTTAACAAGTACCTTTGGAGAGGGTTGACACTTTATTATACTTTTAATAAAAGTATAGGATGTGTTAATGCTTTTAGCATACCAAAAGGAATATTATTCTTATTCTTGTTAAAATATTATAACAATTTATGAAGGGGAAGCTTTTTAGACAAAGTATAATAATACTTAGTTTATGATCTTAGAGTTGGATTATTCCGCTCAAGGGTGAGAAGCATGTTTTAGAGAAAAGGAGGTGAAATTTGTTATAACGACGTGAATCAATTGAGGACTTATGGCAATAGTCTGCTGCGGGATGTAATCTTGATTATGAAGAATAATAAGATGCAATGGATTTGTGGACATAGCTCAAGGTGTGGGTGAACCACGATAAAACAATGTTCATGTTATGTGTCTCTTTGTGTGTCAATATTTTGGTAGTTGTAACAATATGTTTCATTGATTTGCAAGTTGATTCTCCTTATGGTGTTATCTCCTTATGTGTGTTTATTTGTGTTCCTTATGTTTATTATTTTATGATGGTTATATGGTCTCTGTGTAGAAATGGACTTTGCCATAGGTGAGATTATTATCTTGTGACGATGATGTACACATATATGTTTTGCCAAAGTAGTTTTGTAAAAGGATGTTTGGATTTGCTAAGGTTGTTGGAATCACAAGAGATGTGTTTAACTATTGTGTTCATGAATGATTCAAGTTAACGCAAATAAGTAAATTGTGGAGATGTTCAAGGTAAGATTATGTTTTCAGATATACGCCAAATCGTCTATGTAACTCATCCGAATGGTTGTGATATGACTAAAGGTACATTATTTCATCCATGTTCTAAGGTAAAGATATTTTGAAATTCATTGTGTTCGAAGCAATTGATAAACAAAGTATAATGTTACAAGAAAAGACAGAAATAAAATTTTACACATGTTTTCTACTTGTTTATATATTTATTGAGGTCTCAATTTAGATATTCATTGAAGAGCCTTATGACCTTAAGCTAAGTAGTTAATGTAAAAAGTTCAAAATTTTTATAGAAATTCTGACCCGGAAATTTGGGTTCATGACATAACCCTTACTAACCCCTTCCCTCACACTCTTTCTCTCTTGTAGGGAGTGGAGGGGATAAACCCCCCCTGTCTCTACCTTTCTCTCTCTCTAACCCAAACACTCACGCTCCTCACCTATACCCCCCTTTCTCCCTAATCACCCTTATCATCCTCGAACCCTTAACCCTCGCTCTGTCTCTCTCTACCCCTTTCCACCCCCCAATATCTCTCTCTATCTCTATCTCTATCTCTCTCTTCCTAACTCTAAATAACCCCCTATATATATATCTCCCTCTAACTCTTACTTACCCCCATTATCCTAAAATCCCCCTCTGTCTCTACTTAGAACCCTTTAACAGTCCCCTTCCGTCTCTACTTCTAACCCCTTACCACCCCCTAAATCCTCTCCCTTTACCTCTCTCTATCTCTCTCTAACCCAAACACTCATGCTCCTCACCTATACCCCTCTTTCTCCCTAATCACCATTATCATCCCCAAACCCCTAACCCTCTCTCTCTCTCTCTCTCTCTCTCAATATATATATCTCTCTCTCCCTAAATCTTACTAACCCCCTATATCTCTCTCTCCCCCTAACTCTTACTTACCCCCAATATCCTAACACCTCCATATGTCTCTTACCTCTAACCCCTTAGAAATCCCCATACGTCTCTACCTATAACCCATTACCACCCCCTGAACTCTCTCCCTTTACCTCTCTTTCTCTCTCTAACCCAAACACTCATGCTACTCACCTATACCCCCTTTTATCCCTAATCACCCTTCTCATCCCCAAACCCCTAACCCTCTCTCTCTCTCTACCCCTTGCCACCCTGAATCTCTCTCCCTCTTTCTCTCTCTCTCTCTCTCTAAATCTTACTAACCCTATATATCTCTCTCTCCCCCTAACTCTTACTTACCCCCAATATCCTAACACCCCCCTCTGTTTCTACCTATAACCCCTTAACAATCCCCCTTAGTCTCTACCTCTAACCCCTTACCACCCCCTAAAGTATCTCCCTTTACCTCTCTCTCTCTCTCTCTCTAACCCAAACACTCATGCTCCTCACCTATACCCCCCTTTCTCCCTAATCACCGTTCTCATCCCCAAACCTCTCTCTCTCTCTCTCTCTCTCTCTCTCTCTCTCTCTCTCCCCCTTGCCACCCTAATCTCTCTCTCTCTCTCTCTCTCCTAACTCTTACTACCCCCCTATATCTCTCTCTCCTCCTAACTCTTGCTTACCCCCAATCTCATAACACCCCTCTCTGTCTCTACCTTTAACCCCTTACCACCCGCTAAAGTCTCTCCCTTTACCTCTCTCTCTCTCTCTAAACCAAACACTCATGCTACTCCCCTAGTATTCTCTCTATCTCTCTCTCTCTACCCCTTGCCACCCCCCAATATATCTCTTTCTCTCTATCTTTCTACCCATTTCCACCCCAATCTCTCTCTCTCTCTCTCTCTCTCTCCCCCTAACTCTTACGAACCCCCTATATATCACTCTCCCCCTAACTCTCTTATGAACCCCCTATATATCTCTCTCCCCCTAACTCTCTTACGAACCCCCTATATATATCTCTCCCCCCAACTCTTGCTTACCCCCAATATCCTAACACCCTCCTCTGTATCTACCTCTAACCCATTAAAATTCCCTGTTCGTCTCTACCTCTAACCCCTTACCACCCCCTAAATTTTCTCCCTTTACCTCTCTCTATCTCTTTAACCCAAACACTCATGCTCCTCACCTATATCCCCCTTTCTCCCTAATCCCCCTTCTCATCCCCAAACCGCTATCATTCTCTCTCTCTCTCTCTTACTAACCCTAACCCCATATATATATCTCTCCCCCTAACTCTTAGTTACACTCAATATCCTAACAGCCCCCTTTGTCTCTACCTCTAACCCCTTAACAATCCCCCTCCCTCTCTACCTCTAACCCCTTACCACCCCCTAAAGGCTCTCCCTTTACCTCGCACTCTCTCTCACTCCCCTACTCATCCACCTACACCTATCCTCGACCTCCCCTCTCTCTCTACACCCTATCTCCATAACTCTACTAACCACTTCTCTTACTCTCATTATCCCCTGCAAGGACAGGAGGGGGTAAGCCTGCAGGGGATAAAGAGATAGAGAAGGTGTTAGTAAGCTTTAGGGAGTGGAGGGGAGAGAGAGGGGTAGGGGGGGATGGTAGGGGGAGAGAGGATGGGGGTGTTAGTGGCATGGGGAGGCATAGGGATGTGTCATCATGTGCGTTTGTGTGTTTGTAAAGGGGTGGGGGTTAGGAAGAGGTAAAATGATATTGCAGCTTCTGAGATTTTTGTATTGAATCCTTTATTTGGTGCATAAGAGAATATTTTTAATGTGTTAGGGTAACTTGTATTATTAAAAAAAAGTTGAGAAGGTTGTGTGTTTCTCTCTACCTACAAGTAGATTGTTCCATTTGGTTTGATGTTCTATGTAAAAATATAATTATTGTTATTAACAAGAAAAAACTATGTTGAATGTAAAGTGAGAGAGGGGGGGACTAATTTAAGAGTTGGGGGGGGTTAGGGTTTAAGACATGGGGGAGGTGTTAGGGTGTTAGGGGTTAAGAAATAGGGGTTGTGGGAAATTTTCAATGATATGTTAGCCATGGAACTACCTTCTTAAATGATTCGGTTCATGTCCAGGAAGCATGAGGGGGACAACATTTCGACTGAAGGAGTCGGCTCTGTTATGGAGGAAGCTTAATAGACAAAATGAGCATAAAAAGGATTACACAATACAGATAAACAAAAATACGCATAGACAATAAGCAGGAATGTGAACTATGCCTACCCGTTACGTTCAGTTACAAAGAAGAAGTTAGAACGGTTCAATTGCTCAACCATTATAGCCGACTAAAAGACAGAGAGACAATCTGTCGAATTTTGATAGTTGCTGATCGCATGTCAACTTTGCTTGTCGATGTCGCGAACTATGAGGTTGCTGAACATATTGAAGGTGCGGAGTGTGTCGCAGTATGTTGAAGTCAAGACTCGTTTGAGTTGTGTCGAATTCAGAACCTGTCGAAGTGCTGAAGTTGTCGAAGTCATGTCGCGTTGAAACTTGTCGAAGTTGTATCAACAACGATGACTGGTTGAATATGTGTCGAAGTTAGCATCCGAAAATAAATGCCAACTACAATGTGGATCATTAAATGTTGTTGATTGTCAGTAAATAAAAACACGTACGCATTATATAACTACAAAACATGTACACATTTTTCACAATCAAAATGCGTATGCATTTTGCGCCTATATAGATAGTGCACATCGTTGTCCGAGAGACACTCTAATAGGCTCATGAAGAAACAAGACAGCGCACGCAATTTCAGATTGCATACACAACATACACTCTTTCATTGCAAGAAAGATTGAACAAAAATTGAGTATTTCATTGAGACCATCTCCATCATAAGTGCTACAAGGATTGCTTGGAGGGGAAAAATACATTGGACAAGGTTCAAGATTCCAATAGAAAAACCATCTCGAATTCTCCACCATTAAATTTGTTACAATTTATGAACATAAATTGCAATATTTCATTGACAATTGTGGTGGAGAATAGATTCAATTGAGTAACAAAATCACCAAGGTTGGAGAATGTCATATTGAGGAGCTCCATGGACCATCCCCACCATTGATGGTCTTACAATTGATGAGCATCAAAGGAATCATATCATTGATCATTGTGGTGGAGTGTAGAAACTATTGAGCAAGAAAAATACCCATCTTGAAGAATCACTAGTACAAAATGAGAGATAAGTGACTAGGCAACTAAAATATTTAGTCACCGCAATTTTTTCAAGGGATAAATGACCAAAATTGAGCAATTTTAAGTGATCCAACAAAAAATGACTAAGATAAATGACTAATTTAGTCATAGGATAGAATTTACGACTAGATAACAAGTGACTAAAATAAAAATGACTAACGTAAACGATTAATTTAGTCACAGGATTACAAACATGACTAGCTAACAACGACTAAGAATATGAATTAGTCATGTTTTAGTTGTGCCATCTTCGCAATGGAAAATTACAATTTTGACAATGAATTTATACAATTTACTAAATTTTAACACTACGAATGGACTCAGAGACCCCCCTACAGTGTTACAATTTACTAAATTTTAACATTATAAAAGGGGGTCTATATATTGATTGTCAAAATTGCAATTTTTTAATCCCGATTAATACAATTAATGTCACTCGGGTCTCTAAGTCCATCTACAATGCTACAATTTACTAAATTTCAACATTGTAGGTTGATTCAAAGACCCCGTCAGTCACTCAGCAATGGAAAATTGTAATTTTTGACAAGGTGGTTGAAATATATTATATAAATAGTCACTTTAATGCCAGTGATCATGATGTCCTACAGAAACACCAAACTGAGTTAAAAAAAATTTAGCAAGTTAATTATTTTAGAATTTATAATATAATCTTTACAAATTTTACAAAAAAATGTGCCTAACACTAAATATAAATTTAGTTCTGAAATAAAATTTTAAAATTACTTGTGATTGGTGAAGAGTTTGATTTCTTTACAATCACCAAGATTTTGCTGGTTTTGATAATATAAATAAACTCCAACATTTTTTTATCTAAAATTTCAACAATATTTTTTAGTACAAAATAAAATAAACTTTGTAGTGGCTAAAAACAAATAAATACTTATTGAAGTTGTTTCAATAAACCATATAATAGAGGCATTGAATCATTTTAATAAACCATATAATAGAGGGATCCAATCATTTTAAAATACAAAACTATAGACTAGAAAAGGAGCTTTGTTCCTTGCCACTAAGACAGAGTGAACAATGCAACTGCCATTTGCGCTAGGTGAGGGACAGACAGGTAAAATTGGGTTTGGAGGAGCTAGGTGTTATTTCACAATCAACAAAAATATTGGTAGAAACTGCTTCACCCATATACATTCTTCACTGGCCAAGGATGGTATCGCTCTCTCCCAATTGGATTCAAACAAAAAAATTCTCTATGGTCTACAAGGGTAGAATAACCCGCATTTATGATAACTGGGAGGACTGTAAGGGCTTAGAATTGAAGGATTTTCCTATGAATTTTTTTTAGCACCACACAAATGGTAACCATAGAGACTGCCAGTGTAGATGTCATAGACCAAGGAATCCCCATCAAACTAAATGTCCACGAAGAGAATTTGCAGGGCATAAAGAATTCAAAGGCCCTGCAATCTGATGGGCCACATATAGAGCTCAGAAAAGACACAGAAGTGGAGGGTCACGCGAATGCGGACATGTTGGCTATAACTGACCCAGAGGTTTTCTTATAAGACCCAAGTTCTTCGCGATTTCTCTTTGACCAACTAAACCCCTTCGCACTGGCCCTTTCGGCAACAACCTGCGAGCAGGTTGAGGTCTCACCCGAGGTGTATCTATGGGGTATTGTGGAATCAAGTTTCCACAGTAAGTGATAAGTTGCTTGGACAAACGTACTGCACAGCACAACAGGGGGTATGTGCTACAAGGTGAGACTGCGCAGCGATGGGAAATACTGTAGTCTGCACCACTATGTTCTTCTACCACGGGGCTTCTCCTAAAGCTGCGAACAATGCAACTTTATTCTATACTTGGATTATCTTGAAGACACTTAAGGCACTGAAACGAATATCACTCATCCACTCGTTCAAGCACTTAACTAACTATTCTTCTTACAGTCATTCGTTAAGTCGGGGTGCTACGATTCGTACATATATGACTATACAATCCAACTCTTAAGTATTCTTTTACTGCGTACAAGAAAGTGTTTAACTAAATGACGGATTCACTGTCTTCAAACAAAAGACTAAATGTTCATCATTCATCTATTCATACAGAACTTAACATATCATCTCCATACTTCCTCTGAAGGCAAATGCATATCAAAGTTCTCTCATAACAGCATGCAAGGAAACATCTAGACATTCATTCATAAATCACAATCGCACAACACAATATTTAATGTGGTTCACTCCCCTGGGTGGGAAGCTACGTCCACAAGAACGATTGGTAATATATTTCTTTAAAAGGGAAGGGGAGAACCGTTCTTAGTCTGCGCACTCAACTGCAGACTCTCCTTCCTCTCAGATAGGTCTTTGCGCACACAGCTGCAGAGCCTTTACAATCTTCTTAACTCAAAGAGATTTTACAATACAACCATCCAAAATTGTAACAGCAAAAGTAAAGAGTAACCCCATCCCATACAAAATTGTCTTCTTAAATAGACCATGCTCGAAGGTCATGTCTTTACAATGTCGAAGACCTAAACCCAAAAACCCTTAGGGTTTACAAAACTGTGTCGGTTTCCCTAAACCGACTTACTGGCTTCTGGTAGCAAGTGTGCTGTCGTGGCAGTCCTCCATGCCTATGTTTTGGCTCATGCTTTACATAGTTTGTGTTGTGTTCTCCATTCCCAACAAGTACCATTATGGAAAGTAACTAATCATAGCATTTTAATTAGGAAATTGTAAATGTGGGATGAAATATAGTTGGCTATATGTGAGCATATTTTCTATTCTTTGAATGTTTGAGAGCCAAGTATTGCTCTCATGAGTAGTTGTTGTAAAGAATAAAACAATTTGGACTCCTTATACACACATTGAAGAGACCATAACGGAAGGGTACTTTGAGGGATTATTGAATAGAGAAGGGGTATGCCTTTGTGTGGGGCAGTGTAAGAGATTTTCTTGGATATTAATGGCTAAATGAGATTCTTGTAATGCTCAATGGTGAGCATGAGAGTAAATGGGTAGGGTTGAGAGAGATAGAAACATGTAGCTTGGTTCCTTCAACCCATTGGATTCGTAGCCCATATTTGGGTTGGCATCTACACCAAATACCTATAGTTGGATGGAAAAGTACTCTTACACACACAATTTATTGGACCAAATTCTATTAAAATATAAGTTCCTTATCATTTTTTATGAATATGCAAACTTTATGTTATGGAAATCTATGTATATTGCATGTTGTGTGTGACTGTGCTTGATTATTCTCATGGGAATTTGGCTGCCATGAATTTATGTGAATCCATGCTAGATAAATTTGATCCAACCAAGAATAGTCATAAATCAAATGCAAAAGCGAACATAGTGAATTTCCCTATCCTTAATCAATAAAAAAATGGAATCAACGACATAATTACTAGCAATGGAAGTGAATTTTTATAGAAACATAGTTAGTTAGGAATATTTGAAGACTAAGATGGTCAGTGGCTTCATTCCTTAATTCCAAAGAAATAATCTATTTTGTCACTACCAAGGTCATAACGCTTGTAAAAAGTAATATCATTATAGCTAAGCATGAAGATAAGGTACACTTAAAGACTCATGGATTTAGTGTCTCTACCGAAAATAATTCATTATTACTATTATTATTATGTCCATGTTAATTAATTGTGAAATATTCATTTGGAATTGTTTACCACCTACCTTTAAAGCATTGTAATTCTCCCTTAGAAAATGTTGAACTCTTTGTTACTACAATCCTTATGAATTTAGCATGCCTCGTTATTATCTTCTCTATCAACCAATAATTCCCTAAACTTGTCTTTAAGGTTTGTACATGAACACCCTTACTATATTATCTACAAATATAAAAGCTTGTTTTAACATGATTCAAGGTTGTTAGATTGCGAATGATTACATGGGCTTTATTCTCCTTATTTCTTTTTGACATTGTATGTCCAATTCCACTCTTTATATAAAAGTGAGTCACGTAATGATCTAATATGTAATTGATTTTTCTATTAGGATATAAATTTGTGAGTTATGGTATTTTGCAAATTTAAAGTTTACTAGGAAAATTAGATGTTACTTTCTCTGATTTTGCATATTTAAAAAAATAATAATGGTTTAGTTTTGCTAATTCTGCAAGTACTCATGATACGATATGTGTTTTCATTTATTGTTCAATTCCTTGGATTATCTAGATTAGCATGCATGAAAAGTATACCTCAAGTGTTGATGATTTTGATCTATTAATCATTTCTAGTTTTCCTATGCTCAAAGTTGTATACTTAGACCAATACGAAACCTATAATTTTGGGCATCGAGAGAATTGCGAATGTGCTTTTTCTTATTCATAAGTTTGTAGGATTTCATTGAGACTAAGATAGAGGTTATCGTTATGTAGAATACTTCAAGTATCTATGTATTGAAGCTCTACTACCTCAAATCCAAGGTTCATTTCCTAATTGGCGATGTGTATTTAGAAACCATTACTAGGTAAATGGGGTTGTATTCACATTACTGGTAATGATGTCACTGTGTGCCCAATTGAGCTTTCATGATGGAGTTGAGGAGAAAAACAAAATGATGATATTTTTGTGTTTCCAATATAGTTTTGATTCTTTACTAAAACATTCAATGAGATGATCAAAATGGAAAGCTTGATATACTTGTTTTTATTGTTTTGATGCCTCTTCTCATACCTATTAAGAAGTCATGTTTCTTACCCACTTTTGATAATAAAATCTAAGTTTGTAGTACATTTAAAAAGTGGCTACAAACAATTGAATTCTTAATTATCAAAATTATTTTGTGCATTATTGATCTATGAGATGCAAAACTATAATTTTTAGAAACCCACTGTAACATGGATTTTAACAAACTAGTATGAATTTTCAATAGAAGTTCAACCCTAATTATGAATTTTTAATATAAGTTCAACACAATTTTTTTATATAACATGAAACAATGTAATTAATCACTTAGTCCTAAATTATATGATATTTTAAAGTTGATATTACACAATTTTTTTATATAACATGAAACAATGTAATTAATCACTTAGTCCTAAATTATATGATATTTTAAAGTTGATATTATTTTAATTACTTTGATATGTATAAATATACACCTAATATGCTTATCACTTCAATAAAACTTAAATGAAAATAAAATATCCTCCAAACTTAAATAAACAATATGGAATTAAATTTACAATGATATTTTCCGTACTCGAAGTAAATATTGTCGATATACTATATAACATATCAATCGAAGTAAATATTGTCTATATACTATATAACATATCAATCAACCAATATCACGTCTTTAAAAAAATCCATAAAACAAAAAGAAAAATAATGTCTCGTTTTTTTCTACATATGTGAAATCTTCCTCTTTGTTGTTGTGGGATATGTTAATAATAGTTTGTTACATTTAAATAATACAAAGAAAGTCAGGAACCTATCCATATCTACGATAACATAAGTTGAATAAATATATATGTGAAATCTTTCTCTTTGTTGTTGTGGGATATTTTTTTTTTCCATAGAAAAATTTAACTTACTATTAATAATGCGAAATAGTAAATAGAACCAATTGTCAAATATGTAGTAGTCCATTAGATGTCTATGTCATCCCCCACGTAGCCGTATACAAGACCAAAACCGTAGAATTAATACATAAGTCCAATATTGCTAATATATCAATCAACAAAGGTGACCAAAGTAGACAGGATAGCCCTGTAAAATCAGCAAATGCCCCATAAACAAAACTCCCAAAAAAGTATTGACAGTCATCGACTCGCGGCTAAGATGCCCAGCATGTCTTTTGGAACCGATTATCCAATACTGGTCATCATAATCCAAAGTCAATAGATAGGTCATGATCCATATAGATCGCTAATATAACAAAAATATATATGCCACAAAAATAAGGGATCATATACCAACAAGAAGTTGGTGGTTGAATCTCTCAAGTACCTGCACATAATAATGTGATAATAGGACTATGTTATATCCGCATATAATAAGGAAAATAGATACAATCAAAACAGTATGTAAATCAAAACCAATATAAGAGGTAGGATACCTATGTAAAAAGTAGCTCATCACGCCATTCCTCCCATATGACGAGCCCCGCTGGAGAGTGTAAAGCCAATTTAGAAAGTGAATCAGCCTCAGTATTCACCTCTCTGAATACATGGGAGAAATGAGTATGTTCAAAATCGATGATTAGCTTCTGAGCCGCAGCCATCCAATGTGAAAGAAGGACATTGAGAGTCGAGGATCCATTTTCCCATGCAATGATAGATTGTGAATCACCCATCACCACGAGAGAAGTACTCATCTTGGAGCGAGCAAAATGAAGTAATAACCACAGGGCACATAATTCACTACGAGTATTAGAGCCATTTTCAACATTAAGTCTGATACAGAAATATACAGAGTTGCTTAAATGCAATAAAACTCTAGCCCCGCATATGCCAGGAACCCCAGCCGTAGCTCCATCAAAGAAGCCACAAGGGAAAAATAAGACTGGAGGAGAAAGTCACTTGCACTTATTCGAAACATACCTGGTAGCTCGATTTCCATGGACAACATAGAATTCATTGTATGCAGCCACAGTTTGACAACATATCCAATCCCGATTGGGCACAGTGTCCTCAAAAATACGAGTATTCCGTGCCGTCCAAACCTCCCATATCATGTAGCATGGGAGTTCCAAAAAATACTTAGATAGAGAAAACCATGTTTCGAGGCAGTCACATAGAGTGGAGGTTCTCTAATCCAACTGTATGTCAGTATTTGACTTGATTTGAATCCACAGACCCTGTATGAAATTGCAGGAGGAAAAGAGATGATCAATAGATTCCTCATATAAGCAACATAATGGGCACCATCCTGGGCCATTGAACCCCCGATGGCATAAATCATCCCAAGTTAGAATCTTGTTACAGAGAGAAAGCCAGATAAAACATTTAATTTTAAGAGGTAGTGCCAGTTTCCAAATAGTGTTATGCCACCAAACCATCTCAGGATGATTATCAGCATATAGTGATGCGTAAGCCAACTTCGTATATACTGAGCTAGAGGCCACATCCCACGACCATGAAAGCCGGTCCGGAGACTCAGTGAGTTGGATGTTTGATAGGCATAGTGGTCTAATATATTCATCCCATTCAAGACCCAATATACCTTAAAGTCCCATCTGGGGCGCCGAGATCCACTTTGAATGCCCAATCCCATGAGGGCCAGAAGCATGTGCAAGTGTGAAAAATATGTTTCCCGGAGATGAGACCTCAGCTCAGTGGATAAGATGTATTCAGATGGGCCACCAATAATAGGATCAACTCCCAGCCTTATTTCACGGCCATTTCCGAGGATCCATGAAATCCATTTTGCAATTATCTTGAAGGAATTGATTAATCCATTCCATATATTTGAAACACCCTTAGTAGATGGAAGACCCTTTCTGAGCCAGTTAGCAACTGAGGAATTTTTCAAATATTTGGCTCTGATAATCTTCCCCCAATCTGAACTAACAAAAGTGCTCTCCATAAACTTTTAGCCTGTAGAGCTGAGACGAATAGTTCCAAATCCTTAATATTCCAGCCTCCAAAAATCCAGGGTCGGGCCAATACAGACCATTTAATAAGATGGAATTTTTCAATATCCCCACCGCCAGACCATAGGAAGCTGAAGATCTTCTTTCGAATAAGACATAGAATGGCACGCGGAATTTTACAAAGTGAAAACCAGTAGACCCCCAAGTTTTGTAGTACCGCTTTAATCAACATCAGTCTACCCCCCAGGGATAAGTGACATAAGCTCCAATGTCCAATGCAGATCTCAAACCGTCTGACGATCCTGGATCAGTCAATGATATGGTAATTTGAAGGTTTGATGAAAAAACCCAGGTACATTGTACCTTCATCCAATTCATTGAATTTTAAAGGGAGAATCAAATTGATCGACTGTTCAATGTCCACCGTCATGGAATGCTTTATAAAATGTGATTTGATGTAGTTGATATTCATCCCCGTGACCGAGCAGAAAAAGTGAAGAATCATCTTGTACTAGACCCATTCCGCCAGAATGCCCAAGCCGAAAAGCAAAACATCATCCACAAACAGTGAATGTGTTACATATATATCTTTATTAATCTTGATTCTAACAATATGACCCTCCCTTTTTGCCTTATGTATACAAAGGATCAGTCCCTCAATAACCAACAAGAAAAGTAGAGGTGAAAGAGGGCATCCCTGTCTGAGGCCCCTTGAGGCTTTGAAGAAATCCGTAGGGTGCCCATTTATGAGAACAACAAAATTAACCAAAGTTATGCATGCCATAATCCATTTCATCACCGGCCATGGCAGACCAATCTGAATCAGAATCAAACTCATTAAATTCCAATCAACCCAGTCATATGCCTTCACAAGGTCTAATTGGAGGATGAGTGCATCAAGTCTCTTCTGCTTTATGCTATGGAATACTTCTTATGTCACCCCCACTGCATCATGAATCTGACGGCCCTCCAGGAAACCATATTGCTCCATAGAAATATGTCTTGAAAGGACTAGTTTGATTCTCATAGCAATAATCTTGGAGATAATCTTGTATACTATGTTACACAAAGCAATAGGCTTGAACTCATTGAAATTTTTCAGGTGCGATGATTTAGGAATGAGGGCCAGATATGTAGTATTTAGAGCCCCAGAAACCAGACCCAATTTCCGGGATTCATCTACAGCCTCCCGGAGATCATTCCCCATAATATCAAAAAAGTGCAAGAATAGTTCTACCATCCATCCATCCGGACCAGGCAATTTGTCCTTTGCAAAACCCTGCAAGATATTTTCCACATCCAGTAAAGTCACTTCCTCAGAAATACAGTCACCTTCCTGTTCATTGAACATCCGGGGATATTCCTTGATAATCTTTAATTGTTCAGCCAAAGTTGTGTTCTTTGGGTCACAATAATACTCCTGAAAGTGACGAGTTGCTTCGTCCATCAATTCCTCATCCCCCCGGATCCGCCGACCATCAATATCATTTAGATCCCAGATAGTATTCTGGATTCTCTGTGAGTCTGCAAACTGATGAAAAAACTTGGTATTCAAATCCCCAGCCTGGAGACAGATGGCACGACTCTTTAAACGCCATGTCTCCTCCTGAATGAGCAAAATATTCAATTTTCAACTCTCCAATGCAAAGAGTTGTTGACGATCCAAGGGTGTTAAACAAGTATGCACAAAATTCTTCAATAGTGTACCAATTTCCTTTTCAATCTCAGATAGTTCTGCACTAAGCATAGATTTTTTATTTTTTTCCCATACTATAGTGAAATCCTTTAAGCATTTTAGTTTCACCGCCAGCTTATCCATAGCAGATCGTTCCCCAGAAACATCAGTGTTCAGCTAGGTTGCATTCACCCCCGAAGTATAATCATCATCCAATAACCAAGTGGAATTAAATTTGAAAGGGAAATTTTTATGGGAACCCACATCGTCGAACTATAAAATGATAGGGAGATGGTCACTAATATGTATTTGATGTATCCAAGACTTGTAATTCTGAAAACTATGGAGAAGTGGAACTAAAATCAACAAACGGTCAATGCGTTTTTTAAATCAAAGCCTCATCCAACGGACCATTTGACCAAGTTGGATCCATTGGCCTTGGCCATGTCCACTAGAGAGAATTTGGAGAAAATATTTTTGAAATATAATCCCAAAGAGTCTCTTCGAGCAGAATGTCCCCAAAATTCCTCATCCCCCCAAGTGAAATTTAAATCCCCCGCAAGGATCAAATTCTCCAATTCTAGCAAGTGTTCCGACATGGCAAGGTCCCAGAACTTCACTCTATCAATATAAGGACCATAGCAATTGATAATATTGAAGTTCTTTTTCGATCCCCTGAGGTTACCAAATAGCAGTATTCCCAAGGAGATAATGGATGGGTTTAACCGAAGAACCTTTGGGTTCCAAGCAACTAAGATACCACCAGAAAGGCCCACCACATCCACAGAGCACATCATCCATCCAGGTTTTATTTTTTTGAAAAAGGAACGGGCCTTCTCCCCACATACCATAGTTTCTTGGAGTAGGACCAAATCAGGGTTGATAATATGGAGTACACGTTTGAGGGCCAATTGTTTGGGCAGACCCCCCACACCCCGAATATTTATAGAGAAAAAAATCATTTTCGAACCCTGGCAAGGGCTTTGATTCCTCTAAGAGCCCGGGTATCGGGAGAGTTGGGAGTATTCAGATTGTCAAGGTCACCCCCCCCATAGGAGGGACCTTTTTGTTCTTCCTAGCACTCCTTATCTTCAAAGGAGAGAAGTCACAAGCCAAACCACCCTTGAGTTCCCCCTTTGAAATACACAGATCCCCCATAGTCTGAGTAGTATTCTCAAGCTTCTTTGTGTCATTGTCCACCCCCGAGGTCAAGGCCAACTGTTGCGTAGGAAACATTTCACCCAGTTTTGATGGGCCCTCCCCCACAACAACCCGGTTCCTGCAGTAAGTTGGAATACTCGTTTTTTTCACCTTCTCAGAGTATGAAGGAATATGTATGACGCTATCCTGGCCGTCCACAACCCCCTCGGGTATCTTAGATGAACACATATGACCCGTAGGCGAACACATATGACTCGACGGATCCCTTGGTCCATGCCAAGAATCTGACAGCATCAAAGACTCAGAGCCAGAAGGTACCAGCACCGAGTCAGGTAAAACGTGGCTCCGCACCATCAACTTATTAGGTCCAGATGAAGGTACCTCAGAGTCCGTGGATATGAGGATAGTAGGAGAGGGGGAAAGGAAAAGTTCAGGGGAAACCGACAAGTTGAGAGATGGGGCCGGAGGGATAAATTCTGTAGACCTCACATTGGTTGGCTCGGACGTGGGGACAAGGATGTCATAATCAGACGAGTCACTAGAAATCTTCTCAGATCTAGGAGTGGTAGATAACGATGGAGTAGCTCGATCCATATAATTACCATTATTTCCATTATTCAAATCAAGTGAATTAATAAAGGAGATATCCAAATCACTTAAAGAATTGTAGAAAGATGGGTCCTGTATTTCCAACTTACGAAATAATGCCGAATCAGGTGCAGCAAGAGAAGGAACCCGGGATATGTTAATCATAGTTTGTTACATTAACCAATACAATGAAAGTTATGGAACCTATCCATATCAACTGTAACACAAGCTGAATAAATATATATTAAATATATTATTTTTAATTTATTATGCCCCGCATAGTGGAACATATATTTTTCGCGCTGAGCAATTAGTCTCCACCATAGGTTAATCTTATTTTTACAAAACCTAAGGTTTTACAAAGTTCCAAAATTTAATTTATTCAATAAAAATTAAAAAAAATCTATTATTTAAAATTTGATTGGGTAACAAGATGATGATGTCGTTCTTGGATTCTGGTGCCCAGGAAGTGGTGGCCCACTGAGCTAATGCTTGTACAATTTACATTCAATTCCTTCTGCAGCAATTTAAAATTACATTTAATTCATCTGAAACAAATTAAGTGAATATTGGAGTTTGTGCATCTCATCCCTCCATCATGGGGAGGGCATTAAAATTGGTGCAGCGCTTACAAATTACATTTAATTCAATTATGAAACAAATTAAGTGAAGACCGAAGTTTGCGGATCCCATCCCTGCATTGTGGTGACGATATTAAATTTAGTGCCGGAGGCAGTAAACACCATCAGAAGGAAGCCGAATTCATTGAAAATGTATCGGATCCTAAAGATGGAAAAGCTTTGAGATTTATGGAAGGGAGCTGTGAAGGAAGAAAGGTCGCAGAAGTGTCATGGCCGCAGCTGCAGCTGTTGCTGCAGTCCTGGAGGTATCTTTGCTTTTCTAATGTAGATCTTTTAGAGCGACAAAACAAAATATCTTAACACTTTCCTTGTGTATTCTTCTGCAGGGATGTCCTCCAAGGAGCATAAAAAATACTGATAATCAGTTGGCCAACAGCTTTGATGTAGTGATCGGAGTCTACCAGAGCTTTTGCAACTTGAAACAAATAATTTTTCTAATTCTTCTTTTATAGTGGCATGCTTCTCAGTTATTGCAGGTTTGTGCTAAATAGAATTCTCTCTCTCATGTTGATTTCTTTCAAAATCAGTGTGAACTAGGAGTTGCAAATGTAATGCAGCAAGGTTTACTGCAATTGGCCTTTGAATAAAAATAGGTCTTTGAAATATCCAAAAATTCTGCTTTATAGTTGACTCCAAATTCATCTACCCACACCTATATGATTTCCCTCTTAAATAACATGATACCTTGCAGATATTGAATATGAAGCATTTTATTCATTAATGTATTGATACCTTGTAGATATTGAATATGAAGCATTTTATTCATTAATGTGCAAATATGTCCATTTTGCAGGTAGATTTTGAAGTCAAGATCTCATATGGTCCAGTAAGGAACATATTGCTGGAAGAAACGAAACTTCGAGAGGCCTCACAGTTGATTTTAGGAACAAGCAAGAATAATGCTCTAGTGTATAGACTGTTTATAGAGGAACTACTGCTGGTGCATGGGAGCTCTTGGATATATGCAATAACATTCCCCATTAAGGAAGCTTTATACATTTTGGAGATTTTGGGCACAACAATAAAACCGTTGGTTGAGCTTCTCCCGTCTTTGATGCTCTTCTTTAGCATGATTAAGAGGTTCTTCTCTTCCATTAGTAGGTTTTATCCCTCTTTTCTTGGCATTCTCTCTTCAACTAGTGGGGACTTGTCATCTTTACATGAAGTCTCTACATCTGAGAGCTCTGATTCACCCATACAATGTCAAAAAGAAACAATACTATGAGAAGCCCCTGAAAATTCCATTTGGGATTGCTGTTGTTGAAATTGTTCTTCTTTGATTTTATTCTCCTCTTTGCTCCACTAAATTTTTTTATAATGAGGATGTTAACTACCAATATCATTATTGAGAATCACAACACATTGTCGTACTTGTGTTGGTGATAATCATGATGACTGTTACATATATCCCCTACTTAACTACTACAGACTTGATTTCAAGTTATAGATTGAAACCCCTTTTTCTTGCTCCCATAAAATATTTTATCGCCATTACTACCTGTTCTATTTGTGGATAAGACAGGTGGGAAATTTGAATATAAATAACATGTGATGTTTATAGACCATTTGCAATAAAATTTATGTATTGTAGGGTTTGGAATGCAACACACATGAGAATTACCACATGTTCTAAACAATTTACTAATTAATGGAAACCAACTTTTGGTTGGAGTTTCCCTATCGCTGAGAGAAATTTCAGTAATTTCAGCGTCTGGACATATAACTATTTCTTCCATGATTCCTTGCCTGAAATTTGAATATCAATAACATCTCTATTTGCAGTTGTATTTAATGATTTATGTATTGTAGGGTTCCAATGCACATGTATGATAACTACCACATATTGTAACTAACTTAATAAATGATGGAAACAAGTTTTGGTTGCTCGAATGTGGCGATAAATTTCAGCATCTGGATATTTCTATCGCAGTCGCAGAGGTTCCCTCTTATTATTGCTACTCCCATGATCAAGAGATACAGAGAATCATATACATAATATAATACTCATAGCATCTATTTTAGAGAGATTTTAAGAAAACTGTGTAATACAGGTGATTCATAGACATCATATTATACAAATCCCTAGTCCAACTGGACAATTGATGAGCCATTTAGATTTTATCATCTCACGGAAATTAACATGTAAAATTATCTTGGTTGAAAATGTGTGGAAAGGATTGGGGTTGAAATTTTTCCTGACTAGTTGATTCACTTGTGAATGATTGCAGGCCAAGGGGAAGACAGGTCACTACAACTCCATCTAGAAGATTTCAATTTACTGCAAGTTGTGAATTTTTTGGTATGGGGTTTGAATAATCTCTTATTCCACCATAAGATTTCTTTTAAGATGAATATCGAACCTATGGTTTAGAACCTTCTCATTACATATCGTGTAATTGGGGATAAGCATAGGGTTTTTCAAACACTAGGTACGTTCTAGACTACCGTCTTTTATATTGATGTTTGTTGTCTTGATTTGCATTATTGCAGTTTTTTGATTAAGTGAATTTAAGGGTTTCTTGGGCTATGTCACATAGAAATATTCTTGAGAAATGCTGTGAAATTTACTCCAACTGGGGGAAGGATCGAGCTTGAAGTAAATGGTGAAGGTATTGTGGAGACCGCAACAGTTGATTTGTGGCAGCGGTCATGTTTTTTCAATCAGTAGTGCCAACACAGATTTTGGAGCGCTGTCTAATGTTGCCTAATAATGTTGTTGTCCCGAAACATAAATTTGACATAATTGTGCTTTTTGTAAAGGACTTTGCCACAGGTAAGTTATACAAAAAATGGAACATGCAGAGAATTCTTGAAACTTACCCTTTCTTGAAGTAATAAGCTTCAATAGATTTTAGTATTGCACTGGGAAATTTTATGGTTCAACTTAAGATTTCCCTTGAAAGTGGTTCACAATGCTCTATGCCATGTTTGTGAATTGTAGTATGATGGATGCACTATCAAGTTTTAATAAAATTCTACAATTTCAAGAATCTCTTCCCAGGATCAATGGTTTGAGTCATACTCATTGGTAACAAGCCAAGATCCAAACTATGGACATTCTGGTTTGTGTTTGAGCATGGAAAAGCGTTTTGCTAAATGAGTGGGTGGTTTTATTGGATTAAAGTATATAAATGGCAAGGATAGCACTTTATGTTGTTGATTCTCTATCCTCAGCTATTGGTTCATAGTTGTGCAGGACCAAATGCCAAGGAAGTGGACGTTTATAAAATCAATACAATATATTACAAATCAACATGTGATTTCTGGGATTTCAATGGTAAGTGTTCCAAGTACTCAAAATCAAGCCTAAGAAATGTTTGTGGTTGAGTGAGCATTACAATAGTAAAAGCAGAGGTGACTAATGAGATGTCTATGAAAGGTGGTGATTGAAAATGGTTGTTGGAGTTGTCAAAGCATTGGATTAATTGCATGATGGTTGTGATCGACGTGTCATCCACAGGGATCTGAAATCTTCCAACATTCTTTTGTTTCATGACTTTGAACCTCAGGTATAAGAATACCTACAAGTAGCAGCTTTGTATGACTAATGGATTTTATCCTTTGATAATATGAAAGCTTGGATATCACTGCTGCTACTATGTCAATTTATAGGGACAAGTTTGTCTCATCTTTTCTTGCAAATGAAAATTTAATATTCACAACAGAGACAATTATGAATACTTTGGTGAAATGATCATCTAGTATGTTCTAATATCTTTCATACATGTGTTCTAATATCTTCCCACTATACACGTGTTCTAAATTTAAAAACAATCTCTAAATTTAAAAACAATTTTTTGCAATGACGCGGGACATTGCCACTTCGTGGCTCTTGTTTTTTTTATAACAGTAACAGGGGAAAAGGATATATTTATAAAAGCTGTGCAAAACTATTCATTACAAGAATTCAAAACTATTTTAACAGAAGAGAAAATGTCTGAAAAGATTGTAGCAATAATTTCTAGCAACATGGTTGTATAAGCTCTGAGTTTTGTCTTCCTAAAATTGTTCAAAATGGAGCTGGGATAAACCCTGATAAATTGTTTGTTCAGTATAGAGCAGAAATAAATTGGCAAAATATATACAAAATTGTGAAACCTGGACTAAACTGGAATTTATCCATAATTCTTGAATTGAACCGAGGCTGCATCCACCATTTCCTGATTTATCTCCTGGTTGACCGTTGGATTTTCCTGCACACAGCTTCCCTGAGTTTTTCCTGTGAGAACGGCCATGTCTTCCTGTAACATATCAACTTTACCCATGAGTTCGAACAAATTCTTCTCCAAGTCGTCAATCCACGAATCCTGGCAAGAAAGCTGGGAGACCATGTGGTTCAGATCCATGGCCATTTCCTCATTTTGTTTCACGCTGGTACAGACAGCATTGTAAGTGTTGCGAACTGAAAGCTTTGTGTCTACCACAGTGCGGTTCAGAGAGGCTATGGCCGCCATAACGCTTTGCATTGTCCCAAAGTTAAAGGATGGCAGCAGACAGGAACGGGAAGGGGTAGAGTCTAACTCGAAGAGGGAGAGCCGACTCAAAGCACAGGAAAGAGGAGGACGAGCCATTGCGGAGAAAGAGGGGAAGGGAGCGGGTGGGGGAGTAAATAATGGCTCGTGGGAGCTGACAGCATAGCAGAGGGCCATGTGCCAAGGGCGAGGGTGGCCGGGAAGGCATGTGGCAGAAGTGACGGAGGGATGAGGGGACACATAATCGACGTTTGAGAGAATGAAGAGAAGGACCCTCGTGAAACCAAAGGACCCTACCTTAAGCTTTGCAAAGTCAATTTTGTCCATTGACATTTATCCTAGGGAATAAAGTGAAACCCCATGGCACCATTGAGATCCTCAACGTGCCCAATTTCTAACAAGGTTCCTTTGTTAGCCGATGTATCCGCTAGCTTGTTGTTCTCTCGTCGAATGTGGAAAAAAGAGGCCTTAGAGAGATGAACATTGGTTTTAATTCTTTGCATGTATCTGTGGGATTTTGAACCTTGAGGAGCAAAACCCCTTCTCATAATTTGGATGACGTGTCTGGAGTCCCCGTAAATTCTGAGATTGTTTATGCTGAAGGAGGAGGCCAAATCTAAAGAGAAGATGAGAGCTAGCCATTCTGCCTCGTTATTTGTCTTGCAACCTAGACCCCAAGAGAAGGCTGCAATTTTAATTCCTCCAGGATCAAAGAGAATCCCACCCACACCTGCAACCCCAGGATTCCCTTTGGAAGCCCCATCGAAGAAAATGCTGTAACTTTTTTGCTCCTTCCACCATCTAGAGAAAGATTCTGAGTCTTTCCTGATTTCCTAATCAGAGTTGGAATGATCCTATTTGGACTGAAGGGAGTTGGCCTTCACGAAGACATTGTTCCATTGAAAATCAGACAGAGAGAGAGGCTCCTGGGCAGGGATAATGACTCTTTTTGAGGATAGAGATTCAGATATCATTGTAATGGCTTTTTTGGCCGCTCTGTAGCTGCTAGGATTCCTCCCTTCAAAGATACTTTTGTTTCGATTTAACCAAATATGCCAATAGATGTTCATTGGAACTAAATTCCAAATTCTCGACATTGTCTTCTTAGATCTGCCAGGAAAGATGCGCCCCCAGTGATCCGTGATTTCTTCAAGAGTTTTTGGGAGAATGGATGGTCTCCATTGATTCCCCAAAACTTGAGCCCAAACTTGCTTTGCAAAGGGACATTCCAAGAAAATGTGGAGGGAATTTTCCTCTGCTTGTTTATACAGAATTGACATTGAGGGGCCCGCTATCCCCCTGGCTCGGAGGTTTTCCGCTGTTAACAATTTGTTGTGAGCCAGAAGCCAGAAAAAAACAGTTATTTTGGGGATGCCATCCGGATTCCAAACTTTCCCCCATCTATTGTGGACCAGAGAATTGGAGAGGGTGATTTTTTCATAGCCGGCTTTGACTGAATAAGTGCCTGCTTTCCCCCATCCCCGAAGGTCATGTTATTTTATGTTAACCGGGGATTTCCCATGCAGGGAATTGAGGAAGATTTTAAAAGCATTTTTGAGATTATCAGGGGGACTCATCTGCTTCCAGCTCTTCCAATCACCGTTGTCCTTCCATTCCACGATGTCTTTTAGCTTTGTGTGCCCATATTTTGCAGCCAATCTCGAATAGAGTCGAGACATCGCATATCACCAAGCGGCTTGTCTCCATTTATGCTGTCAGTCCAAAGATTTATTCTTTTCCCATTGCCAGGGATCCAATAGAGGTCTTCTGTAATTAAAACCGCTGATGAGGAGATGAGTCCCCATATTGCTGTTCCTTTTTTGATGTTAGGCTTGTCGAGGCATCTTAATCTTGAACTTCTTGAGTATTTCTTTCTTATTACTTCCTTCCACCATTCTTTCTTCCCTGAAACAATCCTCCATGCTAACTTGGCTCCCAAATCTTTGCTTACTAATGCAGGCTCACGAATTCCAAGCCCTCCTCTTTTTTTCCTTTCTTTAACCGTCTTCTAGTTAACCAAGTGGAATTTTTTTATTTTGAGTCTTTCCCCCTTGCCACAGGAATTTTCTTATCTCTGTGCTAAAAGAATTCTGAATAGAGACAGGAGCCAACATAATAGCTACGGTGAATAAAGGTAGCGAGGACAGGACAGATTTTATCAAGGTGATTTTCCCAGCTAAATTCAACCAGCGAGTTCCCCATGAATTTATTCTGGATTTAAATTTCTCGAGGATGGGCGTCCAAATTGAGGAGGAAGGAAAATTGAGAGAGATGGGAGTGCCAATATATTTAAAGGAAGACCAATCAAGGCAGGGTTTAAAGTTTAAAATAGATGAGATGAGTCTAACAGCGGCAGGCCGACAGTTCCAGGTGTAGGTATTACACTTATTTTCATTAGTTTTACCCCCAGAGGTCTTGAGGAAGAGATCAAGAGTAGATTTAAATCTAGCAGCAATTTGGGGAGAAGCACTGCCAAGGAGAATGGTATCGTCAACAAACCGAGCATGATTTATAGCTTGGACATTTCGAGCGTAGGCAATACCAGGGAGAAAGTCAGAAGCTAAGAGGGAATTGAGTTTTCTGCTTAGAGAGTCGGACATTATGACAAAAAGGAAGGGAGAAAGAGGGCATCCTTGCCTCAGTCCCCGAGAGAGGCGGAAAAATGAAGAGGGTCTTCCATTTAGGAGAGGAGAGATCCACGGGGCTCCAATACAAGCTTTAACCCATCTAATAAAATTTCCATTAAAGCCAAATTTTCGCAAAACATCATAAATAATGGCGTGTCTTACTCTGTCAAAAGCATTAGCCATGTCTAGTTTAAAATCCATACCTACATCCTTGTTTTGCTTGCTTGAGTGTATAGCTTCTTGCACTAATAATATGTTATCATATATTTGCCTGCCTGGAATGAAGCCACCCTAATTAGAAGAGATTATATTAGGAAGCAGTCTCTTGATTCTGTTTGCTATGACTTTAGTGAGAATTTTGTAGGAAGAGTTGCAGAGCGAGATGGGCCTGAATCTTCCTATCGAGGTGGCCTTTTTCTCCTTCGGTATTAGAGAAATGAAGGAGGTATTGGTGCCTCCTCCTATCATCTCTCGATTCCTGGTCCAATTTATCATTCTGAGAAGATCTTTTTTCAACAGATGCCAACACTTTCTGTAAAAGTGAATGGAGAATCCGTCTGGGCCTGGAGATTTTTCGGGGTGTAATGAGCAAACAGCTTTCCCGACTTCTTCTTCAGTTACCTGTTCAGTGAGCATGTTGTTGTCTTCTGCTGTGATGAGATTGGGGATGTCTTGACACATAAAATCCATATCTGCAGCTGACAGTTCCTCTTCCTCTTTGTAGAGAGACTCGAAATGGTTTTTGACTTCGTTCTTAATAATTGTAGGGTCCTCTATTTTCGTTCCATCTTCCTTTATTAGGGTGAGAATGTTATTTTTCCTGTACCTTTCCTTACATTGAGAATGGTAGAACTTAGTATTCCTATCTCCTGATTTGAGCCACAAACATCTTGATAGAAGTCTCCATTCCTCCTCGTCTCTTCTAGCCGCCTGCCGAATTTGAACTTCCAAATCATTTTCTTTCCTCAGTGTGGCTTCAGATATCTGATCGATTTCCATTTGATTTTGCAGGTTTCTTAGTTCCTCTTGCAGGGTGATGATTTCTTTTCCAGGTTTCTTCATGTTTTGCTTTGCCCATCTTTTTAGCATTGTCTTAGTGTTTTTAAGCTTGGTTTCCCAAATAAACCCTGTGGAGCCTGGAATGAACTGCTTCCATATTGCTTTGACTTCCTCATAAAAGACTTCATGTTCCAGCCACGCTGGATTGTATCTGAAAGGGAGAGGACCGAGGTTTCCGGGGTGTGAGAAATAAAGAGCAATAGGGAAGTGGTCGGAAGCAACAGAGGCCAAGATTTTGGAATCAGGAAAAAAGGGTTTGCTTAGAAGGGAGGAGCTGAGAAGAAATCTATCAAGCCTGGTAGCAATATGTCCTGCTCCAATTCTTTTGTTATTCCAAGTGTAAGTTCCTTGCCGAGGTTTTATATCCACCAGGTTCCAAGATGCCTAGAGATCTTCCAGTCTCTCCAAACTGATCTCTGACCTTCGAACCTCCTCTGCGTTCATTTTCACTTATTGTGGCATTGAAATCTCCAGCGACTATACAGGGAGAAGGGTTTCTACCAAGTTGGAGATCTATAAGATCTTTCCAAAAGTTTTCTTTGTGCCCATGGAGCGTGGGTCCATACACATTTCCTATCCAATATTTTTCATTACTTGACAGATCTTCTAATTCTGTAAAGAGCCAATTTCTATTGTTGTATGAAGAGTTACACTTGAACTTACCTTTATCCCACCAGGTGATAAGCCCTCCCGAGGCTCCTATGGAGTTGAATGCTATTCCTTGTCCTTTGGGCCAGATTTGGGTTAAGGCTTTGAGACAGTCTGCTTCCTGCATTTTTGTCTCCTGAAGCATGAGAATTGAGGGGGTTTCTAGTTTTTTGATTCTTTTGATTTCTTCCGTCTTTTGTTTACCTCCTAAACCTCTGCAATTCCAGGAGACTATCTTCATTATTTTTTGGAGTGATTGGACACTACTCTTTCCTTCTTTTCTTCTGCTGTTCCTTGAATTGGCTTTGTGTTGGATAGAATTTTTACATGCTGGTCAAGACTGGTTTGCTTACCCGTCGCTTTGTCCTGGGCCGTTTCTTGTTCTCTTATGACCTTGTTAAGTTTTCTTCCCTTTTTTGCCTGGTGTTCTATTTCTTCCTCCTTACTTTCTGAGGTTTCTTCTTGAAATAACTTGGCTTTTGCTCTTGTGACTGAGCCACCTAGAGCTTTATGTACCTCACTTTCAGGCTCCTCTTGTTGAGTTAAGGTTGTTATCCGTATTTCTCCTTCCTCTAGTTGCTTATTAACGGTCTCCTGCCTTCCCTCTTCCCTGGATTTTTCTGTCCCTACCTCTTGAACGTGGTCTAGGATTTGGACTTGCTCTTCCTCAAACTCTTCGGATGATAGAAGCTGAAATTTATTGGCTTCTCTAGCATTCTGCTGCTTGCTGGCCATTTCCTTCCTTTTTGGAGTTGCTTGGGGAAGAAGGGAATTAGTAGGCTTCCCTCCCTTTTTTCTTACCTCATTCCAGTCTCCCTCGTGAGTTTCTTCCACTTCCTGCGACTTCCTTTTAGGGCAGAGTTTTGCGAAATGCCCATATTCGTGGCATTCTTTACACTTAAAAGGAATCTGCTCATAGTCCACAGTCTGAAGATGATTCCAGCCGTCCATTGACAGGCTTATGGCTTCTAGGAGCCCTTTCTCAAGATCCACTTCTACACATATTCGGGCACAGGAGAACATGGGGGGTTTTGGTTCAGATTTATCAATATATTTCCCCAGTGAGTTGCCAATGGCATTCAAGTCTTCATCATTCCAGCAGTGCAAAGGGAGATGCAGCAACTTGACCCATATCGGAATTGCTGAGGGAATGTCCTTTTCTGGGTCAAATGAAAGATCCCACTTGTTAATATACATTCCTCTTGGCCCCATAAAATAGAGACCATTTCTGAATATTAGATCTCTGTCCTCTTTTTTTTTCAAAATAAAAGATAAAGAAACCCTTGCTGCAAAAGATCTGTTGTACTTCTCCTTGAATAAGAGGACGCCAGTTTTTGTTAAGCCAAATCTCGATAGATCTCGGAGAGGGCCATAACCTAGTAAAGTGTCCAACTAAACCTTTTTCTGAGAGGGAAAGGGCTTTGCATTTGGATGCCGTGGAACCCAGCTTGACCTCTGGGATAGCTGATTTTTTAACAAACCTCGAGTCCACAGGCCCTGATTGCTTTGAGGACGAAGGTTGGGCCGCGACCAGCGAATAGAAGAGGGCATCGAGGGGCGCACGGCCCGGATCGGGGGGCGGATCCATGGTGGGCATCCGTCCCAAACCCTAAACCAGAGCTCTTCAGTTCGAAACCCTAGCTATTCCTTCTCAACCCCTATGTTATGCTCTTGTTTGAAGCCTTTAATTTACTAAAGAATCAAAGGAACTTCGTGGCTCTGGTTATAATAGGAAATAGAATGAAAATAAAATTTATATTTATTTATAATCATTTAAATTGAATATAAAATGGTATAATATAAAATTATATATGTAAAATTATAATAAATAAACATAATTTAATTTAAAACAAAAGTTTAATTTTTTATATATTTATACTTTAATTTTTAAAATTAATTAAAATATTAAAAATTAAATAATCAATTTTATTTATGAACAAAATCAATTTACAAGATAATATTAAAATATATATTATAATAAAAAAATTGTATTTAAACTTAATTAAAACATTTTTCACTCAAGCTCTCAACATTTTCTCTAATAATTGAAATCTATTTTATTATTCCCCATCAAGGTTGGAATATACTAGTTGGTTAGTCAAACTCTATTGATCTACATTAATCTACATTTTCACACAAAATATTTTATAAAATTTTAAAAGTTTTGCAGAATTTAATTATTCCATTTAATATTTGAAAAATTAAAATAATTATAACAATCTTTAAAATTCAATATTTAGATTTTTTTATTAGTTCAATACATTCCCGATGGGACATAAATCCCTGGAGAAGTGGCTTAAATATTCAGAATTTAAAAATAAATAAAATTATTTTTTCAAATAAAATTATTTTTTCAAATAAAATTTTCTGAAAGCAACACCTTCCCTATAACATAAGCACCACCTATCATGTAATTACCCATGTCCTGTAAAATAACCACCTATTATGTAATTACTCAAAGTGACCGTTCAACAGATCTATTGACATAAATCATTGCCATAAAAATGGTCATCAACTTTCAGGCTACTAAGCAAGTCTCGACCTTCAAATCCTCCTAGCTATGCTCTTTGCTCAGGTTTGTTATTATGCTCGATTAGGTGAGTTTCTGCATGTCAACAAGCTCCTTGCTCCCGCTATGAATATCCTAGGTATGCTCTTGTCTAGTGATGTTAGTGTGATGTGAGGTTGCACTTCGCTATCTAGGTGAGGCTCAACAAAAAATTATGTTAAATCATATGTGAGTTCCAGGTGTGGAGGTTATATGCCCCGCTGTTGGAAAAATGTAATTATGAGCCGATTGCGTATCTAGACTGCGTTGGCTCTGTCAGTCCTTTAGTCAGTCATTTTTTCAGTCCGTAGAGCCACAGAGATGTCATATAGTCAGTCAGTCTGTCAGAAGGATTCGTGTAGACTTTCTTGTATTGATTCAACCGCGTTTGTAAGCCGCAAGTCAAAATTACTAGGTAGAAATTAATTACAGTCTTTAATGTAACTTGGTAGCTTCTAGGTGAAGCAAAATAAAGTCTGTGTATATGTAGAAGAAGAAGAAATAAAAACATACACAAAGCAACAAATAAAGAGAGGAAGAGAGAGAAAGAGAGAAAGGAGAAGAAGAAAAGCTTCGCGATGTGTTTGTGAGCCCAAGATCATAGTTGCAAAATGTATTAAGAGCCCAAGATCTGTAAAAGGTGAAAGATCGAATTGAATTCCACCTCTGTGTAATGCAGCCAAGTTGCCCGATTTTACTCCAATAATATATAAGTCTATAGTCTTACGTATTCATTCTCAAGAATGTTGAATATTGCATGTTGCACATCTTCTCCAGATTTACTTGTGTAAGTGTTTTTTACATTTACAGCCTATAAAAGAAATCAAGTTTTCTCAAATATTTCATGGTGGTAAAAGTTATTTATATTTTAATATAAAGCTTGTTTTAGAGTGGGTTTGTCAAAGTTGAATCTCCATGAAGTTAATTTATGCAAAGTTAAGTTCTGCGAAGTTTATTTTCTATGAAGTTAATTATTTCTGCGAAGTTAATGTTACGCGAAGTTAAAGGTCCACAAAGTAAAGTGTTCCGTGAAGATTAGAAGTTTTCTCTGCGAAGTAAATGCTCGACGAAGTGAAGTCCTTGGCGAAGTAAAAGTTGGGTTTCCTATTGTATGTTCATCGAAGTCCAAATCGAAGAAAAGTATATATATGTATATACTTACTGCGCGGTTCATTTGTTTTTGATTGCGCGGTGTTTCTTTTCCCTTGATCTGGTATCAGAGGTTGGTTTACAGAGAATAGAAACTCTATTCACAAAAAAAAGGGGGGGAAATATATTAAAGTTAAGAATGGCTTCCACTTCCGGTAATTTGCAAACTCCAATCTTTTTAAGAAAAAATTATGAATATTGGTCTCTAACTATGAAATCTTTGTTTAGAGGTCAAGATGTATGGGAAATAGTCCAAAATTGATATGCAGAACCATTAGATTTGACAACATATAACAATCTCACACAAGCTGAGAAGGATGTCTTGAGGGAACATAGGAAGAAAGATGGAAAGGCATTATTTTACATACATCAATCAACACATGAATCCATAGTACCAAGAGTAGCACCTGCATAGACAACTAAGGAAGCGCGGGATACACTGGAAACTACCTATCAAGGTTTGAAAAAGGTAAGGACTTCCAAACTACAACTCCTTAGAAGAGATTTTTGAATCTTTGTCAATGAAAGATACAGAGTCAGTAGAATCATTTTATACTCGAGTTATTGGTCTTATTAATCAAATAAAATATCGTGGAGAAAATCTAAGTGACCAAAGAGTTGTTGAAAAAATTCTTTGAAGTCTTCCTAAAAAATTTGAATCTTTAGTTGTGACCCTGGAGGAAAATAAAGATTTGTCCCAATTTACTGTTGATGAGTTGAAACACTCACTCCTAAATCATGAACATAGAATCAACAGATCAAATACAACATTAGAAGGTGCATTTACAACACAGTCATTCATAAGTCGTGGAAGAGGAAGGGGAAGATCAAAATCTAGAGGCAAAGGAAGAAGTTCTTTCAGAAGAGGTCGTAGCAGCAGCCCTGCATATGTCATTGGTAGAGGTCAGAATCAGATCCTCAGTCAGCTAAGTGGACAAAGGTCTGATAAATACAAAATTCAATGCCATTACTGTAAAAGGTTTGGACACTTTGAATATGAATGCAAAAATAAGCAGTATGACCAAGGAAATCAAAGTCAAACACAGTCAAGCAACTCCAGCACTCTGACCAGCTCATTGTTCTTAGCATGTGCATCTCCACTTGAATGCAATGTTGTCCAAGAAAGTCCAAATGAAATATGGTATTTAGACTCAAGTTGTAGCAATCATATGACTGGCAATTTAAATCTATTCTCTAGTCTAGATAAAACATTTCAAACTGATGTCACCATTGGAAATAATATTCAAGTCACTATTTTGGGTAAGGGTATTGTTGATATTCTAACCAAATAGGGGGAGCATAAATTTATGCCTGATGTTTATTATGTTCAAATATTGAAGCATAATTTGATGATCATTGGACAACTGATATAAAAAGGTTACATAGTTCATATGATAGGAAAGCATTGTCTGATCAAGGACATATATCCAAGAAATCACTTCATAGCCAAAGTGCAGATGACAAGCAATCGCTTGTTTCCTTGGAGGATAAGTCCAAACATAAAAGGAAAAAAACTCAAGTTGTTCATGGAAGTCAAAATGGAAATTCTGGAGCTACATTCAAAGCAGAAAGTAGAGAATCAAATATTAAGTATGACAAGAAAGAAAAAGACAGCGACAAAAAAATGCAAGTAGCATTTCAATCAGAAATATGGGATGAATCCTGGTTGTGGCACTTCAGATTTGGACATCTGAATTTTGGTGGGATGAAGCTACTGCACGTGAAATATATGGTGAAAGTATTGCCATTGATTGAAAAAACAGAGAGAATTTGTGAAGGATATATTTTTGGCAAACAACACAGAGAGACTTTTCCATTCGAAAAGTCATATAGAGCTCGCACACCACTTGAAATTGTGTACTCTGATATTTGTGGACCGATTGAAACACCATCCATGGGAGGATGTACTTACCTTCTCACATTTATTGATGATTTCACAAGAAAAACCTGGATATATTTTCTAAAACATAAATCTAATGCATTTGCATGTTTTCGGCAGTTCAAGGCACTTGTGGAGAAGCAAAGTGGTTATAGCATCAATATCTTAAGGACATATATAGGTGGTGAGTATGTTTCAAATGTTTTTTTAAACTTCTGTAAAAATAATGGCATACACAAGCAATTTACTGTGCGATATACACTACAGCAGAATGGTATCGCAGAGAGGAAAAACATAACCATTATGGAGATGGTACGCAGTATGTTGGCATCTTTGCATATGTCAAATCAATAATGGCCTGAGGCAGTGGAAACTGTTGCATACATCATGAATCGATGTCCAACAAAGAGTGTGAAGAACAAAGTCCCACGAGAAGCCTGGACAGGTATGAAACATAGTGTTTCGCATTTAAATTTTTTTGGTTGTGTTGCATACGCACATGTTCCAGATGATCTAAGAAGGAAATTAGACAATAAAGGACATCAATATATTTTTATTGGGTATTATGAAGACACAAAAGCATACAAGTTATATGACCCTGTCGCAAGAAAATTGATTATCAGTCAAGATGTCCAGTTTGTAGAAAATGAAGCATGGTATGGAACCGTAGAGAAGAATGTTAAAATCGTATCACATGTCGAACATGATGACATGGCAAAAGATGTGGTTGAAACTCCGCATGTGAGTCATAATTTCACAACTCCATCTACTCCCAGGACATCGCAACATGTTTTATCACAAGGAACTTCGACACAAGTCGCAGTTCAAGCTACATCGACAAGCACACCAAGAGCTCAACAAACTCCATGAAATAGTTTGCGGAGTTCGACATTAATAACTCTGACAAAGAAAAGAAGTATGTGTGAGATATATGAGACTGGTACACCCAATTCATTCTTAGTCTTTGCATTATTTTCTCAAATTAATGATCTGCTAACATTTGAAGAAGTTGTCGAAGATAAATTTTGGGCACAAGCCATGGATGAAGAAATAGAATGCATTGAGAAGAATCAAACATGGGAATTAGTCGATGTTCCTAAGGACAAGGATGTGATAAGCATCAAATGGATTTATAAGACCAAGCAAGATGTTAATGGAAATGTGCAGAAGCACAAGGCAAGATTGGTAGCAAGAGAGTTCACACAACAACTTGGCATAGACGTCACTGAAACTTTTGCACCCATTGCAAGAATGGACACTATCAGAAATGTCCATCACATCACATAGGAAATGGCATGTTTACCTTATGGATGTTAAGTCTATATTTTTAAATGGTTATTTAGAGGAGGAAGTATATGTGGAGCAGCCACAAGGCTACAAATTCCCAGGACAAGGACACCAAGTATACGGGATGAAAAAAGCACTCTATGGTTTGAAGCAAAGTCCTAGAGCTTGGTACAGTCGCATTGACTCTTACCTCATTCAGAATGGATTTCACAAAAGTGAATGTGAACCAACGTTGTAGAAAAAAATCAACAAACAAGGTATTAAGCTAATTGTCTGCTTGTATGTAGATGATTTAATATTTACTAGTGATTTTGGCATAGAGGATTTTAGATCAGTCATGGAAAGAGAATTTGAAATGACTAATTTAGGGCTTATCAAGTATTTTCTGGGAATTGAAGTCCAACAGACTATAAATGGCATAGGGCTGGTGCACAATCATGATCTCCTTTAAAGACACTTTAGTTGCCACAGAAACTGAAAAAATAGGAACCTTTGACTTCAAGAGGAAATTAGAGGTACTTGCATAATGAATTTTAAAACGATGTAAAAAGACAAAATATAGGAAATCAAATAAGATTTCATAATATATTAATTTTACTTTTACAAACTTTGTGTAGAGGACATCGTGTACTAGTGCAAAATTATTTTTTTGAAATTACTCTTGATGTTTTCATTTCTTTTAGGATTTATTAAAGTCATAAAACCCTAAAAAAATGGCGTTGCAAGCGCATGCAGCACTTTAGCAGTGTAACTTAATGTAATTTTGAATTTTTTGTATGAGTGCATAGAGATCTCCTTCTTATAGTGCACCATATAATTTGTTTGATAAATGGTGAAGGAAGTCAAAAGTTACAATAAAAACAATGAATCATAGTAGTTTAGAATCCTGAAATCTAGTGGCACAAAAAAGTGGACCCAATTTTGTGCACCCACCCCATATTTATATCTCAAATGAAGTATGCAAGTGATGTCTTGAACAAATTTAAGATGTTAAACTGCAAGACAACACCAACACCAGTGATAACAAGTTTGAAATTGAGAAAGGATGATGATGGATCCAATGTAGATCCTACGATGTTCGAAAGGCTTGTTGGAAGCCTTATGTATCTTACTGCAACAAGGCCTGACATCATGCATGGAGTCAGTTTAATCTCAAGATTTATGGATTCACCAAAAGAATCTCATTGGAAAATGGGTAAAATAATTCTTAGGTATGCAAGTGGAACAGAATATTTTGGTATTCTGTATTCAACTGCAGAAAATTTCAAACTCTTTGGATACACTGACAACGACAATGGAGGAAACATGGATGACAAAAAAAGCACATATGGGAATACATTTCATTTAGGAATAGGGGTTGTATCATGGGATTAAAAGAAACAACCCATAGTAACTCTTTCTTCAACAGAAGCAGAGTATGTTGCAACTACAAGTGTTGCATATCAAGTCGTTTGGATGCGGAGGATGTTAAGTGATTTGTCGCAGAACTAACAAGAACCCACAACCATTTACTGTGACAACAATTCAACTATCACACTAACAAAGAATCATGTGTTTCACAAGAGAACCAAGCACATCGACATAAGGTATTTTATCAGAAAATTGATAAATAACAAAGAAATATGTTCATAATTTTGAAGGTTTGAAGATCAGGTAGAATACATCTTTTACAAAACCATTGGAAAAGGACACATTTCAATACCTTTGAATTTGTTTAGATGTGACAAGTTCTGCACAATAAACTTCGTCATGCACAGAGCATGGTTCAGCTCTGAAACATTTTGTAAAATTTTATTTTTGTTTAATGATCCCCATCTGCTCATAATTAAGTCGGAGTGTTGGAAAAATGTAATTACGAGTTGATTGCGTATCTAGACTGCGTCGGCTCTGTCAGTCATTTTTCAGTCTGCAGAGCTGCGAAGATGTCAGACAGTCAGTCAATCTGTTAGAAGGATTCATGCACACTTCCTTGTATTTATTCAATCGTGTTTCTATTCCGTAAGTCAAAATTATTAGGTAGAAATTAATTACAGTCTTTAATGTAACTTGGTAGCTTCCAGGTGAAGCGAAATCAAGTCGATGTATATGTATAAGAAGAAGAAATGAAAAACATAGAAAGAGAGGAAGAGAGAAAGAAAGAGCAAGAGAGAAAGGAGAAGAAGAAAAGGTTCATGTTGTGTTTGTGAGCCCAAGCTCATAGTTGCGAAATGTATTAAGAGCCCAAGCTCTGTAAAAGGTGAAAGATCGAAGTAAATTCCACGTCTGTGTAATGCGGCCAAGTTGCCCTGTTTTATTGTTGTAATATATAAGTCTATAGTTTTATGTATTCATTCTCAAGAATGTTGAATATTGCATGTCACACATATTCTCCATATTTATGTGATTTATGCGAAGTAAGCGAAGTTAAGTTCTGCGAAGTTTAATTTCTCCGAAGTTAATGTTCCACGAATTTAGAGGTCCACGAAGTAAAGTGTTCCGCAAAGATTAGAATTTTACTCTGTGAAGTAAATGCTCGGCGAAGTTCATTTGCTTTTGACTACGCGGTGTTTCTTTTCCCTTGACCCGATAAGCTCAAACATAATACATGGGTGATGGGTTGAGTTGTGTTTCAAGGTTCTCACTTCCAATTCCTTTCTAAAAAACGCAAAGAAGTGAAATTAATCACTGTAGGAATATTACACATATAAAGTGGGCCTTTTTCAAATGTTTTTCTTGAATGGGTTCAAAAACTCTGCATGATAATTGAGAGGAACCTATGCATTTGATCAGACAACGTCGTCTTGGAGGTCAAATTGCCCCTAATACAAGAGAATTGGTCATTGCCACACCAGGATTTGCACCATCCACTTACTGCTCTTCATCCCATACTATTTTGCTTGTCATGACCAGCCATGTCCTCTAAACTCAGCAAGCAACAATTCATACTACATAGGTTGCTTGGATGCTCACCAAGAAAGAGTTGCGGGCATTTATAAAACTGCTTTTCTTGGCACCTTAATTCACTAACCAGAGGAGGGGCATTCGGGAAGAGATTAGCTACTTGCAGTAAGCTGACTGGAGTTTGATCAATCAAAGGGTGTTTCTATATAGATGATCGAGCATTGCATACATATTGTTTTTTATACAACGAAACTAACTTTGATCTTATATATGTGAGAGGAAGGAACTTATGATACACAACTGGTCTATCTATATAAGCAAGGTTTTCCAGTTTCCCTTCCCTTCTTTCTGTGTGCACGCTTTCAGTCTTATATATTATAGCGTGGTCAATTGAATCCGTGCAAGCTCCTTGAATCGCTATTCCATGGTTATAAATATAAGGCTTACTTGAAAGACCAAATAAATATAATAAGTCTAAATTAAAAGCAAAAATGACTGTGGTCAACCCAGATATCAGAATTCCAAAGCGACACATTCTCATAGTGATCCTTGGCTTCATATACTCATCCATAAACGTCATTTTGAAAAAAATGTACATCCTCAAATGAAGTTTGGATGTAATTCTAATTCAATGTAACCTTTTCACAATCACAATTTCTTTGTTTATGTTGTTTTTCAGTTGCTAAAATCACAATAAGAGGATTAGGATTTTGGGCCACTAAAACAAGTTGACTTTTTAATGGGAGGAATCTTCACATGACAAAAAAGACAATGGATATATATATATATATATATATATATATAGATAGATAGATAGATAGATAGATATATAGATATATGCATGCAAAGTTTTGGGTAACATGGAATTTTATTTAGACTTCGGAAATTTTAGTTCCAAACTTATTTTCAATGTTCTTGCACCACATTTTGTTTTAATGTGATACTATACCAATCTGAATGGAACAATGCAAATTTATAAAGCTTTGTGCAAGATATCGAAGTAGTAATCTAAACCTGTTATAATTTTATTTGATTTCTGGTTAAAAATTGAGAAGACTAACTTTAATATAATGATATATTTATAAATATAAATTAAAAAAAATTACAATTTTGTCACATATATTATAACCAAAATATAGTATACATTTAAACTACTTCTAAACTTAAAAGAAATCCAAATATTATAATATTTAAACTACTACTCAAATAAAATCGTATACATTTACAAAGTCAGAAGTGATTATAATGGATATTTACATATTTACAAAGTTATAGGCAATATACAATTAAAAAAATTCCTAGTTAGTGTGTACCACATTAAGTTGTTTTATGTAGCTATACAATATGATTTTGTAGAACATTATTAGGCGGATGATGTTTAAATAATTATAAAAATAAAAAATAACTATTACAACAAGGATGAGGAAATAGAGGGTTAGATTGAATCTAGTATAGGAGGAGTGCAAGACAACGAAATGTTGCAGCTTTTGCAGAACGATGACAAAAATAGTTCAACATCTGACTCTGAAAAAAGTCCACCATTGGTGGATTCCGATGCTAATACTTATATGGGAACTTAGAGCTCTGAATCCAGTAAAATTTCATGGAATAGTGATCATAATCTATTGCAATTAGGCAGTGAAGAAGAAACAAGAAACATTGATATTCAATGCATAGAGCCAACATAGATTGTTACTCAAGAAAAACAGGTCAATGTAATTGAAGAAATGCCCAAAAAGAGAAATGAAAGGACTGTTGATGACATTCTTGATGATAAAGGAGGAAAAGTGGAACATGACCGACCTAGAAGGAAAGCTAGAAAAAAGGCCCGACCCTCTCTTGAGCCATTGGATTTGGCGAAAGAAATTCAAAATAGAGATGCATCTTTTGGATATCATTGGGAATAGGGAGCTGAAGCACAAGCAACAGATCATCGCATAAGCATCTGGAATTAAAATTGTATCGGAGGCTTGTTCGTTTGGCTTATCAGAGGCTTATTCAATAGTCCTCCACGACTTCTAGTTTAGCTCCCGCGATTGTTCAATAGTAATTCGCAGCTTGCCTAGATGAATTAAATGCTAAGCGGAAACTCAATGTGGATGGGCGGCAATTGTAAATGGAGAGAATCTAATGGAGCAGTGTGATGGCAAGTCAAACGTGAGCTATCTAGGACGACGCTTCCTGGACCGTTGACGCCTTAATTCTTTTCATGTCGCCCCTTAATTCTTAGCGTGCTGATGTAATCGACAACTCAATCCTTATCTTGTTGATGTAAACTTAGTGCAATCCCAAAAAATACTCTATGCATGCCACTACATCCCTATTTACCAACACACGATATTCACCAACCAACAATATTCATTACCTAATTTCACTATAGAAATTCATTAGTTTCAATAAACAATTAAGAAAATTTCTGGTCAAAGTACTTTCTAAAGACACATTTTATTTGTTTCTTTTAATTTAATCCAAACAAGGTCTAAAATAATATGTTTTATTTGTTTCTATAATTCTACATAATAAAACAAGCTAATTTCATTAATATAACTTTTCAAGTTACAATTACATGGTTATATTTGAACTTGATAAAAACTCAATCAACTACATACCACATTTTAATTACAAATTTTTTAAACTATATGATACACTTCAACATAGATTTATTTATAAACTATATCATTAAGTAATTAGTTTAAGAAGTATATATCACAAACTAAAAAAAGTAAAATAACACATTTCAATAAATATTTATTTTTAATATCAAAACTCCCATCAATATTAAGTGAGATCTTAATACTTGATAGTAAAATAGGAATGATCGAGCTTGAAGTAAATTGTGAAGGTATTGTGGAGACCGCAATAGTTGATTTGTGGCAGCGGTCATGTTTTTTCAATCAGCAATGCCAACACAGATTTTGGAGCGCTGTCTAATGTTGCCTAATAATGTTGTTGTCCCGAAACATAAAGTTGCCATAATTGTGCTTTCTGTAAAGGAATTTGCCACAGGTAAGTTATACAAAAAATGGAACATGCAGAGAATTCTTGAAACTTACCCTTTCTTGAAGTAATAAGCTTCAATAGATTTTAGTATTGCACTGGGAAATTTTATGGTTCAACTTAAGATTTCCCTTGAAAGTGGTTCACAATGCTCTATGACATGTTTGTGAATTGTAGTATGATGGATGCACTATCAAGTTTTAATAAAATTCTACAATTTCAAGAATCTCTTCCCAGGATCAATGGTTTGAGTCATACTCATTGGTAACAAGCCAAGATCCAAACTATGGACATTCTGGTTTGTGTTTGAGCATGGAAAAGCGTTTTGCTGAATGAGTGGGTGGTTTTATTGGATTAAAGTCTATAAATGGCAAGGATAGCACTTTATGTTGTTGATTCTCTATCCTCTGCTACTGGTTCATAGTTGTGCAGGACCAAATGCCAAGGAAGTGGATGTTTATAAAATCGATACAATATATTACAAATCAACATGTGATTTCCGGGATTTCAATGGTAAGTGTTCCAAGTACTCAAAATCAAGCCTAAGAAATGTCCGTGGTTGAGTGAGCATTACAATAGTAAAAGCAAAGGTGACTAATGAGATGTCTATGAAAGGTGGTGATTGAAAAGGGTTGTTGGAGTTGTCAAAGCATTGGATTAATTGCATGATGGTTGTGATCGGCGTGTCATCCATAGGGATCTGAAATCTTCCAATATTCTTCTGTTTCATGACTTTGAACCTCGGGTATAAGAATACCTGCAAGTAGCAGCTTTGTATGACTAATGGATTTTATCTTTTGATAATATGAAAGCTTGGATATCGCTGCTGCTACTATGTAAATTTATAGGGACAAGTTTGTCATATCTTTTCTTGCAAATGAAAATTTAATATTCACAATAGACACAACTAGGAATACTTTGGTGTAATGATCATCTAGTATGTTCTAATAGCTTTCATACATGTGTTCTAATATCTTCCCACTATGCACGTGTTCTAAATTTAAAAACAATTTTTTGCAATGACACAGGACATTGCCACTTCGTGGCTCTTGTTATAATAGGAAATAGAATGAAAATAAAATTTATATTTATTTATAATCATTTAAATTGAATATAAAATGGTATAATATAAAATTATATATGTAAAATTATAATAAATAAAAATAATTTAATTTAAAATAAAAGTTTAATTTTTTTATATATTTATACTTTAATTATTAAAATTAATTAAAATATTAAATATTAAATAATCAATTTTATTTATGAACAAAATCAATTTACAAGATAATATTAAAATATATATTATAATAAAAAAATTGTATTTAAACTTAATTAAAACATTTTTCACTCAAGCTCTCAACATTTGCTCTAATAACTGAAATCTATTTTATTATTCCCCATCAAGGTTGGAATATACTAGTTGGTTATTCAAACTCTATTGACCTACATTAATCTACATTTTCGCACAAAATATTTTATAAAATTTTAAAAGTTTTGTAGAATTTAATTATTCCATTTAATATTTGAAAAATTAAAATAATTATAACAATTTTTAAAATTCAATATTTAGATTTTTTTATTAGTTCAATACATTCCCGATGGGACATAAATCTCCGGAGGAGTGGCTTAAATATTCAGAATTTAAAAATAAATAAAATTATTTTTTCAAATAAAATTTTCTGAAAGCAACACCTGCCCTGTAACATAAGCACCACCTATCATGTAATTACCCATGTCCTGTAACATAACCACCTATATGTAATTACTCAAAGTGACCATTCAACAGATCTATTGACATAAATCATTGCCGTAAAAATGGTCATCGACTTTCAGGCTATTAAGCAAGTCTTGACCTTCAAATCCTCCTAGCTATGCTCTTTGCTAAGGTTTGTTATTCTGCTCGATTAGGTGAGTTTCTGCATGTCAACAAGCTCCTTGCTCCCGCTATGAATATCCTATGTAAGCTCCTATCTAGTGATGTTAGTGTGATGTGAGGTTGCACTTCGCTATCTAGGTGAGGCTCAACAAAAAATTATGTTAAATCAGATGTGAGTTCCAGGTGTGGAGGTTATATGCCCCGCTGTTGGAAAAATGTAATTATGAGCCAATTGCATATCTAGACTGCGTTGGCTCTTTCAGTCACTCAGTCAGTCATTTTTTCAGTCCGTGGAGCCGCAGAGATGTCATATAGTCAGTCAGTCTGTCAGAAGGATTCATGCACACTTCCTTGTATTGATTCAACCGCGTTTGTAAGCCGCAAGTCAAAATTATTAGGTAGAAATTAATTACATTCTTTAATGTAACTTGGTAGCTTCTAGGTGAAGCGAAATAAAGTCTGTGTATATGTAGAAGAAGAAGAAATAAAAATATACACAAAGGAACAAATAAAGAGAGGAAGAGAGATAAAGAGAGAAAGGAGAAGAAGAAAAGGTTCGCGATGTGTTTGTGAGCCCAAGATCATAGTTGCAAAATGTATTAAGAGCCCAAGATCTGTAAAAGGTGAAAGATCGAATTGAATTCCACCTCTGTGTAATGCAGCCAAGTTTCCCTATTTTACTCCAGTAATATATAAGTCTGTAGTCTTATGTATTAATTCTCAAGAATGTTGAATATTGCATGTTGCACATCTTCTCCAGATTTACTTGTGTAAATGTTGTTTACATTTATGGCCTATAAAAGAAATCAATTTTTCTCAAATATTTCATTGTGGTAAAAGTTATTTATATTTTAATATAAAGCTTGTTTTAGAGTGGGTTTGTCGAATTTGAATCTCCACGAAGTTAATTTATGCGAAGTTAAGTTCTGCGAAGTAAATGCTCGAAGAAGTGAAGTCCTTGGCGAAGTAAAAGTTGGGTTTCCTATTGTATGTTCATCGAAGTCCAAAGCGAAGAAAAGTATATATATATATATATATATATACTTACTGCGCAGTTCATTTGTTTTTGATTGCATGATGTTTCTTTTCCCTTCATCTGGTATCAGAGGTTGGTTTACAGAGAATAGAAACTCCATTTACAAAAAAAAGGGGGAAATAAATTAAAGTTAAGAATGGCTTCCACTTCCGGTAATTTGCAAACTCCAATCTTTTTAAGAAAAAATTATGAATATTGGTCTCTAACTATGAAATCTTTGTTTAGAGGTCAAGATTTATGGGAAATAGTCCAAAATTGATATGCAGAACCAATAGATCTAATAACATATAACAATCTCACACAAGCTAAGAAGGATGTCTTGAGGGAACATAGGAAGAAAGATGGAAAGGCATTATTTTACATACATCAATCAACACATGAATCCATAGTACAAAGAGTAGCACCTGCACAGAAAACTAAGGAAGCGTGGGATACACTGGAAACTACCTATCAAGGTTTGAAAAAGGTAAGGAATTCCAAACTACAACTCCTTAGAAGAGATTTTTGAATCTTTGTCAATGAAAGATACAGAGTCAGTAGAATCATTTTATACTCAAGTAATTGGTCTGATTAATCAAATAAAATATCATGGAGAAAATCTAAGTGACAAAAGAGTTGTTGAAAAAATTCTTTGAAGTCTTCGTAAAAAATTTGAATCTTTAGTTGTGACCCTGGAGGAAAATAAAGATTTGTCCCAATTTACTGTTGATGAGTTGAAACCCTCACTCCTCAATCATGAACATAGAATCAGTAGATCAAATACAACATTAGAAGGTGCATTTACAACACAGTCATTCATAAGTCGTGGAAGAGGAAGGGGAAGATCAAACTCTAGAGGCAGAGGAAGAAGTTCTTTCAGAGGAGGTCGTAGCAGCAACCCTGCATATGTCGTTGGTAGAGGTCAGAATCAGATCCTCAGTTAGCCAAGTGGACAAAGGTCTGATAAATAAAAAATTCAATGTCATTACTGTAAAAGGTTTGGACACTTTGCATATGAATGCAGGAATAAGCAGTATGACCAAGGAAATCAAGGTCAAACACAGTCAAGCAACTCCAGCACTCCGACCAGCTCATTGTTCTTAGCATGTACATCTCCACTTGAATGCAATGTTGTCCAAGAAAGTCCAAATTACATATGGTATTTAGACTCAAGTTGTAGCAATCTTATGACCGGTAATTTAAATCTATTCTCTAGTCTAGATAAATCATTTCAAACTGATGTCACCCTTGGAAATAATATTCAAGTCACTATTTTGGGTAAGGGTATTGTTGATATTCTAACCAAACAGGGGGAGCATAAATTTATGCCTGATGTTTATTATGTTCAAATATTGAACCATAATTTGATGATCATTGGACAACTGATAGAAAAAGGTTACATAGTTCATATGATAGGAAAGCATTGTCTGATCAAGGACATATATCCAAGCAATCACTTAATAGCCAAAGTGCAGATGACAAGAAATCACTTGTTTCCTTGGAGGATAAGACCAAACATAAAAGGAAAAAAAACTCAAGTTGTTCATGGAAGTCAAAATGGAAATTCTGGAGCTGCATTCAAAGCAGAAAGCAGAGAATCCAACATTAAGTACGACAAGAAAGAAAAAGACAGCGACAAAAAAATGCAAGTAACGTTTCAATCGGAAATACGGGATGAATCCTGGTTGTGGCACTTCAGATTTGGACATCTGAATATTGGTGGGATGAAGCTACTACACGTGAAGGATATGGTGAAAGGATTGCCATTGATTGAAAAAAAAGAGAGAATTTGTGAAGGATATATTTTTGGAAAACAACACAGAGATACTTTTCCATTCGAAAAGTCATATAGAGCTCGCACACCACTTGAAATTGTGTACTCTGATATTTGTGGACCGATTGAAACACCGTCCATGGGAGGATGTACTTAACTTCTCACATTTATTGATGATTTTACAAGAAAAACCTGGATATATTTTCTAAAACATAAATCTAATGCATTTGCATGTTTTCGGCAGTTCAAGGCACTTGTGGAGAAGCAAAGTGGTTATAGCATCAATATCTTAAGGACAGATATAGGTGGTGAGTATGTTTCAAATGGTTTTTTAAACTTCTGTAAAAATCATGGCATACACAAGCAATTTACTGTGCAATATACACTACAACAGAATGGTATCGTAGAGAGGAAAAAGATAACCATTATGGAGATGGTACACAGTATGTTGGCATCTATGCATATGTCAAATGAATAATGGGCCGAGGAAGTGGAAACTGTTGCATACATCATGAATCGATGTCCAACAAAGAGTGTGAAGAACAAAGTTCCACGGGAAGCCTGGACAGGTATGAAACATAGTGTTTCGCATTTAAATTTTTTTGGTTGTGTTGCATACGCACATGTTCCAGATGAGCTAAGAAGAAAATTAGACAATAAAGGACATCAATATATTTTTATTGGGTATTCTGAAGACACAAAAGAATACAAGTTATATGACCCCGTTGCAAGAAAATTTATTATCAGTCAAGATGTCCAGTTTGTAGAAAATGAAGCATGGTATGGAACCGTAGAGAAGAATGTTAAAATCGTATCACATGTCGAACATGATGACATGGCAAAAGATGTGGTTGAAACTCCGCATGTGAATCATAATGTCGCAGCTCCATCTACTCCCAGGACATCGCAACATGTTTCAGCACAAGGAACTTCGACACAATTCGCAGTTCAAGCTACACAGACAAGCACACCAAGAGCGCAACAAACTCCATCAAGTAGTTTGCGGAGTTCGACATCAATAACTCTGACAAAGAAAAGAAGTATGTGTGAGATATATGAGACTGGTACACCCAATTCATTCTTAGTCTTTGCATTATTTTCTCAAATTAATGATCCGCTAACATTTGAAGAAGTTGTCGAAGATAAATTTTGGGCACAAGCCATGGATGAAGAAATAGAATGCATTGAGAAGAATCAAACATGGGAATTAGTCGATGTTCCTAAGGACAAGGATGTGATAAGCGTCAAATGGATTTATGAGACCAAGCAAGATGTTAATGGAAATGTGCAGAAGCACAAGGCAAAATTGGTAGCAAGAGGGTTCACACAACAACTTGGCATAGACGTCAATGAAACTTTTGCACCCATGGCACGAATGGACACTGTCAGAAATGTCCATCACAGCACATAAGAAATGGCATGTTTACCTTATGGATGTTAAGTCTACATTTTTAAATGGTTATTTAGAGGAGGAAGTATATGTGGAGCAGCCACAAGGCTACGAATTCCCAGGACAAGGACACCAAGTATACGGGATAAAAAAGCACTCTATGGTTTGAAGCAAGGTCCTAGAGCTTGGTACACTCGCATTGACTCTTACCTCATTCAGAATGGATTTCACAAAAGTGAATGTGAACCAACTGTTAGGATATTTAGACACTTAGGAGTTAGTTAAGATCAACTTGTGTAATATATCCATTAGGGATAGTGTGTTTCTTTAGTATGCATTAGTATGCATTTGTAAATACTTAATCCGACGGTCACGATATGTTTCCGACATAGAGTGATCCGACGGCTCAACTTCTCTTAGATCAAACCTAACCTTGATCCGTGGCTTAACACCCGATTGGTCCATGATCTCTATTTAAAGAGCATGGAGGGTCATTGTTTAGTTGATCGATTATGAGAAGCTCATTTGTAACTTTCTTTCTTTGCATAATAAATTGTCCCGTAGAAGTTATTTGGCCGGGGCCGTGGAGTGTTTCCCTCAAGAGGGTTTAAACCACGTCAAAACATCGGTGTGTTGATCTGTGATCTGTTTGTGTGAAGTGGTTGCTCTTGGTGTTCGGTCCTTTGGTAGTACCCTGTGTACCCGAACATGGTATCAGAGCTTTTATGAAGTGCCGCTTCCGGTTATGATCTAGATCTTGAACTGCTGTTGTCGAAACTCGAAAGGGTTTCTAGTTCTGATATTTCTGTGCATTTCTGGGCTGTGGGAGGTGTTCCATTGCGTCCGGAGCGTCGTTTCCATTGAAAAATAGTTTTCGTTTGATCGAAAACGGTTCCCGGTTGCTCCAGAAACGCGTATTTCATCAGATCTGAAGGTATAATGTTACAGTGACGCATTTTTTTATTTCGTTTTTGAAAAGAAAAAATATCATATTTCATTTTTTTTTACTGTTAGATTTTTTTTGGTTCGGATTGTTGCTTTCCTATCTGCGTATGCTCTTTGCCGTGCACCTTGAGCGATCTCGGCAAATCAGAAACAGAAAGGGAAAGGGTTTTTTCGGCTGCGTATGCTCTTTGCCGTGCACTTTGCGCGATCTCGGCAAATCAGAAGCAGAGAGAAAACGTAGACTTTCCGGGCAAGCTAACAAGATCTAACTCCATAAGTGTGGAAAAGTTTTTTTGTTTTGTTTTGTGGTTTGTTTTGCAGGAAAAAGGGCAAGCATGCAAACCGAGCAAGAAGAGTAAAAAAAAAAAAAAAAAAAAAAGCCCCCTTCCTCATTTCCATATTTTACATACCTTTAAACTAGCTCACTTGGTCCAAAGTTGCTTTATTCCTTAATAGGTCTTGAGTTCAAGTCTTAGGAAGTTACTTTTAAAAAGAAAAGTGCATGCAATTTCTATTTTCAAGTTACTTTATTGTAAAAGTGCATCTCACTTAAATAATAAAAAAAAATAAAAATACAAGTGAGTCACTTAAGCTTTTTATTTATTGTTGCACTATTTAGAAGTAATATCATTGTAAAAGTGAAATCACTTATTTTACAAAAAGTGATTCACTTAAGAGCAACTTTTTTTGTAAAGTGATTGTCAAAAGGTTCATCTTGGGAAGAGGGGGGTTCTTTTTTTGCTGGACATTCTCTAGCTGCCACGTCACTATTGGGGACATCTTCAACAGTTTCTTTGTTCAAGCATAACTTCATCATACAGAGTCCGTTTTCAGTGCCGTTTTTTTTGAAACCGCCTATTTTTTCGAGCTCTTCCCATCCAGACTATTGGTTTCTGATTTTACAGCCATAAATTTACAAATATGGCCGCCCTTTGTGATATTCTACTTAACAGTTCCAACTATTTCTCATGGAAATCTCGTATGGAGGATGTTCTACGAAGTAGGGGACTTTTCAGAATTACAACAGGGAAAGAAAAAGAACCCACTGATGATGATAAGAAAATAAAATGGGCAAACAGATGTGATGAAGCTCGTGGATTGATTGGGATGTCAATCTCTACTGATTTGCGATTCCACATATCTGGAATTGATGAACCTAATGCTGCTTGGGACAAGTTGGAAACTGTGTTTGGTAAACACAATGAAATTCGAGGTCACCAACTCGAAAATGAGTTGATTTCTTTAAATCCAAGTGACTTTTCATGCATTCAAGATTATTTATCTAAGTACAAAACTCTTAAGCTCTTATGTGCAGAATGTAAGATTGAGAGGGAAGACAAACAATGCATTTATCAAGATAAACTCATTCATCTTGGAATAATAAACAATGCAGATACATTTGGGAAAGCCTTATTGTCCCAACAGAAAGAAAAGTCCAAGCCTCCCAAGAAACAAAATTTTCGCAATAATAAGTCAAACAAGGGTCCAAAACCCTCTCAGTCAACTCCTTCTTTAAAAAATGACAAAGGATCCAAGCCAAAAGGCAAGAAGACTGAGCGTCATTGCAACTATTGTGGGAAAGATAATCATGATGAATCCAAGTGTTTCAAGAAGATGGCATCCTTGGAAGCAGCAATGAAGAAGCACCACATCAGCCTATATTCGCCTTCAGAATCTGCCTCTCATGGACATGCACTTTGTGCTTCTGGTTATTCTTATAATGCATCTTCTTCTTCTACTTCAAATGAATGGCTCATTGATTCTGGAGCATCTTATCATATGGCTAAGGATCAAGCCATCTTTTCTACTATGCATGAATGTAACACCAAACAAATATTTGTTGGTGATGATAGATCTCTAAGTGTTGTAGGAGCTGGAACAGTTCCAGTAGATAATGGTCATTTTAGTGATGTCCTATGTGTTCCAAGAATTTCCTGCAATTTGTTATCAGTCTATCAGATCACTCATTCTGGTGAAGGTAAAACTGTGACCTTTACACCTCACCAAGTTGTAATCAAGGATTTTAAAGATCCTCAACAGGTTCAAGCTACCGGAATTGTTGATGATATTACCAGGTTGTACAAGTTTAACAACTTTGGGTCATCACCTTTCCCTTCAGTTTTTGTTGCTCATAGTGATAACTTGAGCAAACTTTGGCATGAGCGATTTGGCCACTTAAATTATCGCTCATTGCAACAACTATGTAAAGAAAATATGGTGATAGGTCTTCCGATGGTATCTTGCAGAGATGGTGTTTTCTCCGGTTGTGTACTCGGAAAACATCATCGGGACAGTTTTGACAAACGTGCCTCTTGGCACGCCTCGGTTCCCTTGGAGCTTGTGCATAGTGACTTGTGTGGTCCTCTTCCATCTGCTTGCTTTTCTGGTTTCAAATATTTCTTAACTTTCATTGATGATTACACCAGACGCACTTGGGTTTATTTCCTAAAACTTAAGAGCGAAGTATTTAACATGTTCTTGGCCTACAAGGCCCTTGTTGAAAAACAATCTGGTCATCAAATTATCAAGTTAAGATCTGACAATGGAGGAGAATATGTTAACAAACAGTTCACTACTTTTTGCACTGAACAAGGCATCCAACAACAGCACACTGTTCCATATACACCACAACAAAATGGTGTAGCTGAGCGGAAGAACCGCACTTTAAAAGAAATGGCTAATTGTATGATCCAATCTAAGGGACTAAGTCTTCAATTTTGAGCTGAAGCCATAAATTGTGCAAATTACATAGTAAATCGCACCCCCACAAAAGCATTACAAGGTATAACACCGGAAGAAGCATGGAGTAAAGTTAAATCTGATGTAAGTCACTTTCGTGTGTTTGGTAGTGAAGCATGGGCTCACATTCCGGATGAAAAACGGAAAGCATTGCAGCCTAAAAGTGAAAAGTGCATATTTGTTGGATATTCTGAAGATGTAAAAGGTTATAGACTTCTTCAACCACATTCTCATGCTATAATAATTAGAAGAGATGTTAAATTTGATGAAAATATCTTGGCCTGCGAGCCTGATTCGGCGTTTGTGCCTTCTTCTTCTTCTTCCAACTTCCTTGATAGGTTTCCAACTCCAGTTTCTGATGATGACAGTGAGGATGAAAATCCACCTCTTCCTGCTCATGTTCCTCCAGTTGCACCAGCACAAGTGCTTCCTCGATGGGTCCGTTCAACATGTGAAGCAGCTGGTGATCTTGCCGGTGATCCTAGAGATCAACGTCGAACACGTTCTCAGTTTCAGCGAGCCTCTTCTCTTTTGGCTCAAGTTTCCGAGAATCATGATCCAGAAACTTTTGCAGAAGCTTCAGGGAATCCAGATTGGGATGCAGCGATGGATGAAGAATATCGTTCCTTAATGGCGAACGATACTTGGGATCTTGTACCTCTTCCAAAAGGAAGAAAACTTGTCAGATGTAAATGGGTCTACAGAACTAAGTATGCATCAGATGGAAGTGTTGAAAGACTTAAGGCAAGGTTAGTTGCCAAAGGTTTTTCCCAAGTTGAAGGGATTGACTACAATGAAACCTTTGCTCCCGTCGCCAAAATGAACTCCATCCGCCTTGTTCTTTCCCTTGCAGCCTTACACAACTGGGAAGTCCATCAAATGGATGTCAAGTCTGCCTTCTTACATGGTGATTTACAGGAGGAAATTTACATGGAACAACCTCCTGGCTATGTTCAGAATAACTCTAGCCTTGTCTGCCGCCTTAAGAAATCCTTATATGGCCTTAAGCAAGCTCCTAGAGCTTGGTATGCCAAAATGGATAACTTTCTCCTTGACACTGGTTTTTCTAGATGCCATTCTGACCCCAATGTCTATACCAAGAAAGTAGGAAACCATCTCATCATACTTGTTCTATATGTTGATGACCTTATTCTTACTGGTAGTGACCCTAAGCTTATAACCCATGTGAAATCCAGTCTTAAACAAACTTTTGAAATGTCAGACTTAGGACATTTGCATTATTTTCTTGGTCTCCAAGTTCTGCAAACCAAAGAAGGAATCTTTCTTTCTCAGTCTAAGTATGCTTGTGACCTTCTTTGTCGCTTTCACATGGAAGATTGTACACCAGCCCCTTCTCCCTTCCAGTCTGGAGTCAAACTTTCTGCCACTTGTACTTCACCTGAAGTAGATGCCACCTTGTATCGTCAGCTTGTTGGTAGTCTTTTATACTTGACTCATTCCCGTCCTGACCTTTCCTTTGCCGTTGGTCGAGTTGCCCGTTATATGCAGACACCTCATGAAAGTCACTGGAAAGCAGCTAAAAGAATACTTCGATATATTCGAGGTACAGTTCAGTTTGGGATTCATTACAGTACAGGGGGGAAACCTTTGTTGGTTGGTTTCACTGATTCAGATTGGGCCGACGATCCTGATGATCGAAAGTCTACTGCAGGTTATGTTTTCAGTCTGGGATCTGGACCTATTACTTGGGCTTGTAAGAAACAACAAGCTCTTGCTCTTTCTTCAGCAGAGGCAGAATATCGAGCAGCAGTTAATGCCAGTCAGGAAGCTTTATGGCTTCGACAGATCCTTTCAGAGTTTGGATTCGAGCAGCAGCAGCCTACTCCACTTTGGTGCGACAATCAAAGTGCCATCAAGCTTGCCAAAGATCCAGTTCTACATCAACGCAGCAAACACATTGAGCTACATATGCACTTCATCATAAATCTTGTTCATGATCGTGTTCTCGAAGTGCTCTTTTGCCCTACAGATGATCAAGTTGCAGACATCTTCACCAAGTCTCTTACAGAAGCGAAGTTTTCTAAACTTCGATCTATGTTAGGAGTTCAGGAACTTGTCATTAAGGGGGGATAGGCTCTAATGCCTCCTTCCTTCTCCTAATAGTGTCACTTTTGTAAATCCTTCAATCCTATCCCAAGTTGTTCTTAAGGGGGGATGTTAGGATATTTAGACACTTAGGAGTTAGTTAAGATCAACTTGTGTAATATATCCGTTAGAGATAGTGTGTTTCTTTAGTATGCATTAGTATGCATTTGTAAATACTTAATCCGACGGTCACGATATGTTTCCGACATAGAGTGATCCGACGGCTCAACTTCTCTTAGATCAAACCTAACTTTGATCCGTGGCTTAACACCCGATTGGTCCATGATCTCTATTTAAAGAGCATGGAGGGTCATTGTTTAGTTGATCGATTATGAGAAGCTCATTTGTAACTTTCTTTCTTTGCATAATAAATTGTCCCGTAGAAGCTATTTGGCCGGGGCCGTGGAGTGTTTCCCTCAAGAGGGTTTAAACCACGTCAAAACATCGGTGTGTTGATCTGTGATCTGTTTGTGTGAAGTGGTTGCTCTTGGTGTTCGGTCCGTTGGTAGTACCCTGTGTACCCGAACACCAACGTTGTAGAAAAAAATCAACAAACAAGGTATTAAGCTAATTGTCTGCTTGTATGTAGATGATTTAATATTTCTGGTGATTTTGGCATAGAGGATTTTAGATCAGTCATGGAAAGAGAATTTGAAATGACTAATTTAGGGCTTATCAAGTATTTTCTGGGAATTGAAGTCCAACAGAGTGTAAATGGCATAGGGCTAGTGCACAATCATGAGCTCCTTTAAAGACACTTTAGTTGCCACAGAAACTGAAAAAATAGGAACCTTTGACTTCAAGAGGAAATTAGAGGTACTTGCATAATGAATTTTAAAACGATGTAAAAAGATAAAATATAGGAAATCAAATAAGATTTCATAATATATTAATTTTAATTTTACAAACTTTGTGTAGTTGTTTATAAAATTTGTTTTTCTAAAATTCCTTTTTTAAATTTTCAACATAATATAAGATATATGTCTATGCACGTGCGTCACTATATGAACTAATTAAAATTATTTTTGAATACATTCTTTTACATATGTAGAGGACATCATGTACTAGTGCAAAACTATTTTTTTGAAATTATTCTTGACGTTTTCATTTCTTTTAGGATTTATTGAAGTCATAAAACCCTACAAAAATGGCATTGCAAGTGCATGTAGCACTTTAGCAGTGTAACTTAATGTAATTTTGAATTTTTTGTATGAGTGCATAGAGCTCTCCTTCTTATAGTGCACCATATAATTTGTTTGATAAATGGTGAAGGAAGTCAAAAGTTACAATAAAAACAACGAATCATAGGAGTTTGGAATCCTGAAATCTAGTGGCACAAAAAAGTGGACCCAATTTTGTGCACCCACCCCATATTTATATCTCAAACGAAGTATGCAAGTGATGTCTTGAACAAATTTAATATGTTAAACCGCAAGACAACACCAACACCAGTGATAACAGGTTTGAAATTGAGAAAGGATGATGATGGATCCAATGTAGATCCTATGATGTTCAAAAGGCTTGTTGTAAGCCTTATGTATCTTACTGCAACAAGGCCTGACATCATGCATGGAGTCAGTTTAATCTCAAGATTTATGGATTCACCAAAAGAATCTCATTGGCAAATGGGTAAAATAATTCTTAGGTATGCAAGTGGAACAAAATATTTTGGTATTCTGTATTCAACTGCAGAAAATTTCAAACTCTTTGGATACACTGACAACGACAATGGAGGAAACATAGATGACAAAAAAAGAACATATGGGAATACATTTCATTTAGGAACAAGGGTTGTATCACGGGATTAAAAGAAACAACCCATAGTAACTCTTTCTTCAACAGAAGCATGGTATGTTGCAGCTACAAGTGTTGCATGTCAAGTCGTTTGGATGCGGAGGATGTTAAGTGATTTGTCGCAGAATTGACAAGAACCGACAACCATTTACTGTGACAACAATTCAACTATCACACTAACAAAGAATCATGTGTTTCACAAGAGAACCAAGCACATCGACACAAGGTATTTTATCAGAAAATTGATAAATAACAAAGAAATATGTTCATAATTTTGCAGGTTTGAAGATCAGGTAGAATACATCTTTACAAAACCATTGGAAAAGGACACATTTCAATATCTTTGAATTTGTTTAGATGTGACAAGTTCTGCACAATAAACTTTGTCATGCACAGAGCATGGTTCAGCTCTGAAACATTTTGTAAAATTTTATTTTTGTTTAATGATCCCCATCTGCTCATAATTAAGGCGGAGTGTTGGAAAAATGTAATTACGAGTTGATTGCGTATCTAGACTATGTCGGCTCTGTTAGTCATTTTTCAGTTTGCAGAGCAGCGGAGATGTCAGACAGGTAGTCAATCTCTCAGAAGGATTCGTGCACACTTCCTTGTATTTATTCAACTGCGTTTGTATTCCGTAAGTTAAAATTATTAGGTAGAAATTAATTACAGTCTTTAATGTAACTTGGTAGCTTCCAGGTGAAGTGAAATCAAGTCTATGTATATGTATAAGAAGAAGAAATGAAAAACATAGAAAGAGAGGAAGAGAGAAAGAGAGAGCAAGAGAGAAAGGAGAAGAATAAAAGGTTCATGTTGTGTTTGTGAGCCCAAGCTCATAGTTGCGAAATGTATTAAGAGCCCAAGCTCTGTAAAAGGTGAAAGATCGAAGTAAATTCCACCTCTGTGTAATGCGGCCAAGTTGCCCTGTTTTATTGTTGTAATATATAAGTCTATAGTTTTATGTATTCATTCTCAAGAATGTTGAATATTGCATGTCGCATATATTCTCCATATTTACGTGATTTATGCGAAGTAAGCGAAGTTAAGTTCTGCGAAGTTTAATTTCTCTGAAGTTAATGTTCCATGAATTTACAGGTCCGCGAAGTAAAGTGTTCTGCAAAGATTAGAATTTTACTTTGCGAAGTAAATGCTCGGCGAAGTTCATTTGCTTTTGACTGTGTGGTGTTTCTTTTCCCTTGACCCGATAAGCTCAAACATAATACATGGGTGATGGGTTGAGTTGTGTTTCAAGGTTCTCACTTCCAGTTCCTTTCTCAGAAATGCAAAGAAGCAAAATTAATCACTGTAGGAATATTACACATATAAAGTGGGCCTTTTTCAAATGTTTTTCTTGAATGGGTTTAGAAACTCTGCATGATAATTGAGAGGAACCTATGCATTTGTTCAGACAACGTCGTCTTGGAGGTCAAATTGTCCCTAATATAAGAGAATTGGTCGTTGCCACACCAGGATTAGCACCATCCACTTACTGCTCTTCATCCCATACTATTTTGCTTGTCATGACCAGCCATGTCCTCTAAACTCAGCAAGCAACAATTCATACTACATAGGTTGCTTGGATGCTCACCAAGAAAGAGTTGCAGGCATTTATAAAACTGCTTTTCTTGGCACCTTAATTCACTAACCAAAGGAGGGGCATTCGGGAAGAGATTAGATGCTTGCAGCAAGCTGACTGGAGTTTGATCAATCAAAGGGTGTTTCTATATAGACGATCGAGCATTGCATGCATATTGTTTTTTATACAACGAAACTAGCTTTGATCTTATATATGTGAGAGGAAGGAACTTATGATACACGACTGCTCTATCTATATAAGCAAGGTTTGCGAGTTTCCCTTCCCTTCTTTCTGTGTGCACGCTTTCAGTATTATATATTATAACGCGGTCAATTGCATCAGTGCAGGCTCCTTGAATCGCTATTCCATGGTAATAAATATAAGGCTTACTTGAAAGACCAGATAAATATAATAAGTCTAAATTAAAAGCAAAAATGACTATGGTCAACCCAGATATTAGAATTCCAAAGCGACACATTCTCATAGTGATCCTTGGCTTCATATACTCATCCATAAACGTCATTTTGAAAAAAATGTACATCCTCAAATGAAGTTTGGATGTAATTCTACTTCAATGTAACCTTTTCACAATCACAATTTCTTTGTTTATGTTGTTTTTCAGTTGCTAAAATCACAATAAGAGGATTAGGATTTTGGGCCACTAAAACAAGTTAACTTTTTAATGGGAGGAATCTTCACATGACAAAAAAGACAATATATATATATATATATATATATATATATGCAAAGTTTTGGGTAACATGGAATTTTATTTAGACTTCGGAAATTTTAGTTCTAAACTTATTTTCAATGTTCTTGCACCACATTATGTTTTAATGTGATACTATACTGAGTTGAATGGAACAATGCAAATTTATAAAGCTTTGTGCAAGATATCGAAGCAGTAATCTAAACCTGTTATAATTTTATTTGATTTCTGGTTAAAAATTGAGAAGAGTAACTTTAATATAATGATACGTTTATAAATATAAATTAAAAAAAAATTACAATTTTGTCACATATATTATAACCAAAATATAGTATACATTTAAACTACTTCTAAACTTAAAAGAAATCCAAATATTATAATATTTAAACTACTACTCAAATAAAATCGTATACATTTACAAAGTCAGAAGTGATTATAATGGATATTTACATATTTACAAAGTTATAGGCAATGTACAATTAAAAAAAATCCTAGTTACTGTGTACCACATTAAGTTGTTTTATGTAGCTATACAATATGATTTTATATAACACTATTAGGCAGATGATGTTTAAATAATTATAAAAATAAAAAATAACTATTACAACAAGGAGGAGGAAATAGAGGGACACATTGAACCTAGTATAGGAGGAGTGCAAGACAACAAAATGATGCAGCTTGTGTAGAACGATGACAAAAATAGTTCAACATCCGACTCTGAAAAAATTCCACCATTGGTGGATTCCGATGCTAATACTTATATGGGAACTCAGAGCTCTGAATCTAGTAAAATTTTATGGAATAGTGATCATAATCTATTGCAATTAGGTAGTGAAGAAGAAACAAGAAACATTGATATTCAATGCATAGAGCCAACATAGATTGTTACTATGGAAAAACAGGTCAATGTAATTGAAGAAATGCCCAAAAAGAGAAATGAAAGGACTGTTGATGACGTTCTTGATGATAAAGGAGGAAAAGTGGAACATGACCGACCTGGAAGGAAAGCTAGCAAAAAGGCTCAAGCCTCTCTTGAGCCATTGGATTTGGCGAAAGAAATTCAAAATAGAGATGCATCTTCTGGATTGCATTGGGAATAGGGAGCTGCAACACAAGCAACAGATCATCGCATAAGCATATGGAATTAAAATTTTATCGGAGGCTTGTTCGTTTGGCTTATCAGAGGCTTATTCAATAGTCCTCCATGGCTTCTAGTTTAGCTCCCGTGATTGTTCAATAGTAACTCGCAGCTTGCCTAGATGAATTAAATGGTAAGCGAAAACTCAATGTGGATGGGCGGCAATTGTAAATGGAGAGAATCTAACGGAGCAGTGTGATGGCAAGTCAAATGCGAGCTATCTAGGACGACGCTTCCTGGACCGCCGATGCCTTAATTCTTTTCATGTCGCCCCTTAATTCTTAGTGTGCCGATGTAATCGACAACTCAATCCTTATCTTGTTGATGTAAACTTAGTGCAATCCCCCAAAATACTCTATGCATGCCACTACATCCCTATTTACCAACGCACGATATTCACCAACCAACAATATTCATTACCTAATTTCACTATAGAAATTCATTAGTTTCAATAAACAATTAAAAAAATTTCTGGTCAAAGTACTTTCTAAAGAGATATTTTATTTGTTTCTTTTAATTTAATCCAAACAAGGTCTAAAATAATATGTTTTATTTGTTTCTATAATTCTACATAATAAAACAAGCTAATTTCATTAATGTAACTTTTCAAACTACAATTACATGGTTATATTTGAACTTGATAAAAACTCAATCAACTACATACCACATTTTAATTACAAATTTAATAAACTATATGATACACTTCAACATAGATTTATTTATAAACTATATCATTAAGTAATTAGTTTAAGAAGTATATATCACAAACTAAAAAAAGTAAAATAACACATTTCAACAAATATTTATTTTTAGTATAAAAACTCCCATCAATATTAAGTGAGATCTTAATACTTATACTAAAAAGAATTGTTTGAAGGGTAAATCTTTATCAAAATTCTATCTCTTGGAAATTCCACATATTAACAAAATACTCCCATAAAAATTTGGCCAACCATCATCATACAAACACGAATAAATTAGTCCTTTCTTGGAAGGATTATGTCCGCTCAGTTTCAATTTCATCCATACACTCATTAGTTTCAATTCATCCATACGTTCATTGTCATCACCTATTTGATTGTGACATGTTGCGTAAGGCACCACACTGAAAACACATCAAGAACAAAAAACTCATTAATCAAACACTTTACATGGTCGTAATCATAGCGTCCGTAAAGCAAGACTTCTGTTACAATAAGTTCTAAAATTCAAGCGTGAGAAAGCCCTAGACGCATTTGAAGTATCAAAGCTCTCATTGACTTGTTAATCCTTAGCATTTCAATGTAAATTGGAGGCTTAATTTTTAACTTTATGCAGCTTAATCTCATTGCTTTTCTATTCAGGGAATTAGCTGCATTGCAGCGTCAGCGTTTTTCTCTTGTTTTGTATAACATCATCTTGCTGCACCATGAGCGACTGGAACTCAAGCTTTAGCTTTTGAACAAACCTAAACTGTAACTTTTAAAAAGGAATATTAACACACCTAAACCGTAACTTTTAAAAAGGAATATTAACAAGCTTTCCGTTGATTACCGTGGAGAGCTTAAAGATGTTGAACTGAGCCGTCCTTCATCTGACCGGCTACCGCTAGCAATATCCTCGATAAGCCTGTCCTTCGGATGAGCAGTAGAAGAACACTCATACTGAGAATCCAATATATGGACGTCAGGGAGAGGAGCTTCACCTTCCAGTATCTGACACACTTGCCTTATCCCCAGCCTTCCCTTCGGCTCGTTATTGGAGCACAATAATCCCAGTTTCAACACCTTCTCCATCTCATCCGCGTCGTATTCATTCCCCAGCTTCGGATCCGCCGCATCGAGCGGACTTCCATTGGCATATAGCTCCCAGACCCAGTCCACCAAAAACACTCGTTCGACGTCCGTGGATAGATCCACGGGTTTCCTCCCGCACGCCACTTCCAACAGCAGAACGCCGAAGCTGAAGACGTCCGAGCTGGGCGTGGCCTTCCCCGTCTTTGTGAGCTCCGGCGCCATGTACCCCAGCGTTCCCATAAGGCGAGTTGTCTCGGGGTTCTTGCTGTGTTCATACAGCCGGGCGAGGCCGAAGTCTCCCAGTCGCCCGTTGAGCTCCGAATCCAGCAGCACGTTGCTCGACTTGATGTCCCTGTGGATGACCCTCTTCTCCCATTCGTAGTGCAGATAAAGTAGCCCTGCCGCCACGCCCTTCAGGATCGTGTATCTCCGAGACCACGGCAGAATGGTCGTCGTATTCCCAAATATGAGTGTATCCAGGCTGCCGTTGGGCATGTAGTCGTAAACTATGAACAGCTGCTTCTGCATCTTGCACCAGCCCCGGAGAGGAACCAGGTTCCTGTGCTGCATGCGCCCCAGGGTCGAGATCTCTGCCACGAATCCCTTCATGCCCTCTCTGAACTCCTTCGTCATAGATTTCACCGCGACTTCCTCGCCGCTGCCCGGGAGAACGCCTCTGTAAACCCTGCCGAAACCACCCTGGCCCAAAACATTTTCATCCCGGAAACCGTTCGTGGCGATGTTGAGGTCCCTGTAAGAGTATCTATGGGGCCAGAACTCACGCTCCCATTCTTCGATTGTTTCTCTGTTCTTGGCTCTTTTGAAAAACAAGGCTGCAATCACAACAGACAAGAGAACTAGAGTTGCCACTGTAACGCCCGCTATCCATCGCCGATTCGGACGCTTAGAATACAATTTAGCAAAGGAAGGGAGACGCGAGATATTGAGGTGGGGCGCCGGGCCTTCTGTGCTGAAGCTCCACGCGAAAACGTAATGGTCTTCGATGTAATTCCCCGTAGCCGCTGAAAAGCCAACGAACATCTTCTCTTGCAGAACGCCCTGCAGATTGATTTTCTGAGATATGAGCGGCTTTTGGGGTCTCGGCAAGCCTGCCAACGTTATAGTAACGTTGAGATGGCTTTCCAGATGGTCGTAATCGATCCAGGCCTGTATGTTGCTTCCGCTGTTGAGTCTGAATCCATGGAACTGCTCCCCACTCCAATATCCGGCATGCTCGGTCTTAACCGAGATGAGGCTGTTGATATCCACGCCCACATGGTTGTCGTCGGGGTCCTCCATTTCGACACCCTGGACCGTATCGAACTCCACTGCGAACAAGTGAGTGTATGGTTGCCTGTTGTTAGTAATGTTAAGCAAGCCCAGGTACTCGGATGGTAGACAGCCCATGAGAGTTGTGTAGGGCGTGACAAAGAAAGCTATTCCGTGCCCACCAGGGTCAAAGTGAGGATTCACCATGCTGAAAACGAAGGTAGTGCTGAAGGAGGAAAGCGTCTTGTTGCTTTTCATCTGCACGGGAGTTGAATACAGCGCCCGGCCGAGCACCCAATGGGTGTGATTTGTGAGAGATAGTGCGGAATGTGAACGGGTGAGTGAAGCAGCTGCGTGCAGGATCAGATTGGTTCCATTGAATCCGTCGAAGACAAAAGAGGTAGGAAAAACGGGTTTGACAAAAGAGAATAAAACCGTAAAAGAGACTAGACTGGTGACAAAGGGTGTTAGAAAAACAGCAAGGACACTATTTCCTCTCCAAGAATCCATCTATTTTCTTTCTATATTCGTGTCATATATTACTAGGAACACGCCATTACATATATAATATGGACACACAATGAACAAACGTATGGAGAAAGTTCGACCCCACAAAGAACCGGATAATCATATTCACCGCGAATGGAGAAAATTTGACCCAACAAAGGACTGGATACTCATATCAATAACGTATCGAGAAAGTTCGAACTGACAATTGGCCATTTTCATCATGCTTTCACTTATGAAACAACCACTCAGAAATTCTACGTACCAAATGGCAATAAATTATTGGTTGAAATGACCACACAATATCGTTTCCAAAGTTGGTGTAAAGCAAATATAATAGACATTACCATAACAAATATGAAAAAGGCTAAAAATAATCAAATGAATCGAATATTTTAACGTGAGCTATAACGACTAACACAAGTATAATCAATGCATAATGCTACTGTAACCTTATTTTACCGACAGATTTTCCGCGATCTCCGAGGCTATGAGTAGAGGGCCGTTGGCCTGTCTAGTGCATAAGGCTCGTTATGGTACCCGATTGGCTATTTTACAGAGAAAATCACATCCTTATCAATTGCTATTCCCCACAAGGTCACATCCACGTTTTACAACTTTTACTCACTTATCAAATGTTCAGGGTTCAAAATAGATAGGATTTTTTTGTTTTCAGCTAGGATTAGAGACTTACAATGATGGGTGGAGTATATACATCAACAATGGACATCTCCTGCATTGGCTGCGTTAAACGAAGAGTAAATGCTTTCTCGCCTTGATGGATCTTCACCAGAGATATCTTTGTCTCTCGCTTTACCACAATGAAAAAATGCGAACAGAGAAATAGATATCTCTGTGAGAACATAAACCTAAGTAATTTTTATCTCTCAACACAAGCTGAGAACATAAACCTATGCAATTTTTAAATCTCTCGAAGCAAATGCAGCTCTTGAAATTTTTGGTGACTTGATCTTGTATGTTCGAGATATAGTCCATGATGGTGACAACTAACAAGAACTCCATATATTCAAAATTTCTAATTATACAAGAACTCCAAGACATTCAAAATTTATAAATAGATCATAGAATGGACATAAGGCAAAGTACCCAAAATGACATGTCTACTTGTTAATCCCAAACGAAGAGATTACTAATGACTCAACCTTTGGATGGATTTGTACAATTGCGGGGTGCGAGGACAAAAAAAGGAATCATGCTTCATCCATGTGGCAAACAAAAAAAGGGAATCATGCTTCATCCATGTGGCAGACAAAAAAAGAGAATCATGTTTCATCCATGTGGAATCTTCTTGACGAGTCAACAACTTTCAAGCTTTTGTTGATCCAAAAAAAGGAATCATGCTTCATCCAGCATCTTCTTGACGAGTCAAAAAGGAATCATGCTTCATCCAGCATCTTCTTGACGAGCCAAAAAGGGAATCATGCTTCATCCATGTGGCATCTTCTTGACGAGTCAACAACTTTCAAGTTTTGTTCATCCTTGAAGCTCAAAGGTAAATGAATCATTATCATCAGTCACTCAGTTCATCCTCACGAGTGATCGGTTCGTTTACCTTAATTGTTTGAAAGGTCTATGGATAAGTTGGCACATGGGTATGAGAAAGCAAAATTATTGTGGGTGTTGTGTTTAATGTTATGAGAATTTTATTACATGTTTTTTTGGGCATTCTTTTTATTTTTATTTTTTATATAGTGGTAAATTTTAATTGGTTAATTAGGTTAAGTAATCACGTAGAAATGGATATGGTTTAAAATCTAAAACTTAAAATAAATTGATTATTTCCATAAAAATGTATTATGAATTATTAATATGTTTTTTTAAGTGAATGTATTTTCATGGGAAGTATAATTAATATTTTTTTTTAATAATTTTGATATTTTTTAATAGATAATATGAATTTTAGGTAATGGCATTATATATTTTGAATGTCTTACAGATGTATGTTTTTGAATGAATTTAATAATCAAAAACAACAAATTTAATTGATTTTGAATGTTAATTTATTTTTTGAATTATCAAAATTTTGAGAAAAAATCAAATCATTAATTAGTTATTTAACTTCACTATATTGAAAGGTTAATGTTATTGGTTCATTTCCACTTCCATTACACCTCCATCTTTAATCCAATGTGATTGAAAATAAATATGGAAGGGATTCCCAAATCTTGTTCACCTTCTTCAACCCCATCTCATATTCAGTAATCTCTTGCTATTTTTTCCCACTACCTAATTGACCGTCCACCCATCTCCCCATTCCTTAGATCTTCTTCCATTCCCCTCTTTTTTGACTTATTTCATTCGACCTAGATATATAAACAAACCCCATCCCATAATTCAACTCTCTTCCCTCTTCATGTAATATCAAACAAACCCCATTCCATAATTTATCTATTTTCTCTCTTTATGTAATAGATTCTATGAGAAAACATTAGGAATTAAATTTATCTATTTGATTAATTTAAAAATTAAAAAGTTCATAAACTATTTACCCAATTTCTATAAAATAAAATAGTTTTATTAAAAAATCACCAAAATTATCTAGAAACTACAAAAAAAACTTGCTAATTTTTTTAATACAAATATTATCATTCCAATGCCTACATGTACCCTCTTCATTTCCACAAGCCAATGTTGTTCTATAACCCAACACGCTATCTCAAATGAGTCCCTTTTAAACAAAAGATACTGAAAACAACCACCAAACACACATGCGAAACCAACCATTTAATTAATTCTACTTTGAAGTAATGGTTAGGTTACCAAGAAGATTACACTACTTCTCATTTTTCTAACATTTTACTTTTAGGTGTAAGTGGTGGGATCCCTTTGATCATAGTAGCCTAAAGGAAGATTGTGATAATGGATGATATGCATTAACTCTGAAGATGTGCGATTAAAATGAGGAGGCTTATGTTTTACCAGAGCACTACAATCAACATGTCTTTGAGAACAACAATGTTAGTAAGCACAAAAGATAGGTAGGGCCATGGAAACAAACAAGGATATATACATGTTTTACTTTAACTTTTATATTGTGGATGTGGCATTTATTATGGTTTCTACTCTATCAAGTTTTAAGATTTTTTTTTAATGGATTCTACTATATAATTTCATTCCTATTACATCAAACTTTATAGGGTAATTTGTGATTAAATTAATTTAAGTTCTAAACTAATTAGAGCTAAAATTGGGGTATAAGTAAAAAAATAATAATTAATGAGATTTCAAAAAATTGTTTGGGTATATTTATGCTTTATTAGTTATGTCAACTTCAAATAATTCTTGAAAATGTTAATACAATATCAAAATCATTTTTTTTCTTTATTTTGCAACCATCATCTTGAAAAAATAATTAAATGGTTTTAGAGCTCTAAGATATTTAATGAATTATGAATCAATTTTAAGTATACAATATTCATGTTCTCTCCTTTTCATGAATTATAGATCAATTTTAAGTATAAGATCTTCATGTTCTCTCTTTTTGTAGGCTTAATATCAATAACTCATGAATGTTAATTTATCTTGAAAAAATAATTAAATGGTTTTAGAGCTCTAAGATCTTTAATGAATTATGAATCAATTTTAAGTATACGATATTCATGTTCTCTCCTTTTCATGAATTATAGCTCAATTTTAAGTATAAGATCTTCACGTTCTCTCCTTTTGTAGGCTTAATATCAACAACTCATGAATGTAAATTTATTTGTAGGTCTTATTTTTATAAATGTTCATATTTAATATAAAAAATTAGATTTAATAATCAAATAAATTGTTTTAAAAACTTAATCAAATCTTATATAGAATTATTTTCATAATTTAATAAGAAAGACATTATCATTGTATAAAATTGTAGGAATAATTTTGTTAGATTAAACTACTATAATTTAATGTAATCAATATCAATAATAAGTTGGGTAAGAAAAAATTTAAAAATTAGATCTAATAGAAAAATAAAGAATAAAATAATTTTTATTTATTTATTTAATCAAGAAAGACCTAAGATTTCACTTTCCATTTGGGGGTGGTAGGTGTGTGTGGGAAGGGGCAAGGGTTATCTTAATCCCATATGGAAATCTAGAGTTGCACTACTTGTGGGCACTAAGAACAATGACAAACAATCCACCACTTTTATCCTAAGAGTTTTACTTCTTTAGTCCCACCAAATCAAGTTTGCCATGATTTTTGGAGACTCCTCCTTCATAATTAATCAAGCAATGAAAGAGATAAATAAGGATGAAACAAAATTGTCTAAAACCTTTCAAATAATTCATGGACTTCTTGCCTCCTTGGACAATGCTAAGATCTTCCATACCTAAACACACATAAACACACATATTATTTATTTTCGTAAGATCCCAATCCACCCCCTAACAATGGAAAGTGGAAAAGGAAAGGAATTAAATAGGTTTCAAATCATAGAACATCATAATGGTAAATACATAGAGCATGAGGGAGAAATAATTCTCCCGCATGCCTTCTATTACCTCACTCATATACTTTTAGTCTCAACAATGTATCAGTTTATGGAACAATTATTGGAGTTCTCTTAAATAGGTGGGATAAGATGGAGGGGAATAGTTCTACTGCAATGCTCTTGGATGGAATTTGTAGTAGTTGTTGGATTAAAGATTCTATGGATGTTTCTGATGGGATATACCTCCTCATAGTGGAGTCATGCTCTCATATTTTATAATATTTCTACCTCACTATTGACTAGGGTAAGTGAATTTTTCGGGCCTCCCTGGTATGTTCCTCATGCTTAATGGTTTTTACTTTGTATTTTTGTTTAAAAGGAACACTATTGATCGTTCTGTGTTCTTCGGGTTATAAATTTGATTTTATTTTCACAAAACTTTCCAGAACTCCTTGAAGAAGACCTCTAGTTAAGGTTAGGACTCCCACAACAACCTCAACAGATTTGGAAGTGACTCAAGGGGATGTGTTAGAAAACCCTATTCTTTCAATCTATATTGAAAAACCCTATGGCTTTGATTGGCATAGTGGTGATGGGAATGGAGAGATCAAAAGGATATTTACATGGATGACAGGGAAATTGGAATGCATGAAGTAAACCATTGAATACCTCAATATTCAGATGGAAAAACAATAGACCAAACAAGAAGAGTTGGAATCTAAGCACAATGACAAAAACTTGAAATATGATAAGCTAGCATATGATTTTGAGATGCATTACAATATCATTCCAGGGTTTGTGTGCCATTCAAAATATATGGATGGTTTCCCAAATGTTTCCATAGGTTCTATGAAAGAAAGGGATGTTCAAGAAGACATGTTGTAGCATACTACCTCGTTATAGATAAAGAATTAAAATGTGTGTGAAGACTGAGGCCCTGATTGAGATGATGTATCTTTGGAGGAATCCCATAGTGGGAATAAATTTGTTCTTGATTAACATTCCTTATATTTTTTAGGTGCATTTTATTACTACGACATGTAAGGCAATATAAGTACAAATAAGTAGGAATTCCTCAGGATTTCTTCTAATGGATGTCACTATGAAGAATGAAGAATACTTTATTTTGGACCAACTCAATAGAGAAACTTTTTAAAGTTTTTTTGAACTCCGTATACTATTGTGGCTGTTTGGATTTTCAAAAAACCCCCTTTAACATGAAATTATACCCATTTTTATAAAAATAAATAAAAATTTATTGCACTCTCCATTTGGACAAATCTCCAACAAATTAACAATAACCAAATGGTAAGAGAATCACATGAACTTCTATCTTTGTTGGTTCTATTGCAATGTTGCACTTATCATAACATGACCAATAGCTTATCTATTCTTAATTATCACATTTTAAGCTATTTTTTTAGTTATATAATATTGACAAGTATATGGGTTGATACTTAATCTTTTTAATGTAGAAAAAAAGGATTTAGAGAAACCCAAATTAGAGTTTAATTTTTGGTATTGTTATAGCATAAATTAGCACTTCCACGTTTGTGATGGTGACCTCGCAAAGAGACACATAAGTCACCAAGATTGCTCATCAAAATGTACTTATCATCATTGGAAGAATCCCTAAAAATGAGTCTACATGATGGTCATAACCCTCAGAAGACAATCCCATTGTTTCCTAGCTGAAATCACTGAGTTACAAGAAAAATTGAGGCCCTGTGCACCTTTCTATTCTACAGAGTGAGTGGACATGCTCCTTTCCCTTCAGTGGGGCATGTGGGCTAAGAAAAGTGCACAAAAAATATAAAAAATTATGAAAAAACATGAAATAAAGGAAGTTTCAAGGTTACAAATCCTAAAACTACTTGCTAACTATCCCAAACACTCATAAAAAGAGGATATGATAAACAAAGAGAGGAGACCACATGCTGTTAAAGTTATGCTGGAGTAATTTCTCAACTCGTTTGAGATTACATGCCCCATTTCCCCATAGTGACCCCTATCCATGAGTTGTCTTTCATTTGTTGTTGAAGTCATTTCCCTTGTATGAATTCTCCCTTATACACCCTTAGAAGATAAAGAACTTGGGAGTTGGAGCACAAGTGGTTCGAGTGACGAGGGACCTAATCAAAGCTTTTGAAAGGTGCCAAGATGGTGGAGAGGTAATATGTAGATCATTCTTAGTGTCTATTAATGGAAATTTCTAATTTTTCCTTCCCCCAAATTCATGTCTAAATATTGAATTGCTCAATCTTTGTTGGTTAAATAATACTAGTCTCTTTAGTAGATTAATTAAGATTATTTGTGATTATATCAATGTATTTGTTTTGATTTTTATTTCTATTGGTGCCATAAATCTTGTGAGGAATTTTTTTTTCTCTTTTGCAAACATTGAACTATTGGAATGGAGCATGTCAAATATGAAGGATGTGAGCAATATATGAAAGGCCAATCTTTTGGAAACAAGTTCCCCTTCTTCTTTTATCTCTCTTCAATGTTTTTTTTTGTTTTTTGATTGGTTGATTTCATATATTAGGTCTATTTGGAATGTCAACTTAGAGAAAATTAGGTCATATTTGTTAGTTTTTTAGCATAAATTCAATAGATCTAGGATCTTAACTAAAAGAACAACATGTACAACATATCAAGCATAAGAGACAAGAGACAAGAGACACAAAACATTTCACCGGGGAAAACCAAGAAGGTGAAAAACCCCGCAACTTCCTCAGAGATAGAATAAGCATCAACACAAGGATCACCATGATCAAACCCAAGAGATAGATATCTTCAGCGGAATGCTCCTCCTCCACTTGTGCGCACCCTTCTCTTCTCTCACTAATGTGAAGTGAGTGAATGAGACAATGTGTAAAATGAGAGAGTCACACTCTCTATTTATACACTAACTTTCACTTGACCTTTACTCAACTAGGTCGGCCTCAAATTAACCATTTAACATAATGCTAACTGGGCCGACCCCTACTAAGGTGGTCTAATAACCCTTTGACCCACATGACTCATACAGGGCCGACCCCATCAAGGTGGTCTAATAACCCATCAAGTATAAGTTACGACCCTTACAATATAACTTGCAACACATGCAAGTACACATGACGACACTTCCAATCAGAGGAATAATACATCTCCATTGGGGATACAACAAAGTACAAATACAATATACAAGTGAATATCTTCCAAAGTTACAAATACATCAACACTCCCTCTTAACTAGGAAGGTATTATCTTGAAACTAGTCATCAATACATATAGGCACAAGTCTTCAATTCTGGAGCTGGATCATCATCACTGGATCACGGAACATCATCATCATCACTGCTATTGCTATCTCAATCAATCTCCAATCTACTCGTCATAGGAAGTTCTATAGAGCCAACCCTTTTTCATGCTGGATGTAGGCCTAGCCTCCATGTAGGTCTTCAACATCTCTGCAAGCAAGCCATCAAGTAGGTAGACCTCAGGACTAATTACACTGCCTCTTCAAAACCTGCAAGATCTCTCAGGACTGATTATATGCAACCACAAAACTTGCAAGAGCATCTCAGGACTGATTATATGCCTCTGCAAAACTTGTGTACCCTACTGTCACATCATCATCTTCAGATCACCATCATCGTCCACGTCCACGGAGCACAACCCAGATGCACACACACAACACTTATATACATCGGCATGGGAGGACCTACCTACCACCATCCGAGAATGGCTCAACACTTACATCACGACCATGGGAGGAATCTCCTACCACCATGTCACCATGGGAGGAACTAACTTCCACCATGTCAGAAAGGCACATCACTTACATCACGACCATGGGAGGAATATCCTACCACCATGTCACCATGGGAGGAACTACCTGCCACCATGTCGAAAAGGCACAACAATTACATCAATGACCATGAGAGGACTCTCCTACCACCATGTCACCATGGGAGGAACTACCTACTATCATGTCGGAACAGCCCGACAATTACATCAACGACCATGAGAGGACTCTCCTACCACCATGTCACCATGGGAGCAACTACCTACCATCATGTCGAAACAGCTCATCCAACCCTTACATCTCACCATGGGAGAACCTACCTACCACCATGTGAGAATGGCCCCAACCCTTACATCTTCACCATAGGAGGACCTATCTACCACTATGTGAGAATGGCTCGTGTGCATCTATGTCTCCGGACTCATCACTTCCCTTTGGAGGGAATCTCGATCTGAAGTACACCAAGTCTCTCTCTGAAGTATTCAAACTTCACTCTGTCCAGCGGTTTGGTCAACACATCGGCTATCTGCTCGTCCGTCGCAACATACAGGAGCTTCACTGCTCCTCTCTGCACCATATCCCTGATATAGTGGAACTTGACTCAATGTGCTTCGACCTGTCATGGAACACCGGGTTCTCTGACAACTTCACACAACTCTGGTTGTCACAATATATACAAGTATCACTCAACTGGAGATCAAACAAATCAGACAATAGCTTCCTAAGCCATACTGCCACACAACTAGCTGAACAAGCTGCAACATACTCTACTTTGGCTGTACTCAGTGCTACACAGGACTGCTTCCTGCTAAACCAAGAGATCATACCAGATCCCATACTGAAGCAACACCTCGAAGTGCTCTTCCAATCAATTACACTGCCTGCCCAATCTGAATCAACATAACCCTCCAGGTTAAACTTTTGATTCGCATCATACTTGAGCCCATATTCAACTATACCCTTCAGGTACCTCAAATATGCTTTGCATCTATCAGGTGAACATGTCTTGGATTTGTTAGATACTGGCTCAAGGTGTTCACCGAAAAGCAGATGTTTGGTCTCGTATTCGTCAGGTACATCAAGGACCCAATCATCTAACGATACATCATGGAACCAACCGGATCAAATGAAGCATCACACATAAGCTTTAGTTTCGATGCCATAGGTGTGGCCATGGCCTTGCAGTCCATCATCCCGAACCGATTCAGGATCTCTACTGCATACTTCCCTTGTCCAAGGAAGATCCCATCTACACTTTGCCACACCTCCATGCCTAGAAAGTAATGCATCATCCTTAAGTCCTTCATCTCAAACTCGGCAACAAGATTCCTCTTCGTATCAGTGATCAATCCATTCTCACCTTGTTACAAACAGATCATTCACATACAATAGGAGTATCATTGGATTTCCTTCCTCAACCTTGTAGTAAAGGTTGGAATCCGCTTTACTCTTAGTAAATCCCAAACTGGATAGGAAGCTGTCTATTCTATCGTACCAGGTCCTGGGTGCCTGTTTCAAACCATACATGGCTTTCTTCAACCTTGCCTTATATTTCTCTATGCTATCATCTGCAGCATGCTTGATCTTATAGAACCACTTGTAAGTCACCACAGACTTCCCTTTTGGTCTTGGGATCGCATCCCAAACATCATTCTTCATGATCAATTGGTATTCCTTAATCATGGCATTCTTCCATTACTGCATCCCAAATCCTGGGAACTTCAGATTCTTCAATATCTTCAATAGATAGTTTTATTTGAATTTAGTTTGATGGAACAAATGTTGTAGTCCTTTTTTTGTAGGTGATTGTACACGATCTTTCCTACAAGTCAGATTCAATTGCATGATTAGAAACTTCTCATAGTTTTTCAAAAACACATTCTTATGCATAAAGACATATGTCATACAGTCATGCAATTATCTCTAGCCAATGCTTCAATACAATATTTATCCATATCTCGTATTCACACGGTAACTTTATAGATGCCTTCCATCTCTACCAAAACATTTGTTAAGAGTGTGCACAACTCCCAACATGTTAGCAAAGAGGTTTCATTCTAGATAAGTAGCAATGGAATGTTGTACAGTGCCATATGCCACTTACCCATCACATGCATATTAGTAGTATACTATTCATTAATGCAATTATTCTAATATGCATAATACACAACCTGTTATCCCTAAAGTTGAACCCTGACTGCTAGGGTCAAGCTTAGAGAAATCTTTTTCAGTAAACACAGTTTAATTGGGAAACAACTTTGTAGATTTAGGTGGTAGGAAGACCAACACTACAGAAATCAAGCTAAATTTGAAAGCGAATATTGAACAACAGTATATGTATCACAATCAAGACTAATAAGACAAAGATAAGAGTATGACTTATGAAAGACATGAACCAGGTTCTGCATTAAGCACTTTAAAGATAACTTCACATTTAACAATGAGAATCTAGCAATGGATTTAAGACCATATACCAGACAAAATCACAAAAACATGAAATTCAATTATTAAAGCAGAAAGCAGGTTCATATGAACATAATCATTTCAAAGCAGCTTATTAGATCAACACAAAATGAAATGTATGCAAGCCCTTGCCACTCGAGTATCAGAATTTCCAAACCCCTACCTCAGCCCCCTCGGATGGAACTCTCCTTCCTCTTACATTTCAAAACCTGCTTTAAATAGAAAGATTTACATTCAAATTAATCTCGAATCAACTTTCTGCCTGAATATCCGGACTTGATTGAGTCAAATACTTTTTGAATCTGGAAGTAATCCTCTGCCACGTTCTGTATCTGCCATATACACTCCAAATATGGAAAAGAAATTCAATTGATGATCTTCTGCTTGAAATCAAGGATTGAATGCCTGAAGAAGTCAATTTGTCTCATAATACTCTTTGCCTGGAAATGTGGATCCATTCCTTCAACTGTCTTTGCAACACTTTGTCACCTAAAATCTGGAACTAATAAAGCTATTTGATAACTTAATTGCCAACTATTGATACCAGGTGTCCTGGAAATCTAGAAATGATCCTTTTACAAAATCTACGACTACCATATGATGTGTGAGCTTGGAATTAAAGATATATTGCTTGAACAAAAATATGGAACCGCTTCTCAATTGACCGTGATAGCCTGGAGTTATTGGATTGATCCTTAGTAATTTCAAACTCAATCCCTTTAACATCGGGCTTTATAATTTCTACAACTCAAAACCCTTTACACATTGATTCAATGACAAAAAAAAGATTTACAGTTATTTTGTCACTCTCGGGTGCTACAATTTATTGAAACATCAAGAAATATCCTCTTCACTACGCCGAGTCTTCAAAACTTGCAAAATGATGAAACTATGGATTTCTTGCACATTTGGTAGCGTATGCAGATTGCCATCTTTCATCTTTAAATCTTCAAATGCTCTCTCACTTGTTTCATCTCTAAATCGGAATCTTCATGCACAGCAATTACTTAGACACTTAACCACGTTTCTGGATGAATTGAATAACGCTCTTCTTTGTTGACAATGAAAATAATGAACACGCTGTTCATAAGCTTGAAAACCTTACAATCAATGGCATTGATCGGCACTTCTGGACGAGGTTTTTTTAAATGATTGACAATTCTTGCTGGATGCTATTATTTGGAACTATGTGTTGGTGGCGCACTTAACATTGGGCATTTGTCATTTTGTGTCTTTCTGGCATCTTCTGCATCTTCTGTATGTATGTGGCTTTATCTCTAAACAAATCCCCCTTTGAAATACTTAATATAATACTTGGGATTTGTGTGTGATGCTTGGACATCACCGTGACCACTAGTGGTAGTAGCACAATCACCATCTTCATACTAATGAACACACCAATCAATGAAATATTCCACAAAACTCCGCGAAGTATCCTTTTCACTACTTTGAAGAAACTTCTGAATTTGAATTGGCATACTCAACACATGGTGAACTGAGTGCTTATTGACAACAGTAGCTATGATGTGCTGTGGCATGAAATTTATTATGACTTGGAGGCTGAGCTTGATAATCAATACCCAATAACATTTTGCAAAGCTAGACAAAACCAATAGTTGTTTGCAACAGAGCTCGAGCATTTGGGTTCTTTTCGGCACCTCCTGCTGGCATGTAGTGCATAGTATGGTTACATGGATACTTTCAGGTGGGACCAAAGATTGGATACAAAGGCCCTTTCCCGAAACTCATGATTTCAATCAGTCATGGAGATGGTGCTGCCAGAATATAAACAATTTTGATGGGATAAGTCTAGTGACAACATCTGGCTCCATCTGGGATGGAGACTTCCTTGTAAGGCTCCAAGAACCTAGTAGTTCCAATGGCCTTTCGTAATCCATCTCTGCAAGCTGTAACAATGCTCTGCTTACCATTCACTTACTAATGCCATTTTCCATTGGGCTGGAGTCTTTATTGTCCAATGCTAACTAGAAACCAAATTGCAAACTAAACTGTTGATACATTGCTTAACTGAAAACAAATCCACTGAATTCAGACTGGAAATGAAATACTCAAAAAGTGAGCTTATTTATTTACACTGTCCACACTTGAGCAATCAAAAACATATTCTCAAATATAGGAACATTTCCAATATAACCAATCCAAAAGTTTATGAATTAGATGAACTTTGCTTCCATCTCTGAGCAGACATAAGACTGAGAATACTAGAAAGCATAAAAAATAACCATCCAAAAAACCATACTCACAAATCTGAAATTTTATGGTCAAAAGGTGAAGAATGCAAGACTTATCACTCTGTTTGTTTTCCATGTAACTTCCCACAGGGTCAAAGGAATTGCTAGAAGAAGTAATTCGACAAAAGGTAACTACCTCATCTTTTTGTTTCTGTGAAATCTCTTCTTCATTGATGACATCAAACTTTTGTTCTTGAAGTGTTGAAAATGGAAATAAAGGAAACCGAAGATTACCTCTTGTATCTCTGCAATCTTCAACTATTCTGACAGATATTGATTCAAGAATGGAAGATATAAGCACGCTGATTTATGGAAACTGCTTATCAACCACTGGTGAAGAACAAAGTTGTGTAGGCTGCTCTTGTAAATCCTTGAGATCTCCTTCATTGTTTTTCAAAGACTCTAACTCATGGCTACCATAAATTAGACCACTGTTGCAAAATTCCATTTCTATTGGAACAAAAAATTGTTGTTCAAAAATGACTTCAATATTTTTTTTTAAATTCTATTTGACAGTCATGAAATATCGGTTTCTGGTCAGATTCTTTAGACAAAGAAAAAACTCCCCGTTCTTGACCTTCAAGATGGTTTTCTTTGTAATCATCAAATAAATGAGGACTGATATATAATCTCCTGTATGCTGATTTAGAAAATTGTTGCTCCAAGTCATCTGGATATATATCATAAATGGGATGACCTGCATAACTCTCAAGATGATCTTCAACACAGTCAACTTGAAAAACATCCCCAATAGGTTCACGATTAAAAACATCATGAAGAGTATTTTCTTGTCTTTCCAAACCTCCTAAAAGAGTCTGCATATCTTCATCATAACCTAGTTGATCTTCAAAAATTTCTGAAATTTGAATTTCAACAATCTTCACTTCTTGAGGCTCTTTGAAAAATGGCAGTGCATGAGTAGTCTGATCTTCATTGTCAAAAGTTTCATCATTAAAAATATGTTGAGGATCCCTTTGAACAATGGTTGGGTCATCAAAAAGCTTAGGAAGAGCATTTTGATCATCTGGACAATTAGAAGCTTCTTGAAAAATATGGGGAACGATTGTTTCTATAGAAATATCTTCATTCCAAGGCTGATCTCCATTGCTAAAATCATTTTCAACATGACTTAAAACAACAACATGGTTATCATAATGATCACAGGATTCTTCCTTGACAGAAAAATCTAAAAATGTTTCCTCTTCATCTTCAATAAATTATGAATCCACATCTTCTTCACTACATGTTCTGAGTCCTTGATTATACTTATCATCATGACTTCTTGAATCACAGATTGTATTATGGGAATCAGCTTGCTCGCAACAATCTTTCAAAAGGAATTCAGCTAAGAACATATACTTACAATGTTTTCTGAAACATGCATGGAATTCTTTCAATGAGGAAATACTAGCAGCTGGCAGAGACCAGTACCACTCCCGAGCATCACCATCCAAGGAGTACATGAACATCTTCATACGAACATCTTCGTGCTATAGATCTAGAAGATCCATGCACTCATGAAATTTGAGGAGGTGTTCTGCAAGGTTGTCTTCTTTCTCCTCTTTGAAGATAGGCAAAAAATGTCCCCACTCTGACATAGTCGGTACTGGATGCGGGAAACCAGTACCTTCAGAAAATTCAAGAGGTGCAAACCTCTGAGCCACCATGGCAACCATTAGATCATTGGATGGCATTCTGGATCTTTAATAAATGGAGTCGCCTCTGGATTCTTCGGAGTCGCCCGGTGAAGAAATCTGCAGTCATATAAATGTCCACTCCTTGTTCACCGTCAAGAAGAGGATCTAATCAATATCAAACCCCGAGGAAGATGACTTTGCTTTCCTCCGTCCCCGGCAATGGCCCAAAAAGATGTTATCCCTAAAGTTGAACCCTGACTGCTAGGGTCAATCTTAGAGAAATCTTTTTCAGTAAACACAGTTTAATTGGGAAACAACTTTGTAGATTGAGGTGGTACGAAGACCAGCACTATAGAAATCAAGCTAAATTTGAAAGCGAATATGGAACAACAGTATATGTATCACAATCAATACTAATAAGACAAAGCTACGAGTATGACTTATGAAAGACATGAACCAGGTTCTGCATTAAGCACTTTAAAGATAACTTCACATTTAACAATGAGAATCTAGCAATGGATTTAAGACCATATACCAGACAAAATCACAAAAACATGAAATTCAATTATTAAAGCAGAAAGCAGGTTCATATGAACATAATCATTTCAAAGCAGCTTATTAGATCAGCACAAGATGAAATGTATACATGCCCTTGCCACTCCAGTATCAGAATTTTCAAACCCTTGCCTCAGCCTCCTCGGCTGGAACTCTCCTTCCTCTTACATTTCAAAACCTGCATTAAATAGAAAGATTTACATTCAAATTAATCTCGAATCAACTTTCCGCTTGAATATATGGACCTGATAGAGTCAAATACTTTTTGAATCTGGAAATAATCCTCTACCACGTTCTGTATCTGCCATATACACTCTAAATCTGGAAAAGAAATTCAATTGATGATCTTCTGCTTGAAATCAGGGATTGATTGTTTGAAGAAGTCGATTTGTCTCATAATACTCTGCCTGGAAATGTGGATCCATTCCTTCAACTGTCTTTGCAACACTTTGTCACCTAAAATCTGGAACTAATAAAGCTATTTGATCAATTAATTGCCAACTATTGATACCAGGTGTCCTGGAAATCTGGAAATGATCCTTTTACAAAATCTACGACTACCATATGATGTGCGAGCTTGGAATTAAAGATATATTGCTTGAACAAAAATCTGTAACTACTTCTCAATTGGCCGCTATAGCCTGGAGTTGTTGGATTGATCCTTAGTAATTTCAAACTCAATCCCTTTAACATCGGGGTTTATAACTGCTACAGCTCAAACCCCTTTACACATTGATTCAATGACAAAAAAAAAACATTTACAGTTATTTTGTCACTCTCAAGTGCTACAATTTATTGAAACATCAAGAAATATCCTCTTCATTGCACCGAGTCTTCAAAACTTGCAAAATGATGAAACTACGAATTTCTTGCACATTTGGTAGCGTATGCAGATTTCCATCTTTCATCTTTAAATCTTCAAGTGCTTTGTCACTTGTATCATCTCTAAATCAGAATCTTCATGTACATCAATTACTTAGACACTTAACCACGTTTCTAGCTGAATTGAATAACGCTCTTCTTGTTGACAATGAAAATAAATGTTGTTCATAAGCTTGAAAACCTTACAATCAATGGCATTGATCAACACTTTTGGACGGGTTTTTTTTAAATGATTGACAATTCTTGATGGTTGCTATTATTTGGAACTATGTGTTGGTGGCGCACTTAACATTGGGCATTTGTCATTTTTTTGTCTTTCTGGCATCTTCTGTATGTACGTGGCTTTATCTCTAAACACAGCCCCCTTTGAAATACTTAATATAATACTTGGGCTTTGTGTGTGATGCTTGGACATCACTATGACCACTAGTGGTAGTAGCACAATCACCATCTTCATACTAATGAACACACCAATCAATGAAATCTTCCACAAAACTCTGCGAAGTATCCTTTTCACTACTTTGAAGAAACTTCTGAATTTGACTTGGCATACTTAACACATGGTGAACTGAGTGCTTGTTGACAATAGTAGCTATGATGCATCGTGGCATGAAATTTATTATGACTTGGAGGCTGAGCTTGATAATCAATACCCAATAACCTTTTGCAAAGCTAGACAAAACCAATAGTTGTTTGCAACAGAGCTCGAGCGTTTGGGTTCTTTTCCACACATCTTGCTGCCATGTAGTGCATAGTATGGTTACATGGAAACTTTCAGGTGGGACCAAATATTGGCTACAAAGGCCCTTGCCTGAAAGTCATGATTTCAATCAGTCATGGAGATGGCCCTGCCAGAAAATAAACAATTTTGATGGGATAAGTCTAGTGACAACAACCTAACTCTAGAAACATAAGTATATACATCATTGAACAACATTATTTAAACAATCAGAATATACAAGAAATGACAATTCAAATACTTATCTTTGTTTGTTTGTTGGGTGGACTCCCTCTTGATCTTTGCTTCCTAGAGTGCTCCCTTTTGATCTTTGCTTCCTTGCAGGAACTATTCGAGTGTGCTCCCTCTTGATCTTTGCTTCTTGGATTACCTGTCCTTGAACTTATACTCATCCTGGACCACTATGCATTCTTAACTGTGCACTAGTGTCATCATTGTGTTATCCTCAAGATCTCATACATAACCATACATACATTAGTATAATCTCAATACTATCAAAACATTATGATCCTAAATAATCTTATGTATGGTCATGATCATTTCACACACAGGTAATTTATCACAATCATTAGTATTCAAGGTTTCAGGAAGGACTTCTATTACTCATGCATATTCTTATTGATCATAGGACTCTTCATATCATCAATCAAGGTAAGAAACATAATATGCATAAACTGTTGATTACTTTAAACTTCTAACTTCAAGAATAATCATTCATACAAAAGTATAAGATCCTAACACAAGGTAGGATTCTAACCTTATATAGGAAAAACATACCTAGTTATCATGTTTTCTTAGTTATGTCTAACATACCCAAACAATGTCTTCTTGTTCTCTTCAATGACTTGTGCTTAGTAACCTGCATAACTCATAAGTTAATAATTGTAGAACCAAGTTATACATACCTCGTAAGTAGAGATTCTATGTGATCCATGACTATGGATGAGTCTTTGTCTTCATGTCACCATGGTCATATGTTCTTGATCTAGAAATTTCTTGATGTACCTTTCATGTTAGCGGACAACATCAACCTCATACAACACCATAGTGCATTAGTACAATCATAAGTGTCATAACCCTAACCAATGAATGTCTTCTATCATTCACATGCATTCATACTTTTACTAGGGCGATAAGACAAGTCTAACATTAACCAAGATTGTACTAACCTCAATACTATGAAGGCAAACATATCATAAACTTAATCATGAACATATTTCAAAACATACATGTATGAGTCATACCTGTCGAGATTGCTTCTAGTCTTCTTATGTAAGGCCTTAGCCTTATCTCCCTATGGAACTGGAACTTCTTCACTTATGCAGGCATCCAATTCATTCTCTTCTAGGATTAACCCAATCCTCTTGATTTGTAGAAATTGGATTTGGAGCTGGATTAGGGTTTGTCAGAGAAACCCTAAAAATTCAAACTTTGAAAATCAAACTTTTGAAAGGATAGAAAGATGTGCCTTGATGAGCTTATCAAGCTGGTATACTCAGAATTTGAAAACTGCAAAGTTTCACCCTTCAAAATTGCCTTTGAAACTTCCGGATCTTCTAGACAGGATCCCGAAGTAGGGTTTGATAAAGCCCACCCTTCTGCCCAACCAAAAGGTTCGATCCAAAGCTCTAAACTTCAATTTTTCTGAGGAGCTTCCATCTGTGGTCACAGACTTCAAAAATTCCAACTTTTGCAGGAGCCCTAATTTTCCACCTTTCCGATCAAAATCCCGAACTAGGGTTTGATCAAGCCCAACCTTCTGCCCAACCAAAAAATTCGATCTTGGTCTCTAAATTTTGATTTTTCTGAGGATCATTCAGCCGTGGTCTCTGATTCCAAAAATTCCAACTTTCTCTGAAGCCCTAAATTCCCGCAACAGTGATAAGACAAGAATGAAGGTGCTCAGAATCCAATTCTGTTTTGACATAAATATGCACCTGATTATTTCTGGTACATCTATGAAATTATGAATCCACATGGTCTAAACCTTCAGCCTCTGGTATCCTGACTTGTCTTCTTTCTAACCCCATAGTTCTGACCTCAATTGGATTCTCTGAGAGAGAGTTATGCCAAGTGTTGCAACGTGACCTGTTTATGGGATAAAAAAGGAGAGCTAACTTGTACGGCATGCCACGTGTCACTGGTTACCTTCGGCCTCTAAAAACCTTACCTGAGAAACTAAATTCCATTCTCTACCTGTCAATTTTTACTAAATTTCATTTGGAGCTTCCTAGCCCAAGTTGTGACCCTTTTTCCTAGGTCACCTGTTTATGACTGAGATCTGGAAGAGACAGAAACCCTATATTGTACTGATCATAAATCACAAAGTACAACGAATCAGATGCTGTGCTTTGGACACAAGGTACATGGGGATATTATATGCGACCTGTAAAGGTTTCAGAACCTAAAACTTCGCCAAAATGGATTTATAGATAAAGTTCTACGATGATTGGTTTTTGCTATATCAAGCCCTAGCTTCCAATTTGTCGCAAGTGCAACAAGTCTTATAAATGCCATAGCATGCCTTCCTTTAGGCTAGCTCTGATACCATGTTAGTTTTTGAGCATAAATTCAATATATCTAGGATCTTAACTGAAAGAGAAACATGTACAGCATATCAAGCATAAGATACTAGAGACAAGAGACACAAAACATTTCACCGGGGAAAACCAAGAAGGTGAAAAACCCCGCAACTTCCTCGGAGATAGAATAAGCATCAATACAAGGATCACCTTGATCAAACCCAAGAGATAGATATCTTCAGCAGAATTCTCCTCCTCCACTTGTGCGCACCCTTCTCTTCTCTCACTAATTTGAAGTGAGTGAATGAGACAATGTGTAAAATGAGAGAGTTACACTCTCTATTTATACACTAACTTTCACTTGACCTTCACTCAACTAGGTTGGCCTCAACTTAACCAATTAACATAATGCTAACTGGGCCGACCCCCATGACTCATACAGGGCCGACCCATCAAGGTGGTCTAATAACCCATCAAGTATAAGTTACGACACTTACAATATAACTTGCGACACATGCAAGTACACATGACTACACTTCCAATCGGAGGAATAATACATCTCTGTTAGGGATACAATAAAGTACAAATACAATATACAAGTGAATATCTTCCGAAGTTACAAATACATCAACAATATTTGTCCCTTTCAGTCTATTGGTGGCCAACCCCAGCCATTAGGAAATTTTTATTAAAAACAAAAATGGAAACTTTGCTAGGGATTAGATATATTTATGGAATTTTTTTGTTTGGTTTTTATAGCTATTATTGGGTTTTTTCAATCCATTATCTCATTAACACAACCATCCATCCTTAAATTTCCAAGAAAATTGCAAAATTCTTAGTTTTAGTCATGTTTTAGGCCTACCCAAGCATTCCACGCACCCTGTAGTTATGATAGAAGCATGGATTCTTGATCCCCAAAACCCCACCTATGAAAAGGACACGGTGATGCTCTTTCTGGTCTATAAAGAAGCATGGGGGTTGGAAACTAGGGTTTTTAAATCGGTTTCTACCTAATCTTCTCATTGATGTTTTTGGTTAGGTTTTTAATATTGGTTGGAAGTTATCAGTATAAGATTTGGAAACTTTTGATGGTTGTTTTATCCTTTGTATGCCTTGGATTGATTTCATTAGGTGATATTAAAGGACTTTAGGTGCCTCATTTTCCCTTGTTTGCTTGTTTCTTTACATTTGTACGTGAAAAAAAAAGAGCATAAGTGTATGCTTTTGCCTATGCTTTCCTTCTTGTATAAGTGAAAAGAGAGATCAAGAATTTTATTTCTTAGTATACCTTATAATACCTATTGATTCTAATAAAAACCTCATGGCATATTCTTCTCAGGTTGTTTAAAAACACATGATAGGTGAAAGGACCGAGTCTTGATTTGTTTTCTTTTGCACATTGTAATGAAAAGCATTAACCATAAATCTAACAACAATTGATTTATTTTTGTGCATTGTAGGTGAAGGTTAGATTTGCATTTTTCATGCTAATGTGCATGATAGGTTGGTTGATTTGAAAGCAATAGTGGAACAATGTTGTGAACTACGCAATAGGGTTGATCTTTGAAACCAATTTGAATACCTTCTTTTCTTCAAAGGAAGACAATATTTGCAATCATCTAAATTTTGTTATTGGTATTTAAAGTTTCATTTATATTTGTCACTTTCAATCCTTCAGAAAGTTTTGATTCTTGAAAAGAAATTGCATTTAAATGGAACTAGGTGGTTTTATTCTTAGAAACCAACATTAGCCTAGGTTCTAGGGCCTTGGTAGTAGGGTGGAGAGTAAATTCTCCAAGGTCATAAAAACAAAACTAGGAATCCACTAATTGAAAGGACAAACCCATTAGTAGCAAAGGAGCTTGTTGAGAAAGTGCGTCTAACACACGCGTCAAGCATGAGGTTAAGTTATTCCAATAATTTAGATCCCCCCCTCATTTGTTTCTTAGTGGGCTATGCGAGTATGAGAGATATAAGGAAGTGGCAGGTCTTTGGGGTGACACCACTTTGTCTATATTTTTGTGTATAGGACTTGTGTCCTATGTTCCATGTCCATGCATTAACAACTAAATTATCACTGTTCCACCCAACTATTGTCTGCGAATGGGTGGCCATAGTTGCTTTTCCTAGGTTTCTAATAGGTGAATACAAGGTGAAAATTCCTGTGGTACTTAGGGTAGATGCATAACGCCTACTCAGCTCCCTTGGAGGGTACTTGTAATGAGAGTTCTTGGACCTTTTGTGATTGATGTAGGAGAGTTACTGTAGCTTCCCCTTGCACCTTCATCGGTTGGAATTGGGCCCTAATCATCCCAGGTTGATCTTTCGAAAGCCCCTTTGCAATTCTTCACTAATAGTTACTATATCTTAACCACCTTGGGATTATCTTTGGAAGAGTAGTATTGCTTGTTTAAATCTTTAAGGAAAATTTGTTAGTGAGTGTAGGCTTATTAAAAAACAAGTCGTGATAGTTTCTCCGGCTGCATTTGTTTGAGTCAAAGTGGTCGATCAGTGACCTCGTCAGTCCAAAAGGATCTAGGGTCTCCCTCTTGAAAAGGTATAGTTTCCTCATAAGAGGTTCATATTGGATCACACTAACCCATCCCCATAGGGAGAAGAGGAAGAAAACCAAAATACTGTAAACAATCTCACCGATGAAGGAATAGAGTACGAATGGAGTGAATATGATAGGATATCTAAAGAGGGATGTAATACCTTGTGTGTTAAGCCCCGAACATATGTAATTTGTAATTATTTGTTATTGCGGAACAAGGTGTCGGGAGATGGGTCTTTAAGGACCTAAAGACATTATTATTATTACTACTACTATTACTATTTTGTAAATAATTAATTAATAAAAATATTTAGCAAAACGAGGACCACTAAGAGAGTGTGGGAGGCATAGATCCACAATGTGAGGGGGGAATGGGGACATTCCTAGCACTTTAGAACTTGTTTGGTTGATATTGGTATGTATTTATGCCTTGGTGGCTTTATTAGTTGACGATCACCCAAAAATTGTACAACGAACCCAACTTTTGATTATTTTAGCCTATGTTGGTACTATTGAGCCTAATTCATGATTTAGTGGGCCTACCTTGGTAAATGCACCCTCCTTGGTGCTTGGCTGGATTCCACTTGTTGACTGATCCCATTTGGTGGTTTTTTAACTCCTTTTTGGAGGTTACACTTGGTTTTGTAACCCCCCACTTGCATAGGTGCGCCCTCACTGGCTATTTTTAGCCTTGGATTGTGTAACCCCTCCTTTGATATTTTGGAAAGAGGCTTTGGATTGTGTAACTCCTCACCTCACTATTTTGAATTCCTCTACATGGATGAAGTGTCCCCACGTGAATTTGAGTTGGGTGGAGTGACTTGGAGCCACTCTCCTTGAAATTCGAATTGCTTGGGTTCAATTTGAGTTAGCCTCTTATGGTTGAGTTAAACCCCCTTCGGTTGACTCAAGTTGGCTTACATTGGTTTGATTTGAACCCCTTGGGTTCGAATTTCCTTATTTGGTCTATAAATACATGGTTGATCTCCTTGGTTAAGGTTGTTGATTATTGTTGGTTGTTCTTGGTTGTTCATGCCTTTGATGTTGAGAGCTTGGTAACCTTGTAAGTCTGGGAAGCCATGTATGCTTTACTATGTGAATGAACCTTGTGCTTGAAGCATTGTGATATTGTATGGTGTTTGCGGAAAGCCTGAACAACTCAGTTATAGTTCCTCCATGTCCATTGCTTGTCTCTGTCTTAGACCTGTACATAAATCCAGATGGTGAATGACGATGTCTTAAGAAACCTAGGGGTGAGGGATTGCCATTGCACCTAGTAGTGGTTGGAGGAGAAATTAGGTGGTGAGTAATTGATTTGTGGATTCTCAAACTTATACTTCATATATCCTTGAGTGCACCTCTGTTGTGGATCTATGGCCTCAACTCAGGGGTAGCTTGTCAAAGTGAGATCTAGATTGGAAGTGCCTAAGGCTGGGTGGAACATGGTCCGATTGATCCTAGTTGCATATTAATGAGATAAGTCTTCCATTTTACGTTATTTCATATGTTTATATGAAGCATTTTTTATTTTATTTCAGCCATGGAAGTTGGTTTGATATTTATCTGTGAAAGTGGTTTTTGTGCAATTTATGGCAGATGGATTTTTCCTCATGGGATCTTGCTTATACTTTCTATATATCAAATCCGATTGAAATATATTTTTATATGCTATTATCCATGTTGTTATTGCACCCTAGATGGCTAAGTTTAACTATATTTATGCAGATGAATTTCTATCTTGATGATCAGATGCATGTTGCTCGGTTTACTGCTTGAGATCAGGTAGAAAATACTAGTTATATCTTCTCTAATCTTGATAGTAGATATAGTAATTGATTTTCATGTTTATTTTCTGTATATTAACCTGCAAGTGAACTCTCTGTGGTTGGTTTGATCCATGTTTGATTTTTGCAGTCGAAATTGCTAACTTTTGATGACTAGTTTATGAGTTTCACTACTTAAATATTGGATTGTTTTGATAATTTCTTTTTATATTTGTTTCTATGATGTTGAATGGATGTACATGAACATGATAGTTCACCCTTGGTGGATGTATATTTCCCTGTATGTTTTTTATGCTTTTTATTCAGGACTCACGGTTGGTTTTGCAAGGAATTGGATGCTTATCGGATGATTTGGTTTTGAAATTGATAGCTAATTGTAGATCTAATTTTTTGTATGAGTTAGTGGATGTAGATGGATGATTTGTACCTATTGTTATTCATTATTGAATGGTTTTAGGTGTTAGATTCATATCTGATATGATAAGCAATGCAAAACTGTTAAAGAAAGTGCCATAGATTGGATTTACAGAAGTGTCTTAATTTGCATATTTTATCTACTGAATATCTTGAATAGTGATAGTTTGCAAAGGAATCCGTAAATTTGATATATAAGTGTTATTGGGATGATTATGGTCACCCGTGAATGTTTTAATAATGTTGGGGTCTAAGTTTTAATAAGCTTGTAAATATGGTTTAATTATCATGCTTGTGCGGTCTTGCATCTACATGAGCTTTTGGGGAGATTTTTATAATTGTATTCTTTTAAAGAGTCACAATTCATTTTAAGGGTCGAATGTTTGTTTTATTTGGATTTATGGATTGATGGACTAGTGTTGGAGGAGCCTAAGTCAACTAGGCCCTTTTCCCGACTTATTGTAAGACATGTCGACAGTTGTGTCGACCAGAACATGTCGGGATAGGTCGGTTGGTTGAATAGACAAGCGGTTATATAACTGTATGTAAAACATATATATAGGCTGGTGAGATGACCCATTGAGTTAACTTATATATATTCTTATATGTAATGTTTTGCATCTTGCTAAGTAATAAAGGACTTGTGTTCTCTCCATGTTCTTGTCTATTGTATCTATATCTTGTGTGCTTGCTCATATATAATATGTATCACTAGTAACAATGCAACCCCATCGACTACAATATTGTTTTCGTTTCCGATGATGCATACATAAAACATAGTGAGCATGATCAATGATATCAGAGCAAGAGATTAAGGATTGTTGGGAGAGAAAGATCGCTAACTACCTACAAAATTATGCAGGAAGGAACAAGCTAATGATTGCTCAAGCAAGAGAGAAATTCTTCTCCGAGACACATGAGAAGTTTGTGGAATCTATGCTATTTGCATTGAAGAAGCTCTTGGATGAGAACAAAACCAGATGAAAAGGAGCATGAATTGATCACGAAATTGATTAACGGAGGTCGTACGAATATGTCGGAATAGTGCGAGAAGATTACCGACGAGTTATGTGAAGAATGTGCAATTGAAGAGCGAGCGTCTGTTGACGATGTGAGGAAAACGGTTTTTCACAGACCTTCCCGACCAATTTTTGTGTTCTTTTTCGACACTCTTGTTCAAGTTCCTTATTGATAAAGGTGCGATGCATATTGTTGAGACTCAATCCTTGTTTCTTCCGCCACTCCCAAACTCAAATTGGGAAGGAAAAGAAAGAGAGTGAAAGAAATTCATACAAGAGCGCGAGTGGGAGTATTTCTTGAGAAAATGAAGTTCTGTACTTCCCCAGTTGCCTAGAGAACCTAGGGACGGCATTGGTGGGGTAGCCAAACATGTTCTGATGGAGTAGATGCATGAAGAAGATCGACAGATGAAAAGGAGACATGACCAACGGTGAAAGATCCAACATATTCGACAAAGATCGATCAATGAGTCACAAAATCACTCAAGACATCCAAAAGATTGAGCAGGAGAAGAGGAGAAAAAGGCGAGAAGAACTAAAGGAGCAGGCTAGTGTGCTCTGGAAGAAACGAGGACCTGGTATCGCGACATATGTAGAAGGAAATCTGTCGGAGTCAATTTGAGCCTGAGATGAAAGCGGTGTCGACGAAGAATTGTCACCGATGGATGAAGACTTTTGGATAGAGAGTAGTAGTGCTCTCCAAGTTAATATACCCGAGGTAATAATGCCACCTTCTCTGATGCATCTAAATCAGAGTTCCCAAGTGCAGGATATTGTCGAATAATATCTAGGACTTGACGTTGTCCAGTCAGGAATTTGGAGTTGACAAAGTAATGAAGGCGATGAAGTTGACAGACTATTGATTCATCAACCAGAAGAAGGAAACTGGGTGACTTTTCAGCCCTAGTTTTCCAACAGAAGTTTCCATCTACTCTACTCAGATCATGCAAAAGCTCCCCCCTTCCACTACCATCATTGAGTGAATTTGATTTCATCGGAATACAACCGAGAAGAGGTGAAATCCCAATTAAGCAGAATTTCACTTGAATTTCGATAGAAGCAGTCGAAGAAAGCAGGCTTCTAAGACCCAACGAGCTGACTAAAGTTCTAGACACCGACAGTGAATGTAAAGAAGTCACTCCCAAGAGATAATTGTCGATAGTACCCGTCGACGTTAAACCAACAAGTAGTTATGTCTCCGGTAATAATCCACCGACCTCTCCATTCGATTTATCGGTCGAATTAGCAAACATGTCGCATACGACAACTCACTACCCTGCATTGGACCACATGAGATGTAATTTCGAGTTAAGTATACCGCAATAGGTGGGTTTTTTGGGTCATTTGGACCGTGTCAGTAGATTTTGAGTCATTTGTCCAGGAGTCAGTTAGGAAGTTGTTAGTAAGTGGACAAACATTGTAAAGGCGGAAGCCTATATATAGACAGGAAGTTGTAGGTCGTAGAGATAGATGGAGAAGAGAGAGAGATCAAGCAGAAAGCTTTTGGTATGTTTTGGTGCGGAATTGCCAAAGTCTGCGATCTGTAGAGGCATTGTATTGGGTTTTTGCAGTAATAATATGATGTGATGAAACTGTTTCTGTGCAATCCTGATGTATCTTCTGTCTTTTGATGATAATGCAATGTTTCTTTGATGCAATAGTCGCTTTACTGTTATAATCTGTCGTAACGATGAATGTTTCCATTAAATGATGCTATGAGTACAATAATGTCGAAGTGAATATATAGATTTATTGTTGAATCCTGCAATAAGATTAACTAGCTAATGCCGCAACATCCTCCTTCATTCGGCGGAAACATGGTTCCATGCACTCTCCCTTGATTGCCTCGGGTGAGACCTCATCTACTCTGCAGGTGTTGCTGGGCAGGGTAAAACTTGTCTGGGCCGGTGCTCAGGGAGATCGCTGTGGGTTGTTGTCGACAGTGATGGGAACCCCTGTCGACTAGGCTTGAGCCAATAGTGCTCTAGAGTATCTTGTCTTTGATATGGCATCCTACTTTTCCTCAATTGATTTGACTCAATATTCCCTTGAAAAAGGGATCACGTTAAATTTTTCTGCCAATTACTATCCACAGGGTAATGGATTGGCTGAGTCTTCAAACAAAAATATGATAAATATTCTAAAGAAGACTGTATCCTCTCATCACAAATATTGGCACATACATCTCTATAATGCTCTTTGGGAAGATCGAATTACCCCAAAGGCAGCAATTGGAAATTCTCCCTACTATTTGGTGTATGGTAAAGAATTCATCCTTCCTTCTAATCTCACCATCCCTTCATAACAATTATCCCAGTCTATCCAAGAAGATGACTCTTCTCCCCTTCAACAGGGAATTTACACTCTGCTTAAACTCAAGGAAGACAGGGAAAAGGAAAAAAATAAACTATATCAACATCATCAGATGGTGAAAGGATGGTTTGATGAGAAATATTCATTTGACAGGGAATTTTCAGTTGGATATTTGGTATTAAGGTGGGACAAACTGCACAAGGATAAGAAACAATATACCAAGTTTCAACATCTTTGGCTAGGACCTTTCAATATTACAGAAAAGATTGGTCCCAATACAGTTCGATTACAAACATTGGAGGGAGTTGTGGACATCTACCTAGTGAATGTTTCACTTCTCAAAAAGTATTTTGCCTGAACAAACTGATGCACTTATACATAAGTTTGGTGTGTTTTTCTTTTCTATTTTCTTTGTTTTGAGTGTTTTTCTTTCATTTGTTTTCCTTTAATAAAATCCACACATTTGGCAGTAGTTTGAGTTTAGTTTTCCTTAGTGATGATTTCAACTGAAAGTTTTAGGATTGTCTATCAGTCTCAGCTTTACTTGATCTCTCTCAGAATGTGTTCTATAAAGATTAGACAGTCAACAACCGCGGGACCTTGATTGATACCTTTCCACCTTGGTCATTATCTTATACATGTCTTATTTGTTTAATGGAGGTATGGGAAATGACTGGAGTTTCTTATATTGTGTTTCATTGTCAAAGCAGCATATCATAATAACCTGATAAACTTTATTTGCTCTAGATCCTTTTACAAGCACCTTGATAATAATTTACTTAAATTATTGTAGACTGCAAGGTGGGGGGTCTTATTTCAAGCTAGCCCATTAGGTTCATAGGTGTTTAGTGGAATGACATCTTCACATCAAGCCACCACACTTGGAAGATGAATTTCAGTTTTACTGAGAGGTGGAAGATCCTATCACGGGTCGGTCCATTCATGATTTGCAAAACACTGGTGAGTAACGCTGCTACCATAAGGTTACCAAGCCTTGGCAGTGCCTTGTAGTCTACTGTTTGAATAAAATCTTTATTTTTATTTTATAAGATACTTATTGTGTATGAGAACAGGGGGGTCTTATCACAAGCCATCCCCGCCATGATCATGAGTTTGATACCGGACTGGAATTATCATTATGTGGTCACCAAGCCATGATAGTTGCTTTCATTATCACAGTTGAAAGATAAGGGGTCTCCTTACCGAGCCAGCTTGACTAGTTTCCAGGTCAGGCTTGTGAATGGCACTACTAACATCTGATTACCAAGTCAGGGCAGTGGTCTTATATCAATAAGGTCTTATGTACAACTGTTCATTTTTTATAAAATATATATAAAAAAAGATGAGAGATATAAAAAAAAAGGTGTATAGCCAAAATAAAATGTTGTATATTAAAGCAATTAATAAACCAAGGTGACCTGTAATTTGGATATCCATGAGCAGTTTTAAGTCTATTTACAGGTTTAGCACAAGCTGGCTTTCAATGATTACATAAAGGTAAAGGATTCCTATTGTTCTTTAAATCTCCTTATCAGATTTGCATTACTCTTAACATGGCCATGTGTGGGAATATATTGATTTTATGCTTTTTGCTTATTGATTGTCCTCTTTTGAACGTTTTCTGAAATTTAGGTTAAAGAAATATGTTGACTAACATACTTTCTTCGACAGGGGTTGTGATTGCAGAGATAACTGGTTCTTCCCAGCTAGTCGCCATTTGTTGTGGCCACAACAGATCCCATGCTTGAGCTGAACATGGGAGCCCCAATATTTAAAAATAAATACAAAGGTATTTGGGTAAGAGTTCTCGTCAATATAAGGTTTTGGACTTTGCTTTTATGATCCCTTACTTGGACTTTTGTTCTGTGTGATTATCATTTTTCTCTCAGAAATTTCTAAGTGTTTTTGGTTTGCAGGAAGCCTTAAATTTTAAGTATTTTGGCATTTACTTTCTACAACCTGAAACCTGATAGTTGCGGGTTGCGGAAATTCATTTTTCAGTCGTTGGATTTTGGTCAACCCGAAACCCGCAACCCGAAAGGTGCGGGTTACGGGAACCCTTTGTTAATAATTTTGGGAAATTTTCATCCCGAAACATGATTGCGGCTTTCGGATTTCGGGAATTGGTTTTAGTTTTAAGTTGCATTGTGTGTTCCCGAAACCCGCAACCCGAGATTTCAGATTGCGTGAAAAATCTTTTTCATTTTTTGCGCTTTTTTTCATTCCCGAACCTGCAACCCGAATTTTTTGGGTTGTGGCTTTCAGAAACTTGTTTGTGCATTTTTGGAAATTTGAAAAACCCAAAACCTGCAATTTCGGATTTTAGATTGCGGGAATCACAAATAAGATTTTAAAAGCGATACCCATGACCCGATCCCACATCCTGCAATGGCTAATCTCAGCCATCCATTCCTTTTAATTGCACGGTCAAGATTTAATCTGTCAAAATTGTTAAATAAGGGTTCTTCCATTTTTCTTTTATCATTTTCATTGCTGGAAATTACCCTGCTGCGTAGATTTTACTGCGGATTTCTTACCAGGGGTCGTTATTTACCAGGTTTCAGTTATTTCAGGTTGGTTTGTTGTTGTTTTGGCATTTGCAATTGATAATTTTCTTGTTTTGAATTTAGTTTTAATTTTCTTTCCGTTTATTTATTAGAATTTATAAGCTTTGCCACCATGTCACAGAATACCCGCTCTAAGACAGCCCTCAGGGATTCACTGACTAAAGACCCCAACTTTGGTATCTTCTCAGATACCAATGAAAGAGTAACTAAAAATTATCAAATTGATTGGTCCAAGATTTATGCAATTTTTGACAATGATGATCTTCTCACATAGAAAAGGACCAACCTGCATATGAGAAGATTAGGGATTCTTAGTTGCACGCCATTACTGCTCACCCTGCCATTTTACCTTACACTTATGCAGTCAAATGGCTAATTGAAAACACAAACCCTAAAGACCGGTCGTTCGAGACTGCAGAAGGTTGTTGCACTTTCAACAACGGAAGCAGAGTATGTTGTTGTTACAAAGGCTAGTAAAGAGATGATTTGGTTGCAGAGGTTTATGGAGGAAGTGGGTAAGAAGCAGAAGGATAGAAGGTTGTATAGTGACAGCCAGAGTGCCATTCATCTTGCAAAGAACTTAGTATTCCATTCCAGGACTAAACATATACAACTCAAGTACCATTTCATACGCTTTGTTCTGGAAGATGAACTGTTAAAACTGGAAAAGGTACATACTAGCCAGAATCCTGCAGACATGTTCAGAAAGGTAGTGACCAGAGAGAAACTGAGTTCCTGCTCGGTTTCAGTTGGCCTTCTAGCATGAAGGTGAAGGGGAGAAAGTTGCCAAGTCCAAGGTCCAGCGAGTACAGCAGTGGTGGAGTTGTTGTGATCAGTCTCCAAGTGGGAGATTGTTGGTTGTGGAGCCAGATCTTCTAGTCTCATAGATGATATTGTCTCAGTCGTGCACCCCAGAGGACTGTACACTCATGCCCCTACCTTGGGGCTGTTTTCACCAATATTTAGCGGGCCCATGGTTTTGGGTAACCCGTGGTATTTTCCCATTGTATTTCCCTTATAAAATAAAGACATTGTAATATGGCTAGGGTTGATGTATTATGTTTTATGCATTGTAAATATCTCTTAGATAAGAAGAAAGATTATGAGATAGTGAAGAGGAAGTGCAGCGGTTGTGCTGCAGGTTGTATCCCTTCATTTTGCTAGATGGAATAATAATAAGGACTGGCAACTTCAGTGTGGACGTAGCCCAAGTTGGGTGAACCATTATATATTTGTGTCTCTCTTGTAATGTGTATGTGTGATTATATTTGCATTTATGTTTATTGTTATTGCTCTGCGATCTTTTTTTTCTAACACATATCTCTAGCAACTCATCTATATTTGGATAGTTGACAGATTCTAGGCCCAACTGGGCGTTACATGTGTTGTTTTCCATTTCATGCTTGGCTAACTTGTGCCAAGTATGGAGGTAGATATGGATTTTTCCCTCCATAGTGACCGGTTTTCTAATCAGTTCATCCACATCATCAATGCTGACTTCATCAAGAACTCGAATTTTATGTTCCACTTCTTCACATCTGCGTTCAATTTCCTCAAGTCGGCATTTAGGTGGGAAATCCTCCAGAATGGGGTCCATAAGAGGGATCTGCAGAACCTCCATGATGTTGTAAACTGCATACCAACTCCTAGTACAGATACCCTTTTATTTCTTAATGATCTCCTCAGCTGTCACATTGAAATCGGGCCAAGTATTAAATGAGGCTTTGATCTTCTTTGTATGGAAACTACTGAGAATCGGGATATACTCTGGTATATTCTTGATGTATCCCTTCCATTCAGTAATATTCTCCTCTGCCTTAGAAGCTTGGAGTATTTTAGCTTTCTGTTCTTCAAGGACAAAGGACATCTTGAAAAAATTGATAAATTTTTCCTTGATCTCATCTAGGGCGATAAACAATTTCTCAAGCAACTTATGATGTTCTTGATTAACCTGGAGAGCCAAATTTTTAAACTCGAGGGGTGTGAATTTAGAAAAATTAGAAGAGGCTGCACTTGCAGTTGCAGCCTCAACTTGTCTTTCTAGAACATCTATCTTCTTTGCATTTGATGAGTTCTGAGCTTGTGCAAGATGGAGTTCAGTTTGAAGAGCAACATTCTTTTGCTTCAAATCCTCGAACTTGTCATCCCATGCTTTCCTGATATCAGCCACATAAATTCCATGTTGCTCCTTGGGCTTAGCCAATTCCTCTTCAAGCCTTTTAATCCCTTCCTCCTTTAGATCAACTTCCATATCCAGAACATGGATTGAGTCCAAATCTACACTTGCAAAGGCCCCTAAAGATGCAGTTATTTCAATTGCTTCAATTCGAGGGTTATTTGTTTGTTGAGCCCATATTACCTAGTCTGGGTTAGACCAATACTAAACCTATAATTTTGGGCATATGGAAAAATTGTGAATGTGTTTTTTCTTCTTCTTGAAATTGTAGGATTGCATGCAAGATTAAGATAGAGGTTATTGTTATGTAGAATTATTAAAATATTTATGTATTGAAACTCTACTACCTAAAGCCAAGGTTCATTTCCTAATTGGCAATGTGTATTTAGGAACTTTGATTAGGTAGATAAGGTTGTATTCACATTACTTGTAATGATGTCAGTTTGTGTCCAATTGACCTTTCATAGATTTAGGGAGAAAATAAAATAATATGATATTTTTGTGTTTTCAATATAATTTTGATTCTTTAATAAAGCACCAAAAGCATTCAATGGAATGATCAAAATCTAAAGCTTGATATACTTGATTTTATTGTTTTTGTGCCTCTTCTCGTATCCTTAAAGATCTCACGTTTATCACGTATTTTTTATAATAAAATCTAAATTTATAGTGCATCTAAAAAGTAGCTACGAATTACAATTTAATTTTTTAACAAAATTTCTTCTTGATAAGATGAAACAATGTATCACTTCATCCTAAATTATATGGTATTTTAAAGTTTGTATTCTTTTAATTACTTGTATATATATAAATGTAAACTTAATATGCTTATCATTTCAACAAAATTTAAATGAAAATAAAATATCTTCCTAATGATATTTCCATACTCAAAATTACTATGGAAATATCAAAATTACTAATAAGATTATATTGTTTATATAATGTATAACATATCAATTAAACAATATTAAAAAATGCAGAAATACATAAAAGAATAAAAGAATAAGAAAAAATTACCCGTTTTTCTCTAACATCTTAACAAATCAATGAAATTGAGGGAACCTATCCAAATCTAAGGTCACATAATATATAAATATATTACAAGTTGATTATAATTTATTATAATAAAAAATATAATGAAAATAAAATTTATATTTATTTATACTTATTTAAATTGAATATAAAATATTATAATATTAATTATATATATAAAATTATAATAAATAAAATTAAAACGTATTTTTATATATCTATATTCGTTTTTAAAATTAATTATAAATTAGAAAATGAGACAACGATCAAAATCTACTCACAAGATATATCAAAAAGTATAACATAATAAAAAAATGTATTTAAACCTGAATTAAATCATTTTTCTCTCAAGCACACTGCAGCATTTACTCTAATAATTGAAACGCAATTTATTTGTAAAACATCATCTTATATCAAAAAGTATAACATAATAAAAAAATGTATTTAAACCTGAATTAAATCATTTTTCTCTCAAGCACACTGCAGCATTTACTCTAATAATTGAAACGCAATTTATTTGTAAAACATCATCTTGTTGCAACATTAACGGTGATTCACGAAAGGGAGCTTCCATGAAGGTTTTAAGGGAGGTTCAAGTACTCCTAAGAGCTTCCATGAAGGTTTTAAGGGAGGTTCAAGTACTAGTCAGAAACTCGATTTTGATTTTTAAGTGGAGTATTAAAGATCGATGGATAAATAAATAGGCACATGGTTATTTGATGGAAAAATTATTGCGAGTGTTATGTTTAATTTTATGAGAACTTTATTACATAGGCTTGGAAGGGGCTTCTTTCATTTTTCTTTAATGTGTAGTGTTAAAAGTTCGGCTTGGAAGGGGCTTCTTTCATTTTTCTTTAATATGTACTGTTAAAAAGTCAATCGGTGAAGTAGGTTAAGTAGTTAAATAAGAATGTATTATAAATTAAGAATTATTTTAATGTGTTTTTCTAGGAGAGGTATTATTGATACTTTTTAATAAAAAAATTTAATTTGGATGTTTTTAAATAAATTATATGAAATTTGAATGTTTTATAAGTTTTTGATGCTTTTGAATGGATTTATACAATAAAAAACAACAAATTCAATTGATTTTAAGTGTTTACTTATTATTTGAATTATCAAATTCTTAACAAAATCAAATCATTAATTAGTCACTTGAACATCATATTGAAATGATAATATTATTAATCTATCATATTAACATATGGAGGGGATTCTCAAATCTTGTCTGCCATCTTCAAACACGTCTCATGTTCAGTGTCCACCATCTTCAACCCCATCTCATGTTCTGTCATCTCTTGCTATTGTTTACCCTCTAGGTAGTTGACCTTGGACCCATTTCCTCATTCCTTAAGATTTGTTTCATTCCCCTCCTATTTGACTTACTTCATTTGAATTCAACATGCAAACAAACCCCTTCTCATAATTCAACTCTCTCACTTTTTTATGTAATAGATTCTACGGAAAAACATTAGGGCTGATTTTTTCATTTTGTTCTTTTTTTAAAAAATCATAAATAATTCGCCCAATTCTTATAGGATAATTATATATCTGAATTTTTGTATGCAAATGAGGCAATTAAATTAGCAAAGAATATTGAAAACAACCACCAAACACACATTAGAATTATTCCAACCAGCTTAACTGATTCTACTTTCAAGTAATGGTTAGGTCACCTATGATTAGGTTACTTTTCATTTTTCCAATGCCATACTTAGGTTCAAGTGGTGGGATACCTCTGATCATAGTAGTGTAAAGGAAGATTGTGATAATGGTTAATATGTATTAACTCTAAAGATGTGGGACGAAAACGAGGAGCCTTATGTTTTACCAAAACACTACAATCAATTGTTTTTTTGCACATGAGGGCATGTGCAAGTTAATGAGGGTCACTTTTGGCGCATTAGATGCAATAGAAAACTGAAAAATCACGCAACCCTCAACTTACTTGGTTTTTTTGAGATAGTTACACAATATATCTTGCATCGAGTAAAAAAGATGAAACGTAGGAAATTGAGTCACGTTTCCGAATATACAAGTTTTAAGTATTCAAAATTTACATAACTATGTCAAATTTCATGTTTTCTAACAATCACTTTTTATTTTTTTGGCAAATGATAAGGTATATGCTTTTGTGGGTGCAACCTTTCAATGTTTAAATGACGGTTTCGGGC